>CAJRST010037777.1:19002193-19034468 GCA_907169785.1 Menidia menidia | reverse complement strand
TCCACTGAGCATCCACCAGAAGCGTTTTACTTTCATTGTTTTCAGCTTACTCAAACTGGAGCTGTAGCCGTGTCGCTCAGATGCCTGTCATTTCTTTAATCGTTAAACTTCGGGGATATCTCATGTCTCATTTTTTTTCCTGAAATTAATGGAAGCTTCGGTTTGTTGCAAATCAAAATATGGATCTGCGCTCGGTGTTGTCCAGTACTGGCAAAGCATTTTTTTTTTTTTTCTTCTTTTCTTTTTCTTTCTGTTGGATGAGAAATCGATCATTGTTTTTGATTAATCAGCATGCTGAATTTAGCATTAGGGGACAGAACTTGGGAGCGGGATGCCCAACTACAGATCACATCTCTCTTTGAATCTGTTAGTAGTTCAATTCTTACACTATTATTTTTTTCTTTCCGTTTTTTTATTTAATTTGAAAATATATATTTTTTGGAACATCGTAACAGCTAGGTCTTGCTTCTTCTTTTTTTTTCTTTTTTAAAAAGGGACGCCGTTTTTCCAACCTGCTCCGCTTAAGTCCAGCCACCCATCCTAGGCTGTCTGGCTTTGAATTAAACACACACACACAAAAAGGAAAGCCCAAAAGCAAGTTCTGAGCAGGACCAGGCTGTTTGCTGCCCCCCCCCCCCCACTCCCCTCACGTTGACGCCATCAGGGTGGGGCTTTCTGGAGCCCTCACACTAAACCATACTCCTCATCTGCTCAGTCATCCTTTACTTACGTTCTCATAGTCAGCGTTATTCAAAATGTAACATTTGTCTTTCATGTTTTGTTTTCTTTTGTATTCCCCAAATTTCAATTTAGCAATGGATGTGGGGATGAAAATGACTAGATTGGGCGTTTTTAACATAATTGCTGAAGGGGAATCATAACATTCCAGTGTACAATTAGGACAAAAAAAAACTTTAATGGAATAAAATGTATTATTGAAAAATTAAGACTGTTTTGTGTTGTCTTTTGCTGCGACTGCTTGATTCAATTCAATTCAATTTTATTTATATAGCGCCACATCACAACAACAGTTGTCTCACAGCGCTTTCCAAACAGAGCAGGTCAGACCCTACTCTGAAGTTAATTACAGAAGCCCAACAATTCCCACCATGAGCAAGCACTAGGCGACACAGGCAAGGAAAAACTTCCTTTTAACAGGCAGAAACCTTCAGCAGAACTATGGCTCAGGGTGGACGGCCATCTGCCTCGGCCGGTTGGGGGTGAGGGGAAAGAGAGGGCAAGAGAGAGAGAGAGGGCGAGAGAGGAACAGAGGGAGCAGAGAGAGGCAGCCAACACAGCAACACGTAGACTAGATGAAAAATGGCAATGATATTAATGCTAATGATGATAGTAGAAGTTATGACGGCAACAGAGCAGGAACACAGGGGCAGCAGGAAACTCCCAACCACAGATCCAGACCCCACAGCTCCAGAGCCAGGAATATCTGCAGAAAGTGTTAGGAGGAGAGAGGAGAGAGAAGGGGGACGAGAAAGCACCCGACTACGAGGAAAGGAGAGAGTCCAGTTAGTAACATTGTTAATGGAATGAGGTTGCACCGGGAGGGAGAGAGAGAAAGGAAAGGGGAGCTCGGTGCATCATGATGCATCCCCCGGCAGTCTAGGCCTATAGCAGCACAACCAGGGGTGGACTTACTCTAACTATAAGCTCTATCATAAAGGAAAGTCTTAAGCCTACTCTTAAATAGAGAGACGGTGTCTGTTTCCCGGACCCAAACTGGAACCTGGTTCCACAAAAGAGGATGGTTGATGGTTTTATTATAAATCCCCTCATGTCATTCTTTCTTCATGATTCCTTCAACCTTGACAAGATTTCCAGTTCCAGACGTGTGTCTTCACTGCATGATACTCCCACCACCGTGTTTAACTGTGGGGGAGCATTCTACAATGTGGTGCTCAATCATAGTTAATTAAAGCTTAACTTGATCATGGAGTAATTTCATCTGATGCAGGAGGTGTATGAAATTTTATTTAGCTGCTTCTCCCTGTAGGCTGAATCTGATATTATAAAGCAATTATATTTTTTCATTTGCGATAACAATGGTATAACATTTAAACTTTAAAGCATGGACTGACAATGAAACATGGCCTTACTGACCCAGGAGTAAACAACACCTGTTTTAGAATCCCTTGGAGTTCAAAACAGTGGGAGTTCTGTTTCTGACATCATTCCAACACAGTGCAGTTTTCTTATTAATTAAAAATCCAAGGACGGAAAAAGCCCGTGATGACAGGCTATCCTGGGAGCTCTGCAGGAAGCAAATCAGCTGCAGTTTCGGGAGTGACCTAACCACTTGCTCCAGAAGTATTTTGAGGTCTCCACGGCCCTCTCTTAAACCAGGTGAATTTTAGTCAACAATCAGGGTTAGAGGGTCTCAGGTCAAAGGCAACAGCTATTTAAAAACAAAACAACATATCTATACATAGACGTAGATGTACCTTTGCGTGCAAGAATGAAATATAGCAAGTCTTGAAATGTTACCAAGCAGGCTTTCTCAGTTTAAATTGCCTGTTTTTATGTTAATCCATGTAATCTGTCCTGGTCCATCTATTATAAGTTTGAAGTCTTGCGCACAGAGGACAAAAAACCAACCTACAACTGTCAGTTGGATCAAACAGCTACAGCTAATGGGCAGTTGACAGAGTGGAGAACATGCTTCCTTTGGAACTTTTTCTATACGGATTCCCTCCTGTCCACGTGCTCGGCGTCCAGTTGGTCTGTCCGGACTGCCCGATGGAGGATGCGGAACAGCTGTGAAGACAAAGACCGGACCAGATGTTACGCTGAGGTGCTGCCACGCGACAGATGGGTAGATGGTGGGCCACGCAGAGGGGTAGGGGGGGGGCCCGGGGTATTCCAGGGTCAGAGGCGGGGGGGGGTTAGTCTGAGTCAGCCAACTGTTGTATTTGGACTGCTGAATGTTGTTGGCAGACAGGGGTGTTAATACCGGCCCCCCGGGTCATAAAAAGAGGGTGTGTCTTTTTCCAGATGGATGAGTAGCCTGATAAGCTCTGCGAAAGGGTTTCAGAGGAAGAGGTGGTGGGGGTTGTGTGGAAGGGGGGTGGGGGGGGGCAGACACCACTGCATGTTCACACACACAGTTGGCCCACGGACTCACACCACAGAGCATCCAGGGGTTAGATCTGCATGCTTTGGCTGGATTTGGGGTAAAAAAAAGGGGGCAACTAGAAGGACTTTCAGAGAGGGAGAGAAAGCTTCCAACTGGAAAGCTTCCATCTTCTTGGTTCCGTCAACATCTCTCTCACAGGATTTGAGGAAGATGCTCAAGAAAGTGCGATTCAAGGTAGGAAAATCCAATGCTTGAGTGTCTTTAGAGACGTCCTCTGGTTTTTCTTGACTTAACCACCTGGGTTTTGGGATGGAGAAGTGATCCATTGATCTCCTCACAGACATATTAGCTCATGATAATCAAATGACCTGTTCAACACAACAAAAAAAACTTCCGAAAGATCGTCCTCAAGTGGCTCTGATCGTCTAAAATGTTGAGGATTTTTACTCGGAAAAGGGAGAAGAAACGAAGAGCCGGGCAGTCCTCGCCGTGATTTTGCTGTCTGCGGTTCAAAGGAAGTCCTCTGCTTGCTGTGTTTTATCACACTGAGGCGATAATTACAGCGGCTGGCTCTCAGCCACCCGCAAGCAACCATTTCTGCCTCCATTTTTAGATAGATTTTGGTGGAGGGTTTCTCTGGGCATGCAAGATCTGTAGATTTGTGTTTTTCATGGAATGCCAGACTGACTCTCTTAAGTTTGAATCACTCCTAAAGTCAATTGTAAAGGTACTTGTTTATTTTTTAAAATTTCCCTTTGCTCTGTTCTTTATTAAAAGTTCACAGGAGGAATGGAACTGATTAATAAGAGTAGCAGGTTTCAGGATCATTGGGAATGTCACAACCAGGAACGCGTGCTGTTGTGCTGAGGGGAAAATCATTTTCCCCTCACAGTGTAGAGAGTAAGTTTAAAACACTGTGACAATCCTTTGGGTCCCACTCTCCCTGTTAGTCATTGCTGTTGGCTGTCCGCTCAGAGGAGCCCGAGATGTCTGTGTCACGCATGGATGAGTCCCAAAATGAAGGCAAGAATGTTAATTCAGATCATTTAGGGTGGGTGCTGCCAAGAGGAAATCCCAAATCCACCACAGGAATGATAACGTCCAACGGATCTGTATTTACTGTTACAGCAAACTTGTGTTTTCATGTGATAGATGGTCAAATCAGAAGTGATGCAACCCAACAGCAGCCTGACATGGTCAAACTTAATAAGAAAGAGGCCACAAAATTGTTAAAAGGCCACTTTGTGGCCTGTTTCGGAACATTTTGTATCTCTACATTTTATGCTCATTGTGATCTTTTTTTAATGTTTTTCTTCTGCTATCTCATTAATTTGGTTTCTTTTGGGGTGTCTTTGTAACCACTTTGTGGTATGGTCTGATTTTTTTGTCATGTAGTCATCATTTTATATTTAGTTGCAGTGTAATTCCATATTTCAGCTCCTGGTGCTTATTTTGGAACTGCGCTAAATGTATTCGTCTTAAAGTCATCTCATAGTAGTAATTCTGTGGGATTTAGTGGTATTTCTTGAGCCCATATTTTTATGCCAAACCCCTGAGTCATTAAATTAAATTAAATTAAATTTGATTAATTTGCAGCGAGGCTAAAACACATCAGACATTTCCACAGATCTGGAAAGTTTGTCGGATGAATTCCAGATCCGCGTGTGGAATTTTCCTCTCTGTGATCGTTTCGTTGGGTCTCTCCTCACACTGCTTTTCGAAATTCTCCCGGTGACTTTCTTCTCCAGGATTAGACTCCCCCGGAGGCAAAGATCCCTTTTGCCATCCTCACTCACTCTCAGTTCAGACTCACAATCAACAGAACGTACAGAATTCTTAACTTTTTTTCCCCAATTAAGGCTCTGACCCATGGGAAGGATTGAGTATCCCATCGGACATACAGTGATCTGGTCATTAAATCCCCTTTCTTCCTCTCATTAGTGTTATCTACTGTTAGGTTCTGCTTGTATGTTCAATTTTAGTCCACTAAAAGTGTCTGCTGGGGACACTAGAGGGCAGTCCCGCTTTGCTTTCCGCCTCTGACTACATCACCCCGGAAAAAACCCCAGCAGCCAAACTCCTTTCCTTCAGAACCGCAGCTCCTCTTACATTTGTCTAAATTAAGCTAATTGTGAAACAAAAGGAGCGACCTCACATCTCTCAGAGACGGAGCGTGGCAAGGAGACTGACATGGAAAGTGGTTTCAGAGATAACCAACCAACCACAGGCCTCAGATTGGGGATAGTTGTGGTGGACCTTGGTGTGGTTTGGCCCACACCAAACACACCCCTGATCCACTTCTGTTTTTCTGATATTTGCGTTCCCCCTACCTCCTGCTAGGCCCGAATTGCCCTCTGATTGCATTTTTTAGCTGACGGTGATCAGAGGTGTGCGGAGAACGTCCGGGGCGTTTTTGTTCTCCAGCCGAGATGTTCCGATCGTCTCAAAAGACGGAGTCAGCACTCGCCGAGGCCTTTTGATGTTCGTAACGAGCACTTCCCTCCTCAGAGCCCCGCGGCGCCTCCATAAAGGCGCGAGGGTTTGAATGGGTGCGTGGGTGCCGGGCTGAAGCAGGGGGGGGGAGGTGGGGGGGGGGCAGAGCCAAGCATGCCTTTCATTAGAGATGAAAAGAAACAGAGCTTTTACTGGCTCGGCGTCTGTGTGATTCAACAGTTTGGCCGGGTGTGTTTACATAAAAGAGAAATTTACCTTTGTCACCCGCGTTTTTTATCCATTCCTCTCTCTGTGTGTGGCGTGGTGCCTATTGAACCAAAAAGAAACGGAGCCAGACTCCATGTCATTCTTGCTTATGTTGCTCCATAAAACAACCGACAAGGCTATTTAAAGCTTCAGCTTCTCTTGACATTTTCATTTTCAACTATTCGACGACTTCCATTTACTACAGTCCTGAACTTTAAGTTGGAGTCACTTTGGACCTTGATGATGTCCATCCATCCATCTTTTGTCCATATTGGAGTACTCGAACCGAACTCCTATGTAGGCTGGGATAAAACTCCACACAGAAAGTCCTCCAGCCAGTACTCAAACTGGGAACCTCGTTGTGCATTTATGGGTTCTTTCTGAGTACCCCAGGAACCTCCCATTGTCCAAAGAAAATGGACGTTATTTGTAGAATTCCCAACTGATCCTACTTTTGATTGTACAGGTGTTTTTTCTCTTTTGTCTCTGTGTGGCCCTGTGATAGATGATGGA
The DNA here is from genome assembly GCA_907169785.1 of Menidia menidia. Classification (NCBI taxonomy): domain Eukaryota; kingdom Metazoa; phylum Chordata; class Actinopteri; order Atheriniformes; family Atherinopsidae; genus Menidia; species Menidia menidia. The sequence goes on along the minus strand of CAJRST010037777.1, from coordinate 19,028,167 downwards.
GATTAGTCCAGGGGTGTATCCTGCCTCTTTCTTAATGGTGGCCTGGACAATGTCCAGCCATCCTAATATGTATGAATCAGGTATGGATAGTGGATGGATGGATTAATAATGACTTTCAGAGAGTCCAGAAGTGTTTCCCGTTCCCTGTGCTGTTGGGAAATCTGGTAAACCTGCATCAACTTCCAGTTTTTGAGTGGGATAGTTGTCATCAATCATCAATCATGTCAATAGAAGCTCTTTTTTATTTTTGGAAGCTGTTTAGAATTTTAAATTGTTGCACATTATGAAAATTAGAATAAAAGTAGGCTGGTGTAGCTCAGTTAGATTCATCTGTAGGACTTACAACATTTTTCTATTTATTTACTTTTTTTAATTAATTTTTTTACACATTTTAGAATCATTATCACAATCCAGTAATTATTTAGACAACGTTGACTTGCCCCTTGAAATGAAATGGTTTCAAACAAACATATAATCTGAATAACTCCATATTGATTAATGATATCAGTCATATGAACAATGCTTCAGTTAACATCTCAATATTTGATGGTGTTGATATTTAATATTTATAAGTTTTAAAAGTTTGAAGTGATTGTAGATGTTGATTAGTCCTTATTATGTATGTAGCAGGTTACCACATCCCCACCAACACCTCTGTCCTGCAATAAAAGGTATTTCAATTTCTATAAAGTACAATTTGTTCACTATGGCACTACTTTATCTGCATACCAACTTTTAAGATACCAAATGCAGAAAGAATTTCCCCTAAAATTAGTTGTTTCATTGATCAATTAATAATTTTTTTTTTTTAAGTAGGAAGCCTTCTAAATGAGTAAAAAGGCCCATTTTGTCGTAAAGTGCTCTTTGAGCTGTCTTAATACTGTGGAAATGAGCTTTGGTGGTTCCTACAGTATCTCCTCAGGCAGAGGAAAAGCCAGAGCATTCATCATAAAAGAAGCAGAAATAATTTCTTCCCACCATCCTCTGAACCTGTAAAACAAGGGGGGGAGTACCAAGCCCCACCAGAAAGCCCCCTATAACTTTAACCTGAGGGCTGCTCCTGTATTAATCCAGTTTCCACTATTAATTTTAGTATTTCACAAGGCAACACTGAGATACGGTTCCAAATAAATCATAGCAAAGGGTACCTGAGATAAAGGTTTCTCTGCTTTATGGTTCCGCTTTAGGTTCAGTCTGTTTTCCTTCTGTTATCAGTTCAGTGAATACAGTAATCTGGGTCAGTTTCAGTTCAAAGTGTACTTATCGAGACAAAAGGTGGGTGTGATACTCCTACCGGCACTCTGTAGTGGAGATAGAAAGACAAAAGGCCTCCTCCAGATCACAGTTGGTCCTGATCCAAGTCCTTGGGTTAAGGCCGACAGAAGGTTTACAGGTGTATTGCCGTCTAGACCAACAGAAATGTTGAATTTTCCAAGGGAAATAAAGAGCCAAACCAGTCTGAAAAACGGGCTAATGCTATCTTGCAACATATACAACCCAAAATTAACATATTTCTTTTATTCATACATTTGTTCTTAACCCTATAATGCCAAATGTATTATATTTGATACATACGGTTTTTTAAATGTTTTGCGTCTGACACCTTTTGCATAATTTAATGGTAAAAGCTCAAAATGGTAATTTACACAATCAGATACACCTGATAACAGCGGGCAGAAGACTACACAAAAAGTAATCTTGACTTATCGCACAGTAATAAATTAATAATATTAAAAATGTATTTCTGTTTTTTCTTTTTACATATTTTGTTAAAAGGCTAACTATGGAATTCAAACAAAAAAAAAGTAATGTTTTGTTTTGTTTTATTCTTGGATCAGGCTTTAAAGGGTCAAAAGTATTGTGTCTTTTTTCCATCACATATTATAAATGAAAGGCAATTAAACTCACGACTTATGGATGATAAGCACACGATCATTTAGAAGTATGGATTTCCTTTTTTACTAAAAATTTTTGTTTTCAACTTTTCTAACAGGTTTGAAGAAAACAAGGACCAACAGAATCATGTATTCTATTCAAGAGCTTTTGCTATAAACAGTTTATATACAGCAAGTGAGTATGGACTAATCACCACCCTTACTATGTTAGAATTACATGAGGAGAAACAGCCTGAATGGGTTTGTGTCGTGGTCGCTTTGGTCTGGATGTTTTTCTGTACAACAACCCAGCTATGTGATTAAGGCAAACAGATGAGTGGACTGCACAAAGATAAAGATAAATCCAAGCCAGCCTTACAGAAATGTCAGGAATGCGCAGTTTGTCATGCAAGAAAAATATTCCGCCTTTTTCCAGTCGGATAAATTTTAGGCACGCGTAGTAACACGTGCACAAACATTGACATCCAAGCAAGCGGTGGCTCTGGCTAAACATACACGGATTTTACTTTTATGCCTTGGTGTAGATTTGCTTTATATTCTCGTTCTGGGAGTGTGTGTCTCATTACTTGTGCCACAAGCCCATAAAAATATTTGCATAACCTCATCACAGCTTCTGGGTTTTGGTCTGGGCATGTTGGAGTCGCGTCTCCTTTTTCTGTCAGAGTCCACTCTGTTTATTACAGCTTAAGTTGGTGCAAACATCCTTTTATGTTTCTGTCCTTTGAGAACAACGAAGAGAAATTCTTAGCAGTCTCTCAGATGTTAAGCCTAAAAGGCTTATTTAAAGGATTTGTTGGTTCAAGAGCCTTGAGCAATCCCAGAATCAAATCATGGAACGCTCAGTAAAAGCCAGATTTTTCCCAATCATCACAGACCAGTATATCAAGGTTATCTTAAATTCTTTAAGACTGAAGTATGGCCCAAAAATAATCCAGAACAGTACAGAACTGGAGCATGTCTGGTGGATATGGGACTGATTCTAGGCAGACACACAGAGACAGAGGCATCATTCAGGGCCACAAGGGGGCCAAAGAAAACTCCCGATGTGGGCCGTGTTTGGGTGAGACATTTTAAATGGCGCTGCTCAACTTAGTGATGAGGTGGCGCCGCATTTGGAGCAAACGGGAGGCAATGCAGAAACCGGAACAGGTTTTGATCTGGTGTGTGCCCATTTAAGGCGAAGCCAAACAGAGACGAGAGCTTAAAGATGATAAAACATGTAGCATAAGGATTTAAAAATTCTGAACCTGTAAACACCCCCTGCTTCATTATATGCTTTATTAATGAGCTAAAATTAGTACATGTTTTTATAGGGAGTAAAAGAACTGCTTTACTAAGCCCAAACCAGTCAAAAAACAACAATCCACAACTCAGTTTTCTAGATATTTTGTTAATATTTTTTTTTCTATGTTGCAGGGTGAAATACATCTTTAAGAAAAAGCAGCATTTTAAGTTTGCAAAGCAAATGCAAAATGGTGACAAAGCTAGGAGAGTAGGATTAGATGAAATAGGCTTACATCTGAAGTGTATCTGAGGTCCATTTATGGTTATAATAAACAGCAGCCAAATTAACAATATCAAACAATAAAGTAGGCAACCACCAGCTAAACTGGCCCACATCCAAACTGGGTTTGGATTTTTTTTAACTGGACCTTTAATATTATCCAAGGTAAAACAAAAATGTCAATAAAAACTATTTGTTTAAGTCAAATCTTGGCAACGTATCCACATTTCCCAAAATTCTAAACCCTCCTCTTGTTACTGCTCCTTCCTTTAATAGGTCAGACAAGACCCTGGAAAATGGTCGAAAAAAGGAAGAAAAATATAACCCACAGTAACAGTGCTGCATGTGTAAAAGAATAAATGACTTTTGTCCAAGGAAAAGTTAGGCGTTTCCGCTTATATGCAGCACCGTGTCCACCTGTGAGTCCCGCCTCAGGTTTTTACATTTTGGGTTGGTCTTCATGAACAACATGGCACTTCTTATCCAGATGAAAGGGCGCCTTGTGTCCCCATGCAGGAGCGAGCGGGCAGGGAGGGGAGAGGGCACATTTGGTGTGTGTGTGTGTGTGTGTGTGTCTGTGTGTGTGTGTGTGTGTGTGAGGTGGGGGGCTTGTTGGAAATGCTTAAGGAGAGAGAGAGAGAGAGAGAGAGAGAGACTGAAATAGGGAGCATGTGATTCAGAGGAGAGTGAGAGGGCGGGGAGCGTCTCCCTCCAGACAGCGTGTGTCAGCAGAGTGGGCCACATGGCTTTAGCCCAGTGTGTGTTATGACAGCCACCGGCCCAGTGTGTGTGTGTGTGTGTGTGTGTGTGTGTGTGTGCGTCCGAAGGAGGCTCGGAGAAGTTAAGAGACCCTGACCAGAGAAGGGACAAGGGAGACAAAGGGGAGTAGCTTCATCTGCCGGATTCCTGCTGCCTGAGTTTATTCTCCTTTTTTTTCTTTTTTTTTTTTCTTTTTTGCCCTTTTTTACACACCTTCACCAGCCAGAGTCCACCTCTATGAGCAGCTTCAGAGTGTGTGTCCACTCCTCTGCTTTACTTGGACAGAATTGCAGCACGCAGCCACCAAGAACTCCATCAGGTAAAGCACAAAAACTCAAAAAGTCAGAGTTAATGGAGCTCTGTTTTCTTCTTGTTTTGTTTAACTTTAACTCTTAACTTTAATTCAGTGTGTGTGAGTACGGTATGTTGTGGCGTGGGCCTGAGCAGTGGCTTAGTTTAGTAACAGTTAAATATGGCTCGACAATAATCTAGACAATCATTTATTAAATAATTAGGTTAAAAATACCACTAACTTTTTTTTCCCCCCATGTCTTCACTTATTCATTTCCTTAGTTATGAGTCATAAAGTTAGTGAGTTATCTATAAGTCACGACGTGGTTTCAACATGCACTACTACAGGCTTTTCAACAGGAATTTTTTGTGAAAGACACTACGATTTTTTGCAGTTGGTGAAATCAGTGACAAAACCAAATGAAGGGGAACTGAATGTAAGATGACGTATTTCCCAAAAAGCCTTGAGAAGCAGTTTTTACTGTGAGAGTCTATGAGTAAAAGCCCAACTTTGAACCTGCTGCAGTCTCTTTGTTTGTCCCCAGTCAGTAGTTAAAGATGAGCTTTTTTCTCTGACCTCTCCCTGAGCTCGTCCTTGGTCTATCAGTGGCACAGACACAATAGTCCCGGCCTGGTTCTGTGTGTAAAATCTGCTCTATCTTAACTTAGAAACTGTCGGACTATCTTTAAAAAGTTCATATGAAATCACGTTAACATTCGATTCAAGGACTATATTCCGTTCACTGGCTTTATTCTGGTGGAAAACTAATGGAAAAGTCCACTGGTTTAATGCTGATTCCCTTTTAGATTGTGTCACTGTTGTTATATCAGAGAAATGTGTCCAAACCTGTTAGCCTGATTCAATTCTCATTTAATTCAAGATTTCGTTTTGGTTTTTGGTGCTTGCAATGCATACTTCAAGATAACAATTTGTCAAATGAAAGTGCGAGCTGGAACCACTTTATGAAGTTTGACAAACCTGAACAAACTTTCTCACTCTGGAATAATGTGGGGGGAAAATGGGTGGTGCGCAATTCAGTTATGTCTGACCAGTCTCCATTATCAGTGTGTTTTCTGCTCTGTGGATTTCATTCCATAACCCGAATTACACAAGATCAAGGGGGCACCTGCTGAGAACCTTTGGAATAGTTTTTGCCAAACTGCATCCCTTCAGTTCAGGTGAACATGGAATAAAGAGACGCTAGACCTGGGAGGTAGAGGAAGCAGCCATCTTTTGTTGTCACGCTCATATCCCGCTCTTCCCACCATCCTCACACACACACAAGCTGCTTTATGGGGCCGAGGGAGAGCGGGGATCCACACAGGGTCGGCTGTTGTTCCAGAGCTGCTCCACATTTTTTGGGCGCTTTGGCAGAGAAAAAACGGGGCCGTGCACGGCTCCCTAAACCGCGGCGGCTCTCCTAGCCCGGTGATAATAAATCCTTTGTTATGTGAGCTCATTCTGTGGAGAGAATAATCAGGCCAGCACAGAGGCACTCTATTTACCCCCACACACCCCCCCGATCCCACACCCCGTAAACATCCACAGAGCTGTGCTCTCTTCCAGACTCCCTTGTGTTGGGTCTTAATGCCCCCTTTGGGCACTCTGCTGGTAATGATACCGGTGACCTCGAATATGAGCAGGTTGGCAGTTTTTCATGCAGGGGAGTTGGCCTTGGACTGAAATTACTGAAGCATATTGTCAGGATATAATGGCCGAGGCGTTCAAATTTGTGATTCCGCGGACGAAATTAATGAATGCAGGCTGTTGTTGGTTTTTAAACCTATTTCGTGTTGGCTCCTGGCTACAGAACAACCTAGTTACCTCATGGGATGGGTGCTGATTGTTTAGCTGTTTGGGAGGTAATTGGTCTCACAAAGTGTTATTTACTACTGATTAGAGTCTGACATTTACTTGACTTAATATTTATTAAGACAGAACACAGAGCAGTTCATTGTGTCTTACAATGTTCTGAACAAAAACTAAAGACAAAATTTTGATTAGCTTAAAGATGATCATACTGCGAAGAATTGTCAGATCTACATTGAAAATACATTTTATGGTGATTTATTTAAAATCTAGAACCTAATAAGAAGAGAACTTACCTACTAAATCAATTACAGTTTCTCAAATGCACTTTTCCATGAGGAAATGTCTATAATATCCTTCTAAATCTTGCCAATATTTACATGATACTCCGAATGACTCCGCTAAAATCTGAGTTATATGTAGATAATATATAAATAAAAAACCAATGATAGCTGGAATTCCACGTGTTATACTCTATAATGTAGATGTGCACTTACAGAAACCAGTGGTGTAAGTTGTCCTGTGGCTTTATTGTTGTAAATATTATCTTGTATTGCTTTCAGAATAGTCCCTGTTAATTACTTTCTGTGAATCCTGAGAGAAAATAATTGTTTTAAAGCCATGCAGTGTCACACAGTAATCATTACATCATTTCAGAACCCCTGTCATCCTGCACCACCGATGGCAGAGTGGGGACCCCTGCTCTAGAAGTCTGACATTTTCTCAGAAATAAAATCAGAGGAAAGGTTTCTTTATTTTTTGACTGAAGCATTTTAAGCCCCACGATCCCCGTGCAAAGTAAAAACTGTGAATGTTCAAGACTTTGGGCCTTTCTACACCCTCTGTTTTTGATCTGATCCACACTAAAAAAGGCTGTGCACCAGAGAATATTATTTGACGTAGAAGCTATCGCTCTACATCAAACATTGAATGGTTTCATTGGCATATGGTCGTCTGTGGTCGCTATTTAAAACGTGGGAACTTCTCAAAGTAGTCAGCCAAAATATCCACTTTGTTTAAAGCAACCAGTGGAGAGTTTGCCAACACAAAATTCTGACCTACTGATAAAAAGGCTGTTGTGCACCTGTAACGGGTTTAGGAATTTTCTTTTTTTTTGAATGACACCGAACCCCAAACTGTCACGACCACTGGTCCTGGCAACAGAGAACCCAAAGTTTTAAGGGAAAATCTGTTTACTTGGTACAAAAAACAGGCAGGGTTAACACCAGGAGATCAATCATACAGGCAAACAAATCTGATAAGGGGGAGGCAGGAATCAGAAGTCTGAGAAGGGCAAAGGAAGGAAAATGTGGGAAAGCCTGGCACGAAACAACACAGGACAATCTAGCAGGGATGAGGTGGAAATGGAGTGGTATAAATACTGAGGAACAAATGAGCTAATGAACAGCAGATGAGGAGATAGGTAGAGAGAACCAGGTGAGGGGAATGAGTGATTAAATGGCAGGAAAGAAGGGCAGGATCTGAAATGACAGGACAATTAGTGACCGAAACAAAAACAAACTCAGTGCTAAAGTAACTACGTTACACCAAAATGCCATTGTGTGTGTTTGTGTAGACTTAAAGACGTGGATCTAATGCAACAGAGAAAGAAAAGGAGAGAAAAGAGAATCTGTGGTTACAGCCAGAAAATTTAACACAAAAATAAAGCACAAAAACAATCAGTAATTTACATAGATGATGTGATAGCATACAATGCTAAAGTGAGTACTTTTAGCCAAATTCTAACATATGAATGGGTATGATAAAGAGAAGAGAATTACACTTTAAACCCAAACTTGTGTAAGTGAGAGGCCGGCTCATTTAGAAAATGGTCTCTCTATTAAAAAAAAACAAACAAAAACAAATCCTGATTGGGTCAGATTTATAAAAGATTAACTGCTACAGAGTAGCAGGCGTAGGTTTCCGCGGGTCAGATTAGGGTCAGACGTTAGCCTGTCCGCTTAATTATTTGCTCAAACAGCTGTAGAATCTGCTGCTGGCTCCTGCAGCTGCACCATGTGGCACACACACACACACACACACACACACGCTCAGCGAGCATACACGTTATCATCGGCCTCTGATTTGACCTGATGTGATTTTTCTCTCTTCCTTTCTCTCTTACTTCCTTCATTGTCTGTTGTCCCTTATGTTCAGGATGCCTTCCAGGTCAGTGTTTCATCCCAAAACAATATATATAACCACTGTCAGACTGCTTGGCTCGTGCTTTTTGCTTTTTTTTTCTTCTCACGTCACACACTCAGATACCGAGAGGCCTCCGAGATATCGTTGGACATAAGACGATTACTTACAGCATCCACCCAGCTGTGAGGCATTTTTCTGCATCCGTACAGCCGCGCGCACGCCTACATTACACACTTTTCCCCGTGGAGTTGCCATGGTAACAAAGGATTTTGGCAGCGGCCGGGTCTGGTGAAGGATTACTTCATCGTGGCTGCTGGTTCTGGATGGAGCTTTTTTTTTATATCACCGGGACTATTGGAGGCAGAGGTCAGCAAACAAAAAAAAATGCTCGGACAAATCTTTAGGATATATATATATATATATATATATATATATATATACAGTGGGGGAAATAAGTATTTGACCCCTTGCTGATTTTGCAGGTTTGCCCACTTACAAAGAATGCTACGATCTACTATTTTAATCATATGTTCATTCTAACAGTTAGAGACAGAATCCCAAAGAAAATTCCAGAAATTCACCTCATAGGAATTTATAAAAATTGTAAACCATCTGATGGTTTTGTATTCTTGTGATTCTTTGTAAGTGGGCAAACCTGCAAAATCAGTAAGGGGTCAAATACTTATTTCCCCCACTGTATATATATATATATATCCTAAATATAAATACATTTTTTGTTTTAAAATAATATTTTACAATTACTACACATGAGTCAGAAAATTGGAACTATTAAACAGTACAAAAGAGAGTAAATCTGCACTTTACAGGAAGATGAGAGTGGAGTATGTGTGTATTCCTCAGACTTATTGTTCATGTTTTCCAGAAGCTGTAGTGAGGAAGTTTGGTAAGTGTTTCCAGAATGAATGTCAGAGTGGAATGGACAGTACAAAGAGTCACAGAGAGCCGTTTGGCTGTCCGTGAGCGTGTCTGCTCTTTGGATCGGTTTCCATGACTCAAAGGGATGTCCCCCCCCACAACCACCACCACCCCCACACCCCCTTGCAACCACCAAACATTTCCCTTCTCCCTCTTCCTAGCTTCCATCCCCTCATTTTTTCAATCCATTTTTCCTTTTATTTTTTTACCAACAAATCTCATACTTCAGACTGAGTGGGATACGTGATGGGAGAGTTTTGAGGTAAATGAAGGAGAGCATCAGGCTGCAGAACGACTGCAGTCGTGTGTGTTGGGGGTTAAGCGGAGCAGGACATGTTTGTGGTGACGACAAATGGATGTCTTAGCTTGTTCTTCCAACACTGTGTGGGGTTTTTAAAAGGTTAAACTGGCGGTGCTTCGTATTTATTGTGAATTACACCTGTTTTATAATGCAAACCCTAACCCTAAACTGACTATCTTTCCCATATTCGCAATTAAGCACGATCGTGTGCTTAATATCCACTGTTATGCTACATATTGCTTAGTGTTTTTCTTATTTAGCGGATTGAATTGAATGATACTAAACATGGGCACAAAGTAAATAACAGAACTACTGCAACTTCTCGGTAGTGTTGTTTGATTGTTTGAAGCACTTCCTTTTAAGCAGCTTTTCAAAACAAGGTTTGGTGCAATTTAATCTTAAATGGCACTTTAATGCCAACCAAATGTAGCAAACCACTGGCAAACAATGTCTCCTGATGCAAAGTCCAGTGGTTATGGATATCTGTGAATGTATTTATTATATTGATTTAAAATTGTTTTGATGTTGTAGCTGAACCAGACTGACAATACAACTCAGAGTTTAATTTTGTGTGCATCCAGAGGATGTTTCTATTATCTGGGATAACTGAGACTGCACACAAGGGGTGAATCTATGCATGGCGACACACGTGACTAAGTATGTAGGAAATGATTGTGACTGATGACATGACACGCTGGAAATGTTTTAGCTAGCAACGGATCCCAGAAGAGACTCCGTGTTGCTGTGGTTTTATCCGGTCCACGGAGCTGTCAGTTCCCCCGTAGGGCTTTCTGCCTCCTGAAGATAAGACGGCTACGTTTCTACGCCGCCTACTGTTTTGACTACCGACCCCTGGAAATGCAACATTTGGCGCATTACAGCTAAAGCTAAAGCTTGAAACGCCATCCGTTCTGAACATCTCCGGAAAGTTTCAGGGGTGTCGCAAAGCACTTGACCTCACGACGTACTCCTCCATTATTGCTTCTTTAAGTTCCCACAGCTCACCATCATTTCACCAGACAGACAACAGCATGTTCTCACGCACTTATCTTCGCTCAATTGGAAACGTAGACGGAGACCAAACCCCCGCCGCAACTCGTGGAAAAGTCGCACAACGTGTCCTTGTGCTTATCTCAGAGACAGCTTTCACAAAACAGCAAACTGAACAACAAAAGGGGGTTCATCGAGTATCAACGCTCCTCTGTCTGGGAACAGGCTTGAAGTGGACACATCACGTCCAGTCTCACGTTCGAAATCTCACTTTAGATTTATGTACTTTGGCCAAAAACACTGAGAGGTTTTTTTTTTTTCTTCCGCTGTATGTCGGTCAGCAGCTTTCCTCTCTCCCCTCGGTGCGTGGTGGTGCTACATTGTCCACTACGAGCGGGGCCAGCAACTTTCCCAACTTCTCCTCCTGAGGATTACAGCCGTTGAAAGAGCTTCTTTGTCCCCCCGTACGGCTGGAATGCCTGACCTGCCCCGCGTCTTTGGGAAACACTGAGCTAAACATCAGCAGAGCCACTGAGCGATGGAATATCACATTCCCTGTCATTCACTCCCACTGCTTTCCCTGTGGGATCCGTGTGGCAAAAAAAACAAACAGGAATGCAGCACAAGGACGCGTTCCTGTTCTTCCAGGTGTTGACTTTCTGTTTTGTTTTTCACCCCACTGTTTCAGCTTTAGCTTCAGACATAGATATTCAGTAAAAAAAAACAAACCAAAACAGTTTTTTCTTTAAAGAATTAACCGCCGAGTAGAATTTAAATGGCTGCCGTATTACCAAACAGGTACATCCTTTGACGTATCACCGAAGTGGAGAGGCATTTAAATCCATAGTGGGGTTGTTACTTTCACTGGGTCGTTTGAATCTGGAGTGTTATTCTAACTGAACTGCTTTTAATTCTGAGAACGACTCACCAGGTTTCATACACCACACTTAGCATTGTGATGGAACGCTATAACGGTGAACTGAAAACCCACAGGATTGCGCCATGTGCATTTCTATCCTTTCACATGTGAGTGAATAGATGGATTTCTACATTGCAAGATTGTGCATTGTTCATACAAAGATGTGCACAGCATCAGTGACCTGCAGGGGAACAGAGGAGCTTTTGTCGAAGCTGATGTTTTTTCTGAATGAACTGAGATGAATTCAGACTTGTCTTAGATGAACATTAATAGAACTGCTCTGTACTCCACCTAAAAGTATCTGCACAGCCTGTAGCACCCTGCCTGGGGTCAAACCGGTTGGAAAAAAGTGGAAAAAAACTGCTTTTCCCATTTTCAGTATTCTCCCAAAGATTTTTATGTAGGTTTAGATCGACATGACTGCATCGTTATTGCTTTCTCCAGTTTGTTGCTTCGGTTCCATCTTTAAATCTTAATTCACCATCATCAGTCCTGCAGAATGAATTGAGAATTGTTCCACAAACTCAGGCTAAAGTCAGAGTGGGATTCACCGTGGGACAGCACGTTCTGTAAATGTTCTGATGTAATAAAAACAAGTCCGACTCATCAAAAAGTAAGAGGTAGTTTACACCGCCTGCCAGCAGAGCTTTGCCGTCTCTCGCCTCGGATCAGGGTTTTAGTCAGAATCATCATTTTTTTCCCGGATAGCAGCGGTTTGATGACGATGGTGAGGTGTAATTTCTACTGACGGTGGAAACAATAATCTGATAATGACAGGCCGTCTGATCCTCGGAACTGCTGCGGGGCAGTTTCACACACCGATGACAAACACAAACTGCATCATCTCGCCTGCCAAACATCAGATTTTTTGCTCTGTTTCTATATGTAGTTGCACTTTAACCTTGCATCATTTAAAAAAGTATCATATTTTCGACGAGTGAAACAGCTGTATGGCAACAGAACATCTTGATATTACTCACAAATGAAGAGGAGAGGTGTGTTTCCTCATTTTCCTCCTTAATTTTATTATTCTATTTCCATCCCGAACCCTGAATTTGAATGTCTTTTCTCTACCTCGAATCCTTTGTCGTTGTGTTGCGTATGTGTGTGTGTGTGTTCCTACCACTCTGGATCAGGTCAAAACACACAGGCCGGCTTTTGGTGGCGTCTCTCCAGCACATCGCGTTCCACGCCAGAATAGTAAATATGGGTTTTACTCATCCTGTCAGCCTGTGAAGGAGGGTGATTTCTTATTTTGCATTATTTACGTTTCAATATGAAAGCCATACTTTAGTTTTAGAAAATAATAATTCAGTACAAAATGGGTTTCATCATTCATACTAACAAATAGAATGGATCTACCTCATGGAATTTGTCCCAAAGAATTATTCTGTAAACCTTATGTGCTCTGCATGTAAAGAAAAATGGGTTATAATTAAGTAATTAGAAGGAATTTTTCTTAATAATTCTAATAGAAAGATATGTATCTATGTTAAACACAGTATCTTTAAATAAATTACAATTATCGATCCTGTTTCCTGATATCCCAAGGATTTCAAAATGCTGGGTAAAACTAATGATCAATGCTGAAATATGATAATGTCGGTCTCATAAAAGGATCCTGGAGAATTCCCAATGTGAAGTTCTGCGTCTGGCCCGAGAGCGCTTTGACGTGTGAACCAGAAATCCGGGAGTCAAACCACCAACCCTCTGCCCTCCTCCCAAACTAGATCACATAGCTGAGGTTTCCCAGTCAGCAGCACAGGTTGGTTCACAGAGGACTCGCTGCGGTTCCACTGAGACGTAAACTCACATTTCTGAAATCCAGAGAACTAACAATTACATCACGGAACTGTGGAAGATGGCGGTTTAAATAGGAACACCGATCTCTCACTGGCATGTTAAAAATTCATCTCACAGCAGATATGAGACTGGACTTTTGGTTTGCTATTTTTTATTTTTCTCCAGTTTTCTCTACAGTTTTGTTAACAGATATTATTGCTTGATCGGAGTAAGAGATCAGGCCTCTAAGTTTCCGCCAGTTGTGTACAAGTGCTGTACATGGGATGTTGGGGTGATTTCCAACAGGTACCCATAAAAAGGCAGGTTGTGCTTCCCTCTGAACACAGTTGGGACTTTGTGTTGATAAGAGGATAAAGCTGCGTTATGCATGAGTTAAACTTGCACAAATATACTTGACTCTGGCAAGTAATTTACTGTCACACGTTCCTAAAAGCAAGCTTGGTCTATATAGTCTCTATGCTCTCTTAAAGTATACATTTGGCTTGAATAAAGCAGTTTCTTCTGTTTCCAGCGGACCATTCAAAGTACTTTTACATATTTTACAGTCCTATTATGTCTTCATGTCCATTATGCACTTAGCTCCATAAACTTTAACTTTCACACGAACACAAACAGAAGCATTAGTAACTGGTCTAAACTCACTAAAGTGTCTAACCCTAACCTTGGACTGAACTGCCAACAGGAAATGGTCCCTGACTGGGTTCTCTGCAGAGGAAGTCTACTTTTAGTTACTCTCAGACAGCTGAATGAAGATGTTTTTGTGCCCGTTTTCCCTTTATCTCTGTCACACTTCCTGCGGCTACTCGCAACTTACTTTTATTTCCTGTGCTTTCTTTTTCTCCAAAGACATTAAATGGTGATATATGGAACACTCTCATATGAATGAATCTATAATGTTGCCTTTTGTGCTTTTAAATAGACACCATAATCATCTATGCATATATAAATAGTCATGCTTCTTATTGGAAAACCTGAATACAAACTCTCACTTTTGATTTTTTTCAGACGTTTTGTGAACTGAAGCTCACAGACTGAATGTTGCTTTGGCAGAAGTTGTATAATGTCAAGTTCTGAGACATTCCGACTGGATACACAAACCAAAACCACAAAACTATTCAGAAAAGGACTTGTAAAGCTGGTGTACGCAATGTTTAGGCCTGGGGCTGGTTGCTAGAGCAGACCCTTGGAGCCTGTTCTGCCTTTTTTTTTACACCCCCAAGGCCGAAAGTTTGAAGAGCAGGTGAAATGTTCATAGTTAGACTTGCTATGTCTCTGAGTTTATGATCTTATTTTACACCGAACGTCTGGAAACCCCTCTGTAAAACATAATTAGGAGAGGTCATCAGCACTGGAAAATCCTTCAGCACGTAAAAGCAGCCTTTGATGTTGATGTTGAAAACCTCCTCAGTTATACTGTCTTTAGACTTTTTTTACTAGTTTTTTGCAGTCTGCCTTTATTAATTTTCAGTTAAAAAATACCAGTATGAGAGCAGCTGTAACTAATGGATTCTATTTTGTTCGTCTGAGTTCAGGACCCTGTTTCAGTGGAAACCATTCCCGAGATACACAACAGAACCCGACCTTCCTTTTTTTTCTGGAAGAAACAATCTCAACCTTGTTAAATAATAGGCTACTCTGTTACTGATGATTGAAATGAGAGTGGGCTTGTGTGGTTGCTTCTCTCTGTGGTCCTCATTTTTGACTGGTGAGCCGTCCAGGGTGGAATTACTACTGCGTGTTTCTGTTTAAGTATGCTGTTGGTGTGTTTACATCTGGTAGCTATTCAATTATTCAAATAGATTCAGTTAAGTTGGATAGGTGCATCTGTTTTCTATACCACATTAGTCCAAGTGAACCCACTCACACATGGGAGAACATCCAAACTCCTCCATATGATACGCAGAGCCACATCTCCTTCCACGGCCGAAGTTTACTGGATTTCTGTGGTTTGTTTTTCCTCCAAAGAGAATATGTTATTTAGCTTGAGCCGCATTCATCAGAAAAAGAAAAACATACCATTACTGCAGAGCAAAAATGAACCTGAAGTCGTCAGTTTTTCTTTGGGCAGAGCTACGCAGATAAGGGGAAAAAAGGAAAATACAGTTGCGGTTCGTTGGAAAAGTCTAAACGATAAGAGGCATTGCATGTTGAAGAGACATACAGAGAGAAAAAAACATGGAGGGATGGGGAGGTGGATGTAGGTGCAAAAGTTTGGTTGGAATAGCTTTCTATTCTGACCTTGTGTGTTATCTCTCTGTGGCGCTTTACAAAACAGTACAATTTAGCTTTTACTTACCAAATAGCATTTGAAATGATATCTTAATGATACATACAGGACAGAAATACCACAAAGCTGGTTGTAACATTACTGTAACGCCTTCTGCTATCCACTGTTTTCATTTGGAAGACATTTAGACATTCAACATATTCTAAAACACTGTTTGAAACTCTTGCTAAGGGACATTTAATTTCCAGCTCTTCACAGGTGACATAGCAGAACTTCCTATTATTCCTATTCCTATTTTCTTCATTAGCCTAGCTGTAATACTCCTCTTCTTCTTCTAGTTTTAACCCCTTGTTTATATTAGCAGATTTAAACCTGGATGATCAGGGTCAATAGGTCTGCTATGGCTTAGTTTGGTTAAACAGTATGACTCCAAAGGATTAACATCAGATGTTTTCCCACCAATATCCGATTAGATAATCTACATATTGTACAGGATTAATGCTGCTATAAAAAGCCACAGCAGTTGAGATAGTTTTTTTTCCCAACAAACTCACTCTTTTTCGGTTCTCCTGATGGAAATCAGAATTTGGACGTTGTAATCTAGAGACATATTGTCAAGAGCATGCATCTTATGGGGCACCAGGGTGTCCTGGCTAAAAAATAAATGTTTTAAAATCAGCATCAATGCATAGATTTGATTATTTGGTATTAACATGCCAAAAGCAAAAGTTACATCAATAGCAAATTTAGTCACCTGTAATTAGTTACGGTAAGCTTCTAAATATGCACTGAAAGTGGTTTCCTGTTCACTAACCTTTTCCAGAGACAACTTCCTGGATGGTTCTGTATAAACCAATACCAATTTGTCATATTTAAACTGCACACTGGCGTTGGCATGTTCTGAGAGCATAAACTAAATATTTGCCCCTAAGCCACATAATAATTTATCATTGAACCAAAAGATAAAATATAAAGATCAGTAGTAGCTTTTTGCTTGTATTTCATTAAGATTAATGCTGACATGTTGATGCTTCATGATTATAAATCAACATGGTAATATTAGCTGCTGGTAGAGATGTAAATGGAACCAGGATGATGATATTCCTGTTGAAACCAAAGAATGGCTTCTTCTTAATCTTGTTCATCTACATGACAAACACTGTCATCACAGATTATCCTAATTGATGGTTATTAAGATACGTTTTACACTGTAAAGTCAGAGACTTCAAAGTACTTGACTGTAAAAACAAAAACCTTTTCATAAGTATGAAGATATTATGAAATAGATTAATCTTGGCGATTATTCAAGCTAACATCTTAATGCTCCTGGATCTAAGCAGCCTACATCAAACATCTCCCCATAGGCCAATTTGCCAAATGTCAACACTGGATCAAACCAGTCTGTAAGACAGGGAAGCAGGTTGTCTCTAATAAAACATGAAAGACTTCAGGGGCCTGAACTACTTATACAGGTCTGTCTGAGTTATTATAATCATTGCTAATGTAGTCAAAAGTAGGGCAGTATTGTATTTGTGCTTTTTGTTTAAAACACTACATAGTAAAACGCACACAATTGCCTCAATGATACGTCACATCGAGGCTGTGATTAAGGCAAATGGATTCTCAACAAAGTATTGAGGATTTACTTATCGTTTTGAAAGTACTTTATTTTTATTGATTTGATGTGATCCCTATTTATCCTATTTTTCTGCTGTTCAATTTGTGGTCCCTGAATCTATAGTCTATGAAAGTTTCACTTTTTTAATGGAATTATGGAAATTAAACAACTTTATCCTTGATATTCTATTTTTTTGGAGGGGGGCTGTATTTACTACAGATTGACCCACTGTTGGTTTGGCTTCCATAGAGACAACACAAAACATTCAGAACATCGCTTGCTACAACATGGTGGAGTTTGCTGGTGATCCATGTTCATCTTTGCTTGCAAAGTCCAAACCTTGGTTGTGAATATTCCTATTATACTCAGTGTTGACACCCTAACCCTGTCCCCAACTAAAATCCCAATTGTTTAATCCTCAATGCCTTTTTTAGGCTATTCTCTCTTTGTTTCATCCCTACTTTTAGAACATGTTTCAGCATTAAATGATTTACCTTTTTCCATGCATTTTACTATGAATGTAACATTCTTTGTTGTTAAAAAAAAAGAGATGAACAGAAGACAAATGCAAAAGTTTTGGTCACATTTTTGCACTTCATCAGCTTTCTAGAAACATGTTTTTTTTTATACCAAATCCATGTCAAGTTAGGTCGTTAGGAGGAAGATAAACATTGCTAAAACACAATCGTTATCGTGCCAAATTTTCTATTTAATATCTCTATTTTGTGCAGTAAATTGTGACAAAATATAATGGTTAAAAATGCTATTTAAGAAAGTTGTATTATTCTGTCACATAAGGTACACAGAGTATTATTCAGAGCGGAATCTTCTTGTTTGTTTCACACTGGCTTGTTCAGTCAGGAATTGTGGGATATTTATATTGTGAATAATGACACAGGTGCTTCTCTCCTGATTCAACATGCTCAAAACTTCATTTGAATCAAATCATTTCCATCCTCACTTCCTCCTCTTTTTGCCTCTGTCTTTTAAGCATTTGCTCACAAACACACACACATGCACACACACACACACACTAACACACACACAAACACACACGCATAAGCTTCTGCCTCTCTGCTCTGTGTGAGTTTGCCGCTGCCAGTCAGGAATGCGGGTCCCGGCTTTGTGGAGCAAGCAGCAACAGGTCTGACCTCCTGAATGGTAGTTTGTTGAGGACACTGAAGGTAGTAGCTTCAAACAAAAGTCCGGATCTATACGAGGACACTGGCTTGTTTTTATGAAAGAAGCGGAGTGGAGGGGAATTGTGCTAAAATCCCTCAGCGGTCTGTAAAGGTGTCCTGGTCACTCTAGTTCGCTCAGGATTTAATCAGCCGGGGAGCAGCTGTCCGCCATGGAGGCAATGTACTTGCTGGACAACTGGAGAAAGGTAAACTATATTTACAGACATCAAAGGAAAGGATGAAATGAAAAACATTTTTCCTCAAACCTAAACCAGATTTATTTCACCCCAAAATGCGATCGCATGTTAATAATTAAGGGGATTTCTTTCTTTTTCCACCGTTTTAGTAATTCAAAGCTGAGACCGACATTACTGATTATCATTTTCTGGGTCTGTCGGGAAAGAAAAGATGAGGACAGTGTGTGACTGCCACACTCGGAGATGCTTAAGCTGACAGAAGGCTTGAACAATTGTGCTAATATGGGCAACTTTTATAAATGCTATTTTCATATATCCTGACTTTGCAGGAAATACCCAAAGTTTGCATGAATTAGGGGGAAACTTGGGATTGTGTAAGCACCTGTGAGTGTGTGTGTTTTCACAGCAACAGACAGCAAACTCGGTTAGTTTCCAATAAATGCGTCGACTTCTAATGTGAGCAAGTCTCTGTGTAACATCTGCTTAGTATGTGTTTATTTTTTTGTGTGCATGGGTGTAATATCATGAATCACACCTAGTTGCATTATTATGTACGCAGTGGGGGTAATTCCCGTTATTATCATCTGACATTTTAACATATTTCTTTCTAGAACTGTCATTTTTCTATTTGGAAAGTTTGTAGATGTTACTCACACAGAGGTCAGGACTCTGATGCTCTGATCCGAGATGAAGTCATGATGAATTCTGTCACTCATCCTCTCATTTCCCCTCTCAGGACCTTCATGTGTCACACGGGACTGTGGACGACTCTGCGGACATGGACCGCCTGAATAAGAATATTCCTGAGAGTCCACAGCAAACCCACCAGCTGTTACAGGTGAGGAAGTATTTATTAATGTGTATGTGTGTGTGTGTATTTCAATAGGAACAGAAAAGAAGGATTAAAATAAAACTTTATCATTTCTAACCTGGCTGAAAATCACAGTCACATGTTAATATTTTTCTCTAGCTCACACACATAGTAGCCTCTATCCCTCTGATAATTATGTCCATTGATATCAAATGTCATCATCGTGTTGACATCAGACACTTTTGACACATTTCTGGCAATAAACTCTGCAGAGTTCACATATGGGAAGCCGTCTGACGACAAGTGGCCGTATGTTCTGGAGTGGACTCAGCCACAGTCGGTAATTAGACAGAGATTGGATGTTTGTGTTTCCCACCTGCTGCCTCCGACAATCCTATCTGGCACTAAGAAGCGTGTGTGTGGGAGCGGTGATTTAGAGAGGGTTAGAAAATAGAAAACAGACTAAATGGGGACGGGGCTGCACTTGCTTAGAAGAAAGCAGGGATTTAAACGCCGTTGCATATCAGCCTGGATTTCAGAATAAAACGTTCGGTTTAAAACTATGCATATAAAGTGCATGAAATAGACTAAATGGATTTCTTCTTAAACAATTCATCTGCTGTCAGTCTGTGAAAACTTTTACTTTGAAAATCAACCCAAAAAGACGGCTTTCATACACATGTTTAATAGTGTGGAGGCCTCTGTTCGGTTATCATTGTTTCATGGATACACAGAACCAGAGGGAGGAGGGAGCTGTTTCAGGCCGCACCATGTGGGAGCAGCAGCGCACAAAAGACAAGTCAAAATGCAAACCTGCAGCTCCGAGCCACTCCTCTGCTCACTTCCTGTGGGCCAGCCTCTATCTCGGCAATCCTCTTAGGCTTGACCCCCCACTCCGTGGACCGACCACCACAATCAGATAATCCTATTAGACACATGGCCACCAAGCCAAGCGCAAGGCCGAGTCAATAATCGCTTACAGGTTTTAGATGAACAAAAGTCCTTAAACATCAGTTAATTGAACACTTTAGCTGGAGCTGTGCCTCGTACGCTCCCTGAAAAACACTATAAAGATTAAATAAATGAAATTTATAGGGGAAGTTCTCTTCAAAGATTTTTATATTATGTTGTCTGATGCTGCTGGATGGAATACGCATGCTCCACTGTGCAGTGGGGAGCAGAACATGTGAGTGAATGGGCTCACAGGAAGAGTCAGGACAAGTGAGGGAATTTGAGAAGTGATGCAAATATTATATTGCATGAATGAATTCATGAATGAATAAATCGATTAAACTTTTATCATTCGACTTTTTCCGCTCCCTTAAAAAATCGTCCTTGGTGTTGTTAAACAGGGAGACACTTCTGTATCAAAGCAGGTCAAGTTTGTCCTTGTTGGATACAAAGGATACAGTTATTTAATATGAGATATTATCACGCGACCTCATTATTTCAGGTTTAGGATTAACAGCGACAGGGAATATTTTTTTGTATCATAGAAGTGACACAAAAATACGATACAGGACATACAAAACATGTAAAAAATAGTCAGTCTGTCCTCAGAAAAATAAACCCAGTCCGAAACCTCGGCGGCCTGGAACAGTAAGAGCCTTCCTAATCTTCAGGTTTCAGTTACTCACCTGGAATTTGTTACGCATTGTTCACTATCTCTGACCATCACCGGCCACGCTCCCAGCTTCAAACCCTTCCAGCGCTTTATTCAAAATGAACTTTCTTTGCAAATTCTAAGACATCCTCAGTGTTGAGTCTGTTGATGTTCTGGTTTCAATGCACATGTAAGTTTCTCAGTCGTAGGCTTGTGAAATGGGGTCTGTTTCTAGAGTGAGGAATTCAGCTGGTTAAGTCAGTACTTCAGTTCAGTTCGCATCATGCCAACTGAATTGTGATAGGGAAAAAAAAGAACAAATTAAATTAAAATAAAAGGAATAAAAAATGAAATATAAAATAAATAAAATAAAAGGAAGTACCTGGGTGCATATC
Organism: Menidia menidia; assembly: GCA_907169785.1. Classification (NCBI taxonomy): domain Eukaryota; kingdom Metazoa; phylum Chordata; class Actinopteri; order Atheriniformes; family Atherinopsidae; genus Menidia; species Menidia menidia. Next base: position 19,006,782 of record CAJRST010037777.1, on the reverse strand, counting down.
CCAGGTCACTTTTTAATGAATGAAAATGCTTTTTTACTGACTTCGATATCTCATGTTGGAGCTCTTATATTCCAAACAAACAGAAAAGAATGTTTTCCAACACAAACGCAGCGTTTTCAAATCTCTTCAAGTTGAAATTGATCAATTTATTCCCGGGTTCAGTGGCAATTACCCAGCCAGTTCTGAACACACCGTAGGCTTCAGAGCATAGAGGATTTACACAATGCTGCTGTCAATGGGAAAAGGTTAATTGGCTTATAGTTGTGGTTTGCCTACCTCTCTGTCACAATGTTGTGGTAAAGGGTAAAACTTGAGATCGCATTGTCTGAGTCAGATCTCGGAGCTATGGTCAGAGGAATTGAACAAAAAGAGGATAGCTTAACAGCAGAATTGGCTCTAGTGTTCAGGGACAGCTGGAGTTAAGCGTTCATCAGAAGTTACCTCACCCAAAACCCTCCGGGGCACTTTTGCGTCTCTTAATTGTGGATCGCTGTTGGCATGGCAACATCCTCTCGCTGAACCAACATCACATTGTTGCGCGGCAGGCAGAGCTTGATGGAACACGCATTCCCTCCGCTCAGTGTGTTAAGTGTGTGTAAACAGGGCGCAGCTCTGGAAAAAAAGCCCCCTCATAATAACAAAGACCCCTTTCTCGTGTCCATGTGTCGAGCTGGAAAAAAATCTGTGGAGACAGGAAGCCGAGTACCAATTCTCCTGTGTGAACGCCCCCTGTAACGAAACACCTGCAGGGTTTTTTTGTTTTTCTTTTTTTTTCCATACACCACCGATTAGATCAGCTAATGGACGGAAAATGATTTCTTGTTCGATCCCATTCACTGTAAGCTATTTGTTTTCCAGAGATGGCTAAGTAGGCAAACAAGGGAAAACCCAGCCCCCTCAGAAGTGACCTCTATATAGTGGCTGCAATGATCTAATCATGCCAAGATTTGACTTGGATTTTGTATTTATTTGTAACAAAACATATGTGGACTTATAATACATAGTGGTCAAGGCATGTCGCATGACTACCGAATGTGTTGCTGAAATTGAATTAGTTAAATACATCCATGCCTTGTGTTTCTCTGCAGAGCACCCCGCTGGACCTGATCGAGACCGGAAAGGGGCTAAAGTTTCAAGCAGAGCGCCCCCACCTGGTCAGCCTGGGTAGTGGACGCTTGAGCACGGCCATCACCCTGCTGCCCCTACCTGAGGGTGAGACTGCTCCCTCCCTGAAAGCAGTAGACTTTATATAACATCACAAACATACTAACCATCACAAACTATCGTTTGTGTAGCACAACAAATTATGTTGTAAATATAATGTACAACATAATGCATAATGCAACATAATGCAATGTCTTTGATTTGGTCTTAAGATGTCTATGTTATCATCAGAGCCAGGATCAATTTGACCCAGTAAACTATATTTATTTTAGCGTATGCACCACAGGTTTCAATATCATATCTGTATATTAACAAGGCTATGTTTACTACTTGGGCTGATTTAAGTTTTTGTTCCCCCAGGCTGTACCACTCTGGGTCATGGCCCCATGGACATCAGCATTCAGGGCCACGGAGTGGCTGCCCAGCACTGTTACATAGAGAACAAGTCTGGCATCATCACGTTGCACCCCTGCGGGAATCCCTGCGCTATCGATGGGCTCCAGGTCAAGCAGCCCACTCGTTTATCCCAAGGTAGGAGCTGAGAGCTAAACACACTCTCTCTTGCTAATGAACTTCACTCTGCAAACTCTACACAGATAGGCGCCAGCTCAGATTCACATTACAAGAAAATGACAGAAAATCTTATTTCTTAATACAGCGTAACGACAGTTTCCTTTTTTTGGACACAATTATGATGTCCATCAGGTACAAAGACTTCAGAACCAGATGAAACATATCCTGTCGGATAGATTTCCTGATGTTTTTTGCTAATTAAAGTAAGCCGAAAAGCAAGTGGAAAGATCGTGCAGCCGTGTGTATCTCATTCCAGGAACTACTCCTTTCTGTGAAAAGGATTTTTCGAATGTTCTAATAGGAATTCCTCCAGGTACAGTTAGTAAGATCCACCAGACCTTCATCAGACTGAAAATCAATCCACCCCTGCGCCCCCCTTGCTCGCTTCAATATCCGCAGGCCTTAGCACAGCAGAGATCCCTCGGTTAACTCATTAAGGCAGAAACGTCCGGCAGCTTTTCCGTCGATAGCCGGGTTCTTACGGTGCATTTCGCTGATCAGGTGAGGAGCAGTGACTTACGCATTAACAGTGACCACTGCAAGAAAAAATAAATGTGGTAAATTGAGATTCTACCCTCACATGTTGCTTTTCACACTCTTAACAAACATACACGTTGTCATGCCTGAATCAGACTGAAACACATTTTTTAAAAAGTGTTTCCTCATCATATGCTTCAGGGAGCTTTCAGCTAATTTAATTTCCTTCCAACTAAAAACGTTCAGGACCAGAATGATGAAACATAAACATAAAAAGATACTTAGTACTGAGTACTGTACCGCTTTTCCCTGTTTTTTTTTTAAGGGACACACAAGTTTATTTAGTCTGTTTGGTCAAGTTATGCTGTTAAAGTGGGAGCTTTCAAAAAATTTGGCTCAAATGGAATATAATCAACTGATAAGAACACAGCATATTAGCTAAACTGCCTATCCGTGAACTCTCAGCGGTGAGTTTGTCAGCCTCTATTTTTCCACTTTGAAATGTGTCATAATCCCTCCCTTGGATTATGAGCAATAAAAGTGTAATCCACGCTGTTAGACGTTAGTCTTAGTGATTCATATTGGCTAATGTCATTCATGCTCATATTTTCCTATAACTACACCTCAACCCTTTCTGATTTAACAGCTATTTTCTTGTGTATATGAGGGTTTTATGTTTTAGATAAGTAAAGCCCACTGAAGTGGTCTCTGGTGCATCATGCAATAAAAATGAGAAAATATTCACAATGATATACTGTTAAAGAATGTGAGATTCACTCAAATGAATCAAGGGGATGGATGAGCGGGGGTGATAAGAGGGATTAGAAATGACAAAATATCAGAATACGATGAAAGATGGCTGCAAAGTTTGATGTATTCTGTTTAGAAATGTCAAAAAACTGTTCACATTGTAACATTCAGTATTTCATTAGTAAGAAATCTTAAGATGTGTGCTGTTCACTTCAGTGGCCATCTGGAAAAATCCTTGAATTAACCGAAATGACTGAAAAAGCAAATTCACGCGTGAAAGGGTTAAAAAGTGTGTTGTTAAAAAGGGTGTTGTGGCTCTTGTGTTGTGTGTGTGTGATGTCTGTCTCGGAGTCCCACTGCTATTCCCTATTTGAACCTGGACTCTGGCAGAGAGAAACCTGAGTGGGTACACAACGCTATTTATACCCCCTCCTCTTCCCCAGACAGAGGCAACCTAAAACCCGGAGTTGGGGGGGGGGGGGGGGGGTTCAGTTGGAGAATGACGGTGGACCTGAGGTCACTGTTGGGCTGCTGCAGAGGGAAGGAAGAGCTGAAACAGTTCAGAGGGAAGAGTTTTTGGGTTGTGGACAAGTCTCTGTTAGTCCGAGGCAAGCTAGTGCAGATCCGAGTCTGTAGCCGGGAAAAAAACGGAAAAATTCACCACTCCCAGGTGTTCCGCGCATTATCTGAGTAATGCCCTGAGACACAGCGTTCCCTGGAAGATAAGTCAACTATTGTTGGGAGCAGATGACACATCATAGCAAATCCGGGGTGCTCACATGTCAAAAGTAATCTCATTTTACAAGCTTTTTGCTCTCTCTTTAGATAAACAGTGGACCTCAGGATGGGTCTAATCGGTATGAAATGAATTTGAAAGAAAATGGGAAGTGATGCTTTTGGCTTCACTGCATGTTTGAAAGTTACTCTGATTCAACTGGTCAGTCAGAGGGACTGAAAGGAGAAGAAGACACAGATCAAATCGGAATGAAAATGTTTGCAGGACCACCATCATGATGCTGTAAGACGAAGTAAAAAAACAGAATCTGATCCTTTCCAAACTCAAAACTGAGATTATGCCTCGATATGTCACAGTCAGTTAGTTTTTATTTGAAGAAGGGTTTGAAAAAAAGGTTGCACTGTGATTAGTTTTCGTTCATATCACAGCTGGAATATACTCTGGTCTAAAGTGTAAAACACTCATCTGAGCTTTTACTCTTCAATATGTTCTGTCCTGTTATTTTAGTGACTTACAATGGTGCATTCATTCTCTATTTTTCTCTCTTTTTCTGAGAACTTACAGAAATAGAGCTCAGCTGCTTCAGGCTCTGTGTGTTAGACTCCTCCTATCCTCACCATGCCTCTCACAGTGGTACTTATTCCAACACAATCTGTCTTTAAAGGACTTGACTTACTTTTTCTAATGTTTGTCGGCTTAAATAACACAATTCTTTCCCTGGGTATCAAGTTAAAGTGTGAATATCTCGTGATGCATTTCGTATTTAGGGACATAAATGATTGTTGTATCCATTGTGAATGGGAAAAATATTGGATTCTTCCATCTCCTGTTATGGTTTTCAATATCTATCTATCTATCTATCTATCTATCTATCTATCTATCTATCTAT
>CAJRST010037777.1:18951251-19002183 GCA_907169785.1 Menidia menidia | reverse complement strand
GGTTAAACATGCATGCAACAAAGTTGTCAACACAATTTAGACTGAACAATTTCCACATTACCGTTATCAAGAAAAATAAATCGGCCAGATAGGGAACTGTTCCCTCCGGCGGCGGCTAATAATTTTCCCCCTGTCTCCAGAGTCCTACCTCCCAGTCCCTCCTCCTCCTCTTCCTCCTCCTCTTCTCCCCCTTCCTGCTCCTCCTCCTCCTCCTTCCCTGACAGCCCCGGCTCTCTGCGGGCTTGGAGGTGGACTGTGAGCCAGCTGTTTCGTGCAGGATCACGGCGTGTCCGCGTTGCGCGCGGCGTTGGGGGGAAAAAAAAAGAGGAGACAATGGGCAGAGCGCACGGTGCCTGGAGGCTCCCGGGGGGCTCTGAATGAGCAGAGAGAGACACAGAGAGAAAGAGAGGGGAGCGAGCAGCCGCCGTCGTTTGTCTCCTCAGCTGAATATATTAGTCCACATGGTCGCGGGATTATCATAACAAAAGCGCGGACTGACGCAAACAAAAGGGACATAAAACGCCGCCGGGCGCGCAACAGACCGACTCCCCGACGCGGACTTAAAAAAACACGTGGTTTTTGTTGGTTTTGAACGGAGACGAGGCGATGAGCTCAGCGGAGGCGGCGGGGACTCTCGTTCAGATGATCTAAAGTAAGTTGGGCTCGTTTTAAAAAACTTAGATTGGATGGATCTGGCGTTGGAAGCCTGCGTAAAACGGCGCAAGATGCGGAACCGGAGTCTAAGTGGACACCAGTTGCTCATTTCTGGACATCAGAGCGAATCACTACTTCCCCAAACGTATTTACCTTATATATTTTAAATGAAATATGTAGGCTATTTATTCATATGTGGCCTAGCTCTACAGATGGGGGATCTCTGTTTGATTTGGCTTAATAATCTTCTCTGTACTTTTAAAATGCGTCATATTTGAGCACATAGTTCCTGTGGCCGGCTGCAAGCAATAGGAAAACTGGTTGTTTCTGAAAGGCTTTTGAGTCGCAATGTAGGCAGAATCTCTCCATATATTCCTCTGACGCGAATTGAGATTTTGGGTCCCAGTTTGACGGTTTTTTGAAAGGGGAAAGACCCCTAATAACTGGACTAGTAACCGGTCACTCGGGAGGTGCAACACGATCAGCTGGAGCTGCCTCCTGACGTCCCAGTGCCTCCATGTGAGCTTTATTTTTAAACTAAAAACACACAGGCCCCTCACCAGCAGAGCCCACTGGGTACCTGGTAACCGGATGGGAATAGGTCTTCCACGGTCGGTATCTTATTTGTCTTTGGTCTCAGGAGTTCTGGTCACCTTTTGGGGCTTCCAAACGCAGGACCTTTCACCCCCCCTGCCCTCTCCAGTCCAGTCCAGCATTCTTTCCCCCTGCACAGCGTTATGAGACGTCAGTTATGACCACTCCATTGTGAAGAAAAAGGATGTGAAGAGTCCTCTGTGCAAACTCTCACCAGGCTGCTGTGGGAGTGGTGCTGCCCCAAGCACAGGTCAAACAACTGGGGAGTGACCGGAGGGCCAGTGCCAGCTGGTGCCCCCCCCCCTCACCCCGTTCCGGGTCAGCGTGTTGGTGTTTCTGCGTGTTGTCACTGAGACAAGTGTGTGACCCGACATCCGCTTCCTGCTGCCGGGTCAGGGGACCAAAAACTCCACACACACACCCGGATCCACACTGGTCTCCCACACTGGTCTGACCACACTGGTCTCCCACTCGTGACTGTTGGTTTTTTTGGACTGTTCTCCAAACAGGGTGCGAGCAGGGTTTGCGTTTAATCTCCCTTCTCACAAACTTGTTTGTCTTTCTCATAGTCATCGGGCTCTCGATTCTCACCTCTGGCCATTTTTCCCCCCACCATCATTTTGTAGCGCTTATTCATAAACTGGGAAGTTCTGGGAAATGTATTTTTCAGAAATACTGCAGCAGTTAAGTTTATGTGAATAATCACATGCAGTGAGACCGACTCTGCTGCATTTAATGTAAAAACCTAAGACTCACTAAGCCTTTAGGCCTCAACTTAAGTGTTGTGTTATTTATTCGTCTTTTTGAAATGTGCCGTTTAAAGAAAAATATTGTTGTTCACTTAGGAAAAAAAAATGCTACTACATAAACCATCAAATTCACCCTAATAATGCAAATAATTTGTTAACTGATGTGTGATGTGTCACATTTCTGTGTAAAAGTGCTGACTTACCGTTTTTTGCTTATGTTAATTAACTAATGTTAACCCTTTCATGCATGAATTATGATCATTTCAGTCAGAATATTTCTTTTAAAGGCATAGAAAATGTAAAAAATCTTGAAAAAATTCAAGGATTTTTCCAGCTCCCCACTTAAGTAGACAGCATACATCTTAAGATTTTTTACTAATGACATACTGAATGCCATTTTCATGGTGTCAAATATCATCTGGAAGGCAGATAACGTATTTTCAGCATCATTTCCTGGTCAATATTTCAAATGGAAATGCAAAGAAGCCTTTGAAATGGGAGGAAAGGAACAAAAACATTTTCTGGGTTTTTTGTTTGTTTGTGCCTACTCAGCTCAGTTGGTGTCAGGCATTCACGGCCTTAATGATCAGAAATAAGAACATTGGGCATTTGTTATTTCCGCCTTTTTAAAACAGGCGGGGTTCACCTCCAGGAGTCACCTATCGAGTCATGTGACACCCTGGCCTATCGGCGGCCTGCTTTTTGACTCGGGGCCCTTTCAAACCTGGTCGAGTAGACGTTAAAGTTAATTGTTAACTGTCAAGAGGTGCCAGCCCCTGATGGAAATGGGGGGAAAAAAACAACAAAAACCTTCAGAATTAAGTGGTTTCTCACCTGTAAGTAGGAAATGTTCAGATTAGTCCGCTCTCAGGACTCTGAGCTTTTAAAACCTGTGGATCTCCCAGTTTGATTGGATGCTGATTGATCTGTGTGCCTGCAGCCATCTGCCTCAAGGGGCATGTTTAGCAGCGGGGAGTGTCTGTAGCTGTCCGGACATAAGTGAGGAGAGAGGGGGGCGGACGGGCGGGGGGCGGGGGGGCAGAAAACATCTGCTCAGAAGAGCTGTAATCTGCCACTGCTAGTTGTCGTGTCGAGCTTCCAGTGGAGACAGCAGCCGGTGGCTGTTTGGACGAAGTGTCTGCTCAGTGATTGGAGGAAGTGAGCAGAGTTATGTAGAAGTTTTGTAGAAAGGGCTTTTTCTATACAAGAGGTTCCGGTCAGTCTTTTGCAAAATACAGCTTAAAAGGACCCGGATGCATCAGGTGAAAGGTTGAAATCGGTCTCTGATCCCATGTAGGAGTTGGAATCCCTGACATTTGCGCCTTGAAACGTCTTTTATGAAATAAAATAAAGCAAAAATGCCGACTTGCAGATTTGTTCCACATGTACGATCTGTACAGTTCGTAAAACAGGGATGTTGGCGTGTGACCGCGCCTCTAATCGAATTAGCAGCGCAACTTAAACTGGAAAGAGTTAGTGTGTGTGTATATGTATGTGTGTGTGTGTGTGTACGTGTGTGTGGAGCTGCTGCCCAGGAGCATCTTGTGGCATCTTGCTGGCGTCAGACTTGTTCCGATCTATCATCGCTTCTTCCAAGTCATTCCTCATTCCTTCCAAGATTTTAGGCTTTTGAGCGATCATACACGATGGGAATGCGGCGTTAGGCCTCCACGGCCTCCTCCTCTTCCTCCTCCTCCGGTGCGTCTGTGGGCTCCTTTTAGAGCAGCCCCTGCGTCTTCTCTGGCATGTGACGCTTGCCCCCCAGTCCTGGCGGGAAGCGATCATTGATTAACCGAGGGGTTCGACTCACTGCCCTTTACAGGGGCCGTAAACCACCGGCTTTCCATAGCAACGGTCAGCCAGAGTTGCGGGCATCTCTTTTGTCTTCACGTCCTCATTGACGTCCCACGTTAAGTGCGTGACAAGAAAAATCACAGTTCTTTCTAACACAATGACTTTCTAACTCTGCTGAGTATTACCTGACATATCTGTATCTATATACCTCAATGCTCAATCGTGGAAAATATACCCCGTTTCTAAGACGTTTTTCCGTCTCATCCCTACTTGTTTAAACTTTTGTAGCTGTATCTTATCTGCCCTGACGTCTGTTGGCTCAGATGTTTGTCGAACAGTCTGTCCTATGCTTATTTGAATAAGTGAGCTCAACAATGAGTGGTCTTTAAAAGCCGTAGCGGTCACTGAATTTGAAGAGGAAGGGCTGATGAATTCTACCTCATTTGTCAAAGTGGACTTAACTTCTCTCAGTGTCTCAGTGTCCAAGCAGCTCTGACTGTCTGGAGGGCCGACAGGCTTGACTGTAACGGGCTACAGCACGCGCAGATAAATATATAACAGAAGTTTGAGGTTACGTGCGCTCTCGAACAAGCTCTGGATGAACTCATTCCGCTAGAATGTGAAGCGCTCTCACTTTGACCACCTCTGGTGCATATGACCTAATCATCTGGGACGTGCAGACTAAGCTGACGAGTTGGAAAGTACGTTCACGACAGTATGGCAGGAAAGAGAAAACATGTGCGCATAATTATGAGGTGACTGGGTATCTGGAGACATTTCAAATGATGCATTAACTGATTGGCCCAACAGGTCCCATGGAAACGTCTTATCAGCTTTAATCTCACATTGAATATTTGCTCCTTTTGAGTTTTTTCTGTGTCTCTAAATACTGAAAGACTTTTATGGAGGTTTGGATCACTGCCTATTTGTTTAAAATGCTCAGTGTGGGCTGTTCAATCACAGACTTCACTGATTAGAAGAATTTTAGGCCTTCTTTTATCAGGGACTCAATCAGGTTGCCTGGATTTCCTTAAGAGTTCAAATGATAAAGCGAATTCCATTCTAAAACAGGCAGTGGTAGGATTGTCTGTTCCACCTCTGAAGATAATACTGGAGTCGTGTTCAGTACATTATATATTTATGGGTGTGACAATGCAATTAGGTAACGGTTTCAGAAATAGGCAAAAGGCCTCAAATGCACCTCTCTGTAATTAGCTTCTGTTTGGTCTCAAGGCCATTTGCCACTTAACTGATTGGGTCAAAGATGACCACTCAACTCAAAACTGATTGACCATCAGTCAGTTCTGGCTTCCATCATTGAGTTACAACTGACTATTGTTTTAGTTGATGCTTTGAGCTGTATGTTGTCAGTTGCGAGAAAGGTCATAAACACCCCAGAGACCATAGAGGACACATTTTAGTTCAGTGTCACATCGATTTCAGTCTACTTATTTACTCTTAGGCGCAGAGAAACTATAAAATAGTTATCTTTTTTCCCCCTCCTCATCATGCTTTTGCATCTTCATCTGACTTTGCATTACATAATTGTCAGGGTTGAAGTAACGGTCATGAAAAAGAGAGGCGATTTTACACCGACGGCGAAGGAAGGCCTCTGAAAATAGACGGTCACTTCAAGAACAGCCCGTGGCTTCCCGCGGTATGGTCTGTTGAACAGGGCGCCCTTCTCTAATCCGTCTGCTTCACGCTTTTATCTGAGAGTGGGGTGACGGCGTCCTTGTGGGAAGAGTATTGCTGATCTGCACGCCGAGTGTCCTCCTCCCTGATTTCATAGCCCGAAAAGCTCCCTGCAGATAACAGGGGTTGGCTCACATGGCCCGGTGCGTGGGGCTGCTTTCTTGGTAGGACTCCCACAGTCCTGGAGGACACGTAGAGGCTGAAAGTTGCTGAGCATGCAGAAATACTCCGAGTGCACTCAGGCTGATGAAGCTATTGATAGCCACATCGCCTCAGGAGGGCCACTAAATGGGATTGTCTCCTTGAGGGGGGGACAGAACACTTTTCCCCCCCCTCAGGCCGGTCAATCAGAATGATTAGCTGCTGTTCTCCCCCCGCCTCCATTCCTTCTCCTTCTCTTTGACACTCGTCAGTTCTCTCCTGAGCGACATGATGGATTTGCTGTTTGCGAAGGCTGAAATGCGTCACTTTTTCCCTTCTGGAGAAGCTTGGAAGCTCAGACCCTCGATTAAGTTTCCACCACAGCTCGATCTGCTGAGCTCAGCGATTGAGGGAAGTGGTCCTGAGATGCTTGTTGAACTGCTGGTTCTTGGAAGAATACTGGCGCGCTTACCCCAGGGTTCAGCGGGTTCTTTTTGAAGGAAGGGGGGAGAAGAGAAAGAGAAAATTTGCCTTCCAAGCAACTGAAGCTGACTTAGTGGTGTTAGCTTTATAACCGATACTTTAGTTCTGCACCAGAAAGGATGCAGTGATCCAAATCCCTGCAGACGAACCGTCTAACAGTAAATCGGAAACACTTCTGTGCTGCTTCACGGAGTAAAGGCTCAGCAAAAATGAGGTGGAACATTAAGTTCAGATCTGTGGTTTTTACTCAAAGATGTTTTTGACGAAAAGAAATGAAGCTAGAGTAATTCTAGTGATGGGAATTCCTTCTAACTAGGACACAGCAAGTCTGCTGTAAATCCAACACTAGACCACTAAAGGCAGCTTTAGATAGGAAAAATGAACTGGTTTTCACCATCATATCATCATGATATAATCTTTTTAATGAGTTTTAGTCGTAGTCTATGTTGTCCAAACAAAACAGGGCTCACACATTAAGAAAAATGTTGAAGTTCTCAGTCCCAGTAGGGATTTGAGATGCTATGACTTTCTAATGAATCAGTACCGTTCTTGATCAGACTGGTTAAATTCTTTGATGGGGGAGTTTATTGGGCAATCTGGGCTGCACGATGACACTGGGAGGTCTGGGCTTGTTTGATCAGTGTTCTGGCATGGAGCCATGCATCTGCTCAACACCTTTTTAGGTTGACTGGAACTCAGAGTCCCAAATTCAAAGCATTTGTTCCAACCCAGGTGAAAACGGATAATAAACTGATTAAAAAACGTTAATTTTATTTGATTTAAAAATATTGAAAAGTTTTACACGTTGGGCTGCTTGTTTAATTGGTGGAGCCCAAGGAAATTTTAGGAATGTAAAACTAATTTAGTAGTCTTTCATTGTGCGATAAATGGGGACATCAACAACCACAAACAAGTCTATAAAATGATAAAAGCTCTGTGTGAGTTTGAAAGATGTGCTGTCTCAGAACTGCTCTGGTACTAAACAACAAGGATATAAGGAATTCTGTCTCACAGATATTCAGTTTGAAGCCTTTATGAGAAATAACCTGCATTGATCTATTGAATATAAAAAGGATAAATGGGTATAGGTTGGAAATGCTCAGTCTGAAGATGGTTGGTCCAACCTGCTGTTTTGGAGACAATGTGGCTCCGTTATCGAATCGTGACGTTCTTGTAAAGTTTAAAGAAGCACCTGAGAGCTTTCCTGACTATGGCAGAGAAGCAGCTCAGATCATGGACCACGGAGTCCCAGTTTGGTGCTGGTTCTGACTTTTCTGTGCTGCTCTTAGTGACAGAATGTCTCAATAAATACCAGCTGGGAGCTGCCTCAGTGAGGGCAATTATATTTGAGCTGGTGATTGCCCCAGCAAGCCAGAGTGTTGAGCAACATGTAGACATGCTAAAAAAAAAAAAAAAAAGCTCATCTCAAACATCTTTCCCTTCTAGTGCTTTGAGTCTAAACAAAGGTTTTGGTGGTTTGCGGGGTTAGGTTTCACCATATCTGTGATCTCATTAGCGGGCCCACCCAGCCCTCTGTTTAGTCCGGGAGCGTCCCCGTCTGCCACAGGTCTGCTCGCGGCTTTGAGATAAGATGAGAAAAGCCAGACTTTCTGGGAGGAGACGGGTCTGAGAGACTTGAAACGCACTCTCCTCCCGTAAAACCGCCACTTGAGATGAGCTGCGGATACGTTTCTGTCGTGTTCCCTCCGTCTAAAAAGTTTTACGGGCTCGTCTGAAATGTTGTTAAAGTTGGAAATGTCAGCGCAGACTGTCTGTCAATCCCCTTTTATGACCACGAGCCTCCGCATAACTGCTTTATCGTTTCTTTAATTACAAAATGAGGCAGGGAATTTATCCTGGGTCTACACTCTGATTAAGATAAAGATTGATGACACCACGTATGAGCCCCTGTATGAGGATGATACATGGCCTTTTTGAGGATTGTGGTAATACTGACAAATTCCAGTCCCTTCTCTCACCCTTGTGAGAGGCTGAACTAAGGAGTTCAAACTGGCATCAAAAGACTTTGCTGATGTCTACCCGGCTTTGCTTTGTGGTTCAGTTGTAAAGAAGAGAGATATTTATCAGATATCAATTTCTCTGTATTCATTACTTGTTTCCTTCTTAATAATTTATAGTGGAGGAGTATATAAAACGTTTAGAGCTTGAGAATGCTCCCAGTAGAGATACACAGTACTAGTACAGGGATGATATAGAAATCCTTAACATCAATTATTGTTTAATGATCACAAACAACCGAAGAGGAAAACGTTAAGTTTGTGTCTTTGACTGATACTGAATTCATTCTTCCCATTCTCCTGATTTAAATAGGCTTAAAAAGGTCCCAAAGACCAAAGACGTATTAAAACTATTGATGAACCAAAGCAGAAATCTGAATTTTTTGCCATGTCTCTCAGACATCCTGCTTTAAATGTCAAGGGCCCTGAGAGAGTACTGGTATCTAATGTTTTTCTTATGTAACTTGTGCCATTTGCTAACACGTGTGGGTCAATAATGTGTTCACAGGTAGTGAAATCTAACCTGGCAGTGTTAGATTCTGCATAAGGTTGTCTGTTACTGACCCGTGTGCTCTGCCTGTTTCGCTGAGTCATCGCCTGATCATCGCTTGTGGTCCCTCCACCATCAGCGACCACACACACACACCACACACACACACGCGCAGGGGCTGCAGGGTCAGGCTCCCTCGGGGGGGGACAGCAGAGTAGTCGGTCAGTCAGTCGGACAGTCAGTCAGCTGCCAGGGGCAGTTTGTGCCAAGAGCCAGTGGCCGGCCAGTGGGCACAAAGGGGCGCACTGTCTGCGCCGGGTGATTCACAGCCAGTGAGAGTCACTCAGCGTGTTGCAGTTGTTCATTAGGTCTGGCCTACGAGAGCAACATCTGCCCCGGATGATCCGCAGCAGGCCGCTCTCTTCATTTCAAGCTGGATCGAAAATGGCGAGCAGGAGCAGAGCCACTGATCATTAGCTCTAACTCTATAATTCCCTCTAAACACAAGCAGACTCAAGCGGGTTTTCTTTTTACTGTTTTATTCCAAGTTGTTTTGGGATCTCCAAATCCAATCCGTGAAAACTAAATAAAGTGAGCAAACACAAACGTTAATGAAACAAACAATAACCTGTGGAGCATAGGAAATAATACGTACAAAGCAAATTAATAAAAAACCTCGTTGGCTGCATGCTGCAACAAAAAGGGAATTATCCAAATCTTCAAGATTCTCCGTTAACGTATTAGCCTTAACTTCGGCAAAAATCCTTAAGAAGGGCTTCATTGCTTTTCGCGCGAGAGCTCAAACAAGACTCCTCTGATTTCAAAATAAAAGTGCTCTCTCTAAACTTCAAAACAAAGCAAATCCACTACATACTAAATAATATAATATAAAACAAATACAACTTACATAAATTCCAATCAGACAAGTACCCTTGAAAAGAATAACAAATTATACACTTAGAATGTTTGAACATCATGTATGAGACAGTATAAATGCAACAAGATAGACTTTTTTTTTCAATTTCCTGCATCAAGTATAAAATTGACAGGTACAAACTCAATAGTAATATAACTGTGAACCTGAGCAAAAGCAGTGCTTTTCTTTAATCGGTGTAAATACCAGAGTTTTATCCATGCATCCCAGCTGACAAAATGCATCAGAATGTCAGCCTACAGTCACATGAACTTGATAAATGTCATAAATATGCTGGCCCTTTTTTCCTCAGGGTGTTTGTGTCTGTGGATGCTGCTTTCAACTGAAAAGCTGACAGCTAATTAGCATTTTGGAGCTACTGTAACTTTTTCCTCAGTTCTGTGTTGGTACTGGGTCAGATCCATCCAAAAAAAAACCTATAGAACCACCAAAATTATGCTGAGAATAAAGTTCTCACCACTGGAGGGAATGCTGATGGAAATGAGACTGACTCATACATTCTGATGGTGGGAAAAAAAAGGACCAACGCTAATATGCAAAAAGGCTGTAGTTAGACTTCTCATATTGGCACGTGGGATTTCCTGTTCCAGTGTTTTTAAGTGGTAATAAGCACCACCGATGTACTTAACAACACCAGGACCGAGCATTTTTTGTTTCACATCAGGATTTAAAACCTCATCCACTCATGTAGAGATTTAGTGTAAAGGCTCAGAAATAATCTCCTTAAATACTGTAAGTTGTTGGTGGGAGGAGGATGCAGAGGATGGGTCTATTAGCTGTCATAGACAGGAAATGGAGACATGATGAGGGGATCATGGTAAATGCTCATTCTGTTCTCTCTCTTAATGGAACTAAAACAGAAGGGTCTACAACTTAGGAAGTTAAGAATCTAATTGTTAGACATATTCATACATATTTACCATTCTCATGACTTAAACCCCTTTAGAGGCTGAATTATTTTCCTTTTTTGGTGCATCGTGCAGCACTAATTTCTTCTGAAATGGTTTGGCTAGTGCAATATGAAGGCTTTCTTTTAAACGCGAACAAACTGTGAATATCCCGGCTTTAGATGCTGACGTCTTTCCCCAAACCGAGCAAACACCTGCCCTCCCGCTCACCGACACATCACGATACGATACGATCAGGAGCTGCCAGCGAGCGTCTGCTCATAATAAAAGGGCATCTGGCTTTGCTGTACCTCACCGCGGACGGCTGTGTGATATGGAGGCCTTCTGTCTTTACCTCGGTTCTGATTGATGACAGGAAGGGATCTTATCGCTGCCCTGCCATGTAGACTATCCCCCCCCCCAACGGTAATGCCACAGTGGAAAAGCTAGAAATGGCCGTTTGCTTATCTTTCACTAACCTCACAGCACACAAAAGGCTGATTTTAGTTCTGTGTATGACATGTGAGCTTTCTAACCAGAGAGTGTCAGGGTCTTTGGTTCTTTTTTTTTTTTTTTTTTTACCTTTTTTTTTTACACTGAAATAAGTTTTAGCTGGGATTGAGCAGGATGAAAAGTTCCTGATTCTAACACATGATAGACACAGTTAAGATGTCATGAACCAGTCCACAAACTTTTTTTTTTTTTTTCATAACAGGGGAGGGAGGGACAACATATTAAATTATGGCAGAATAGCTGTGCTTTTTAAATATTTTTTAGATGGATTTTTAAGTATTTAGGTTTAAACATAATTCCACAATTCACAAGTAGTATTTATGTCTGTACACATACTTATATTCATATCTACATACATAAATACATACGTGCATGCACATATATGTGTAAGAATAATAAGACTAAAACAAAATGCAGTGAGATTTAAACTATTTTTGTTGCTAAACATCTGTTAAGGTAAATGTCTTTGAAATGTGTAATTAGCTGTTTACTCTGGCCGGTCGTTTTTAGTCTTATCTTCGTAATTGGATGCGCTTCCTGTAGACGGGGGACATCAGGGTTAGGCACATCTGATTATTTGACTGTGGTCGGTGAGCTGTCCATTTAGGAAGAGGGCTTTATTTTTGTGGAGGGAAAAAGTGGCTCCTCTGATGGCTTCCCAGGAAGGATGGGCTTTGATGATATTCCCTCGGGTCCAAATGTCCCGCACTCGAGGCTTATCACAGCTCAGAATTCAAACTTCATTATCTCTTACATATTAAACTCTTTTTTTTAAAACTTGTTTATTTGGATTAAGCTCAGTAAAAAGAGTTTTCACTGACACAATGTTCATGCTTGTATTCTACTTTTTTCCCCCAAAGGGATACAAAACTTTAACAGAAACTAAATCATTTAAAGAAGAAGCAGCAAGTTGAACAGATATTAGTTGATTATGCTTAAACAATATTTGATCTTCTGACGTAGAATACCTACCAACATATCAGATGTTTTTCATATTGAAACTAAAAAAGAATATTTACACGTAATCTGTGTGTGGAGTCGTTTTTCAGACTTTTAAACTGCAATGGAACCATACTTTGGAATTTGATTATAATTTCTGTCAACTTAATGAGTTCCATTTGGTTCATATCACCCAAAAAATCCTAAATATCACAAGTATCATCATGTTTTTACTTCTCTCCAGGGTGTATGCTGTGTTTTGGCCAGTCAGCCTTCTTTCGCTTCAATCACCCAGAGGAAGCCTTGAGGATGAAGAACATGATGCCCCGTGGAGGAAGCGTTTCGGCCGGAGACTACACGCTACGCACAGGTAAAATGAAAATTTTTGCTCTGTAATGCGAAGCCCGGGTTGATTTCCTCTTCCTCTCACCGACACGACCCTGTACGCCAAAAACACACCGGGCCTCTGTTCCCTAAATAATATCTCTATAAAGAATATTAGGGCCTAAGAAGAACATTTCTTTCCCCGAGGGTTGTGGGCGTGACCCGTGTGGATGAAGGGGCCGATTGTCCGGGGGGGGGGGGGGGGGGGAGAGAAGGAGCAGAGGCAGTGTGTTTTACAGGTGGATGTTTGCACAGCTCTGCACTTCAGGCATTTCTCGTTTTTATGTCGAAGCACAAACCTTATTGGTTCGGTGAAACACAGCACTGAGCCGGTATATTTCTTAGAAAAGCCTTTCGAGCTTCCGCCTTGGTCGCAGAGTTCATTCTTGCTCTAAACGGGTGAAGCTGTCTTTGTGGCCGTACATTTATCCAGATGAATAAACCGAGTCTGCCAGTTGAAACCCTGAAACTGTATAGTTTTGCTACAAAAGAAATGGACCGGGGCTCATTATTCCTCTCTGTGGTGCTGTTATAAGCCTGTTTGTAGTTCTCTTATAAGGAGCGCCGCCTGTAAAAACGCAGTCCCCGTTGAACCCCCGGAGCCTGAATGGTACCCAGCTGGGACCCGGGGCTGCAGTTTTCTCACTATGCATGTTTTATGAGCATCCCATTCCTCCGTGTGTCTCCGGGCAAAGTTTTCAGCTGCTTGTCTTTGACTATGTGTGAGCGTCCTGAGTCTCCCTCACTGTCTGACACTCAACTGTGAGCATACCTTCTTCTCGGCTGCCAGGGAACTGTCGCAGCATCTTGTTATTTCCCCCCCTTCCCCCCTCCCCGAAAAGGCTGAAGCTGCCTGCCACAGGGGGATAAGTTTAGCTCGCCGCTGGCTTCCTGAAGAAGTAATGAAAGCCTTCCGTTGTTTTTGAAATGCACCAATTATGCATTCCGGTGTTGCGTTCAGCAACACTCCCTCGATAAACGGATCGTATCTATTTAATGACGAGGCCAAAAACTTTGAATTAGATTTAGCTATCTGTGTCTGGACTCTTAGACCAGTGCTATTATGGAAGCCAGACCCATCTAGACCTGAGAAAAAAAATCCTACCTTAATATTTTACGTGCAGTTGGAGACGTGATGTTTGAATATGAAGACAATTTTACCGTCTGGGATGTCAGAGAAACGGCTAATTGTCACTGTTTAGTTATTGTGGAGTGGCCTTTAGTCGTACTTTTTGCAGTGTCCGCTCACATATGCCCTTTTCTCGGAACTGATGCTGTGTTTTGGAGAAGGCACTAAGGTTCACAGTCCGGCTACCACCTTCTCCTTTATTGCACGCTTTTTAGTACCTCTCTGCCTGACCAGTGGCTTTGTGGTCCGGCGTTGCTCACGTTAAAGTGCTGGCAGATGAGGTTACAGGAATCTTTTTTCAAAGACTATTTATAATCCCTCAGCTCAAGTCTGTCTGCCATGACTGTGCCCTGCCTCACCCGGACTCCCTCTCTAGTCCCAGGGCCGTTAGCCCCTCGCGTTTCAGCCCTGTTTTCAATGGGTTTTTTATTTATTTATTTGTGATTTGGCGGTTTTACTTGTCAGAGGCAACCCTTCAGACAGACCTGAGGAGAGGCCACATCTATGTTAGTTATCTGTTTGCCACAGGAAAAAAAGAGGAACATCAATAAAATCTGAGAGAATTGTTTAGAAACTAAGGAATGTCTTATTAGAGATTTCAATTTTTTTCCACCTCATAGGACAAGTTTGCTCTACCTCTGGTTAATTTGGGACTGCAACAGTTTGGGGGATGGATCAATGTCAGCGTAGTTCAGTTTTTCTTTACCTGAGAGTAAAATGCCTCCTTAGTCTTTTCCTGCACGCGGACACTCATCCCCCCTATTGTCAAGAAGATCAATTTCTACAAAAAGTCAGAAAAGTCACCAAAACCTCCCTTACAGTGTTGCTCATCTCACTCCAGCTCACATCAGCTCAGACAGGTGAAATAATGTATCTCACCGGAAGTACAAATAAGTGGACCTTCACAATAAAACAGAGCGAGCGTAGTCTGCCGCCAAACCACGCCGGCCAAACTATCGCCGTCCAACCGTCCAGAATAGACGAAATGGTACCAAATTACCCTGTTCGCTGTCTCCACTGATGTCTGGCGCGTTGGTGTTGGCAGGTGACTTGGCAACGACACTTTTTACGACATGACGTGTCTCGAGTTAGCCCGCGAAGAGAGAGTTCCGTGCTTTTAGTGTGAAGGCGTCGAGCGGAAGTGGCGTTGGAAGCCCTGGGAGCCCCGGAGCACAGCTGCTCAAACATCAGCTCGGTGCGCGGAGCCTGGCCCGGCCGTGGCCGTCACACCCCACTCCGTGTAGGAAAGGATGTGTGGGCCTCGCGTGCCTGCGTGCGTGTCACGTAGCGGGGTGAAGCGCGCGTGAACCCGGCTCGCGCTGTTATTCCTCCACGTGAGTAACCGCCTCGCTTTATGCCCGCGTTTCGGGTGACGGCAGCCCCAACCAAAATGTCACACGCCAAACTCCATTGACAATATTGTCAGTTTACGGTTTGTGTACTTTTTTTTTTCTTAGAGTACAGTAGTCATAGGACACGTTCCCATTCCCGGCTCGGTTCCTAGGAATTATTTACACGTCCGCCTTGTAGCCTACCATTCAGTCCAGGCTTCTTCGGTTGAGACATAATTTAATTGGATATGGTCATGATAACAATAATGCCCTGTCATAAACGGGCATGTGTGGACCGACACATAAGCCGAACGCACGTTTATTTCCGCGGACACTTGCTGACGAAACTGAACCGGAATTATAGAGGTTCTCGAATGAAATAAAGCCTCCCGAGCTGGTCTTTGAGAGCCACCCTGTCGTCTCGGAGGGGACGCTGACATTAAACGTTCCCTTTTTTAAGGGGACTATGGCGCGGTGTTTCCGTGGCAATGCTCCGTATGCCATGACATCATCGCACGGGCTTTCCTTCTGCCCCCCCACCCCCATTTACCCCCCACAAACCCCCTGTCGTGTTGTACGCTGCACAGAAGAATCACGTCAGTGGGTTGAAACAGCGTGACAGGGACGTTTCTGGAAGGTTTGGTCAAATAAAATATCACCAAGCCAGTCACACAGCGGTGAGAGGGCAGCTCTGGTTCAGAGGTGGTCAGCTGTATGTATGTTTGTGTGTGTGTGTGTGTGTGTGTGTGTGTGTGTGTGTGTTTGTGAGGGGGGCATGACAGCACACAGAGCTGCCCCCCCCCCAACCTGACTAGTGCGTGATTCACGAGGCTTCTATATTTCATGGAGCATTCATATTTCATTGGACGTGTTTATTCTTCACAGAGACAAAATGGACTGTGTAATTCTCGCATCCGCTCTTGTGTCATTTGCTCTATCTTTGCTGCTTCTGATGTCTTTACATCCCTTTTTGACATCTCTGTTCTTTTCATCTCTTCACCCAGTCAACCTGTTGGTGTTTGCACCACCCGTAGCTTTGCTACTCCATCCGTTTCCCTGTTTAAAATGACGTTTAAACAGATTTGATCGAGCATTGATTGAACTTATCGCTTTGTCCGGGGCCACGTGGGATGGATGTGCCACATGGACGTGTGTTTATTGTGAAAATCTACTATGCTAAAGAGGATAGAAAGGTGGGATGTCACACTCAAGTGTTTTTTTTTTTTAAAGTCACAGGGTTGTGCTGTGATTCAAAGTGAACTAACCGAGGCATAGTTTGTCCTTACTGCTCAGTAAACTCTTAAAAGTCCCTGATTCAGCAGTTCCTCTTCCTCAAACTTCTCATCTGTTTTCATTCAAATGAGATTGCTTTTGTGAAGTTTTTTTGGGGACGTCTGTACACACATCCAGAGGTCCGCCGGGAGCAGCTTCCTCCAGCAGTATAATTCGTGAACGAGTCTGGACTTAGCACACTTACTCTCATTTGTAGTGTTTCACAGAAAATGTGTGTCTCCCCAAGAAAGAAAAAAAACAAACATTTTAGAATATGAAATAATATGAATATAACATTCTACCAGACTCGCCAGGCATGCGTGCTGATAGTTCTGGGTTCTCAGATGGAGGGGGGTAATAGCAGTTCATGTACCGTGTGTATTGTTGCAAAAAACACACTATTTCTGTTTAAATGTGGCCTAAAGGGTCCTGTCGTGAACAGTAGTTTTTTCTTGGTGTACTGAATCGTCTTCCAGGTAACTGAACATGTTTGGATAAAACCTGAAGGTTTACAGGATCTGGTTTCATAGAGTGAACATGTAAATGGGGAAAACAACCCAGTTAATGCCCTCCGTCTCTTTTGTGCTGGCCTTTTTTGAGACTGAGGGGGCATTGATCTCCAGGCCACTGCTGAAGAGAGCTTGTGGGCACGTTTTATAGTCTGGAAAAAATGAGCAGCACTGGTGACTATGGGTGGTAGGAATGTTGGCTAGCGCTCACAGTATGCGTTCAACTTCTGTGGGTCTAAAGACGCTTTAGACACTGCTTAGAGCTCTATGGAGGAGGCGTTTGTGCTTTGTGGCTGTACCTGATGACATGCGCTGTCTGCCCCCTCTTCCCCAACAGACGCCGAAAGTTTGGTCAATGGGAATCACCAGGCCCGTCCAGCCCATTCTCCCCCAGCTCCCGGAGAGAGTGCGCAGTCCGAGCACAGCGCCATCGTCAGCTCCATCGAGAGGGACCTCCAGGAGATCATGGACTCCTTAGTCATGGACGACCCGCAGCCCCCTCCCTCCGAGGCCAAAAAGCCTCCCGAGGGCAAGCCCAGCTCGCACTCCCCCTTGTCTCCCATGGTCAACGGAGGAGGGCGCTATCTGCTGTCCCCTCCCACCAGCCCCGGCGCCATGTCCGTGGGGTCCAGCTACGAGAACACCTCCCCGCCGTTCTCCCCCCTCTCCTCCCCCTCAGCCGCCAGCAGTGGAAGCCTTACCAGCCCGTCTCCTAGTGGAGGGCCCCAGGACCAGAGCTCGTCTCTGCCGCCAGTGCCTATACGCTCCTCCAGCTACAACTTTAGCGCCCAGCCTCCGCCCGTACCTCAGCTACGGACCGTACTGCCCAACTTCGGCAGCTCCGGGGCGGGCCAGAGGGTCCAGGAAAGCCCCAGGCTGCAGCGGAAGCTCCTGACCGAGGCCCCTCCGAGTCCCAAGCCGAGCTGCCGGGGACTGGGACAGGACAGGTCCGAAAGCCCCCGGCCGAACCCTCTCCTGTCCTCCCTCGAATCGCTCAGCGGCAGAAACGTTGTGCCGGGCAGCCCCGGCCTCACTCCCAAATTCCCGACCTGCCCCTCCCCGTCTCCCTCCAGCCCCAGGACCAAGACCACCACGGTGCTGCAGGAACGACCCGCCAGTCCCTTCAGGGAGCAGAGCATCTTCACGGATCCCTCCCTCGCCTCCAGCCCCTCCAGGCAGCTTTCCCAACCCGCCCGAGCGTTCCAGCCTCCCCTGGACCCCATCATCCACGTCATCCAGGGAACGCCGCTCCAGCAGCACCCGCGTTCCCTACAGCCCCCCGAGAGTCCCCGATTGGCTCGGAGGAACTTGGAGTTGAACGGGGGCGGCGGAGGGGGCGGCAGTATGCGAGAGCTGCCGCCTCTGAGTCCTTCTTTGGCCCGGAGGGGAGTCCCGGTTCTCCCGGGGGCCCTTCCGGGGACCATCCCCACGTTGAGGACCCCGGACAGCCCCTCCGGTTTAGGCAGGCACGTCCCGGAGAGCCCCAGGCTTCGCCGAAAGGCCGGATCTGCGGCGGAGGAGGCGGCGTGCAGCAGGGGCATGCGGGCCCGCAGCCCGTCTCCCACCTCCATGACGCCGGACGGCGGACGCAACGCCGGTTTCGGGAATTCCCTGTCGCCCGCCTACAGCCTGGGCTCCCTGCCCGGCTCCTCCCCCGCCGCCAGCCCCCGAAGCCACCGGAAGATGTCCTCGGGCAGACCCCACCCGGGGATGCGCGAGAGGAAGAACAGCATCACCGAGATCAGCGACAACGAGGACGAGCTGCTGGAGTACCACCGGCGGCAGAGGGAGGAGAGGCTCCGGGAGCAGGAGATGGAGAGACTGGTGAGTCCAGACCACACACCTCCAGCACTCACGCATATCAGGAATTCATTAGTCATTATTTCTGTGATATATAGGCTTAGATGTCTTATTTTTTTCAGTGCGCGAAAGCTGCATGCTGCCTGTTACGTTGCTCCAACCTTTGTGAACACTTTTTTCTAACTTTCCTAACTTTTTTTTTCCTTGGTTTTGCTCTGTTGCTTCACTGTAACTCTGTGAAGTATTGTCCTCTCTAAAGAGGTAGTTTTCAGAATATAAAATTAAACAATTTCCCTCTGGGATTATTAAAGTATTTCTGATTCTGATTCTGATAAAATAGATTAATTTGATACCTTATGGGTTTATATCCTTTAAGAAAAGACTGTAATATATTCATAACAGGGGAAAGAAGCAGTAACAAAGAAAATGGTTCATTAGATTATGAAGACCATCTATATACAGTGGTAATATGATTATGAATACATTCACACGGACACAGAAAAGAAGTCTGTTTTGGTAAAACTTTTATTATTAATGTTATTTTCATTATTTGTTGGAACAAAGAATCAGTTTAATTTTTTTGTTCCAAATTTTATGAAAAAGAAAAGTAAAAAAAACAAAATGGAGAAAACTTTTCCCCATAGTAAGGCGTTTGGTGTTATGCTGTCGGTGGTGCAGTAAGTTTCACCATATAGTTTATTTTTTAGAGTATAATACATACAAAAGGCAATTCAAAGTGCTTTACATCATTAAATCACAAAAGGTAAATAAAAATATTGATACAAAATACAATAAAAGTCAGTCATTTATTAAAGTGAAATAAAAAGTGAAGCGTGAAGAGATAAAATACGTTCAGTTTTCATATGCACAGATAAATAGAACAGTTTTCAGCCTGGATTTAAACAATCAGAGTAGAACCCTGTCTCAACTCTTCAGGAAGACTGATCCAGATTTTCAGAGCAGAAAACTGAAACCAAGCCCCTCCTTGTTTGGTTCTGACTCTGGGCACCAGCAGGAGACCAGAACCTGAGTCCAGCTGGTCCATGCGGCTCTAACATGCCAGAGATGCACTTTAAACCAGGCCTGTACACAAGCGGAGCTGTTTTACAGTCCGGTTCTCCGCCAGAGCACAGACCTGAGAACTGGACTGATGTGGGTCCTGGTTGTGGTCAGAACTGGAGCAGCAGCAGCATTCTGGACGTTCTGCAGCTGGATCACAGCTGGTCCAGAGCCCAGTGAGCAGCTGTGACGGCAGTCTGACCTGCATCTAACCTGCAGCATACCCAAACCTCTGTTAGGACTCCAGCTTTTGACCTGAGATGCCCACAGAGACACGGTGACATTAAAGATGACCTGACCCCTTCCTGGTCTGTCTGGATTTAATGGAGGAGTCCACGCACAGGCTTGGTCCCACTGTTGCGTAACGCCGGCGGTATCTCCGTTTATTTGGGAAAGGTGGAGTTTCCGGGCTCGTAAATCGTCTGTTCTGCCGGCAGCCTTGTCTTTTTTTATCTGAAGCGCCGATGACATGCTTGTCTCAGGTTGCCCAGATCAGCCCATAGCAACCGCGTTGTTTGTTGTTTCCTAAACAATGGGGCGGGGGGGGGGGGGACAGGGGGCAGCAGTGGGCACCTGGAGCTGGTCTGTGGAAACAGAGTCCTTTATTCTTCTGGTGAAACACTTCCTATGAGTTTGCGTCTGCATTAAAGTGCCGTTTCTGCCCTCTTTGTAATTACAAAGCACGAGACAGAGGGCCAGCTGGGAAGAAGGTGTGCGTCTAAGTGTCGTCGTGGAGGCTTTGTGTGTGAACCCTGACGGTCGGCGGTTTTAACAGGCTGTCCCAAACGTTTCCAGCCGTCCGGTCACACCAAAACATCCCCAGAAGCTAACACTGAGCTGCAGAAAGGACGGGGTCGTGGGTACAGTGGTGTGTTGGGTAAACAGGCCCGGAGGCCCGGAGGTTCGGCGGTGAGATTCCCTCCCGGCAGGTCGCCACGTTCCTCCCGTTTTCCGGGGCTCGGGGCTCGGGGCTCGGTTCTGCGAGGAGGCAGGGCGTGGAGCTGCGGGGGCCTGTAATTAGCCCCAGCCGACTCGCTAACCGTCATGACGCATTCCTCCTCTTCCCCGTGAGCGTGTGCGTTTAAAGCCGTTCGCACAAACGATTACCAGAAAACAAAGGAGAGTCTCGAGAGTTTGAACGGGAGAACTGAAAATCGACGTCGGCACACAGCTCAGAGGCAGCGGGAGGCGTCTGGAGAACGCAGCTCCATGGACTCGTGTGTGTGTGGGTGTGTGTGCGTGGCTGGCTGCTCTAGACCGGCAACACAACAGGAATAGTTTGGCATTTGGCAGAGTGTGCCAAGGCCCTCCGTTCCACATGTGAAGGGAGTGAATATACACAGCCAGTCAAAGGTCCACAAAATGGCATGGAGGCTGAAGCTCTCTCCGAGTCGAAAGCCACTCGACGGTGCTCGAGCTGTTGTCCATGAGCACAGAGGTCCTTCTGCCGAGTGGCATTGAGTGCGCCCTGCCTCCTCTTCCGCGGAATAAATTGTTGCCCCTTTTTTAGGGGCTGAGCACAGTGTGAATGGCAGTGCTTGTGATCACGGTTTAGGTTTGCTTAAAGGCTATTGGCCGAGGAACATGTGCTCGACGCTAACGAGAACTGTGGTTTTTTTATACGGCGCCGCGGCCGTTAAACATCAGTCACTCAAAGTTCACGCACTTGACACGGAGATAAACCTCCAGACTTCAAACGTTTGCCGGGACTATAAAACTTGTGTTGTGAAAGAGGAACACGACAAGTAAGATCTGATTGATGTTTCTGTTGCACTGCATTGTGGGAAATGTAGGATCCAAGGCTTTTTCACTGTAAATCTGTTTCTGCTATTTTTTCTTTCATTTTCATTTTTGAAAATGTCATATTTAGTTGTGTTGTTTTTTTAAATACTGCAGGAATAATTCCTGATTTCAGTTTGGACTATCACTAGCCGTCGGACTGCCTGGACTTTCCCAGGCCTGCAGCAAAGGTCCTGACCACAAGCCGGTTTGGGCTTCGTTGCGAGGGTCTGCCATGACCCGGTGGATCAAGCTGTCTTGAAAGCAGCCGGTGTTCTATGGCCACTCTCCTCTCAGGACTGACCTCCTGTAACAGTCCCACACACACCGGAGTGGTACTCGCTTTTAGTGGAGAAGACTAAACCGAGCCAGGTGGAGTTGGTGTTTGTGGCAAAGGGGCACAGGTGGATAAAAACAGCAGAACAGCGACTGAGCAAGAAGCAAGAGGCCCCTGATCAGGACAACCACCCGCTCTGATAGGAGCTAGACAACTAGCCCGTTGAGCCTTCCTAAAACTGTAAATGAAGTTGGAAATGAGCGTTTCGTGGCAGAAACAGTGCAATTAATAGTATTCGGTGGCTTTTAGGGAGGACAAAGGGTGACAATGTGGGCTGGGACGCACAGCACGCAGCTTCCAAATTATCTGACTATCAGAAGCTAAGACGTGTTAAATAAACTTCACTTTGGTAATACCAGCATTACCAGCATTACCAGCATTACCAGCATTTAATTATCCTAAAGGATGACCGGACCCCGCTGGTGAGTCTGCCATGTCCGTCGGACACAAGCTGTCCGGCCTGGCACTGCTCCCTGGATGAGCTCATCTTCCCATTGTTTCCGCCAGTCTGGGGGGGGGGGGTAACCGTGGAGCTGCTCTTCTCCTCCCAGAATAGCAAACGACAAGGATGCCACCTTGTAGTGTTTCTATTTCCGGCCAGTCCGACTTTAAACAGATTTACGGCGTCTTTGTCAGAAACCGTGGATGCTGGGGGTTTCCTCGGAGGGGGGGGGGGGGGGGCCCTGCAGAGAGGGAAATCTGTTGTCCCTCTCGCTTCCTGGTGGCATTCCAGAAGTCACTAACGTTTTTTTTCCGTTCCTCGTTGCATCTTCGACAAAGTCTGTCCCCTTTTCCCCCTTTCTGTCGCCCCCCATCCATCCCTCCTCTTTGGATCCCCTTTGCAAACAGAATTCCAGGCGCGCGGAGCCACATCCGACAGAACACAACTAAATATATCCCGCTCCGTTGCAGCAAACCTGCCCACCTACGCTGCCAAACACGTCTCCTGCTCAGAGCCGCTGGCTGGTGGGCACGTTTAGTCACGCCAAAGGGGATTCTTACAGAACAGAGGAAAGAACAGCCAAAAAATGCAATGTTTTTTTTCATTTTATTTTGGTGCACATGGCTGTTAAAACCCCCAGTTTACCGCCGCAAAGCGAATTTTTGTGGTTATATTTTTTAGATTTTAAAACCAAAAAGGACCTGCGAACAGGTCCTTTAAGCTGAATTCAGACTTTGTTTGGTTGTTGCGGGCTCCACTAGGGGGGGACATGCCACTGTTCATCCTCCCTCTGCAAATCCAACCATCCCTCAAGCTCAGAATTGTTACAAATGTTGTTGTTTTTTTTGGGACTGAATCTATTGTGAGAAATATGGAGAATATATCCCATCCAATTCTAAGTAATCCCAAATACAGGGAGAGATTAGACAAATTGGAACTAGGGCATTAACATCACAGAGATAAATAGTGTGCTGTGATCACTGTATTGGTGAAAAGAGCTCCCATTGGACATCAGACAACCAGAAGCTGCCGGAGAGCTGTAACTCGATGGGAAAGACGGCCCTGGCGAAGCCGATGGCCTCAGCACGAGCCCAAAATAGAAGTCAGCAATAATTAGCTGGACTCACAGAGTTCGTCCTTGTCATTAGCGTTATTTTCGGTTCTGTTGAAAAATATTTTTTATGCATTGATTTTGAAGGAACTCAAGAGAACGTCAAATATAAATTCACTTTGTTTTCACTGTTGTGGACTGTTTTTGGCTGAATGGAAACTCCCAACGGGGTTTTTTTTAATACCAACCAGAAACTTTTGGTGGCTCACAGCTCTGATGTCATAAAATACGCCTGATTCACCACAAAGCGCCTCATTATTAGACAGCCGGAAGAGACAGAAAATCCTTTGGAGAATGCGGACAAACCTAAAAAACCGTCTGCGGCCGGCCATATGTTGGTTTACCACCTGATAACGGTCAGTCACGATGACCCCTAGCCTTGAAAGTTACCGGCCCGTTTCAGTTACGAAAGGAGCCAGCTTAAGAAGGACTCTGGGGATATAAAGTTAGTTCCCATCTTTTCTTAGAACCGACTTTCACGGCACCTCCCACTGAAGGAAGTCTAGGATCTATAATCACCTCTCACAAGACCTGAGCGAGGTCTGGAGGGAGGGGCCCAGGCTGAGAGCTTTAGTGGGGGGTTTCGGCCACCCTTCATCCCTTTTCAGAGTAGCACAGCAGAGCTCTGAAACTGGGAAGGAGCTCTCTGGAAGGCATGCTGGTAGATGCAGCATCCTCGGGTGCTGTTGACCGGCGGGATGGACCACCGGCGTGTGCCGTGCGGCCGCAGGAGGCCGGTTCAGGGCAGGGGGCCGGCCTCCAATTACCGGCCCCTGACGGCTCCGGACACAGAGAAAGCTGCCCTCCCCGGCAGCGTGGCGGCTCTCATGGAGGTAACAGAAGCCACGGCTAATATTAACAAAGCCCCGTCCGTCCGGGACTGCATTTAAATAGCCCGTTCGGACGTTTCCGCGTTCCGGGCTCCGAGCTCTGCCCAACTCCGGTTGGCTTCGGCCCGCATGTGATCCGGCGCGGTTTGATCATTAACAAACGGGGCTTTCATGCACTCAGACTGCTTTTGTGCTCGGGCTGCGATGACTAAAGCTTTAGAAATAAGTTACTTGCGTCCACATCCTGGCAGGTGACAGAATCCCAGTCCTGTGCTCGGGGTCCATTTTGGGAGTGGTAAGACTAAATAAAAACCTGTAGTGTGCAGAAAGTGATTTTTTTTTAAAATCAGCTCTGAAGGCTGTTGTCAGTGATGCAACACTGAAGGGCTTTGGAGGCCTCTTGCAGCCTGCTGGGCCTTTTTTTTTCTTAGTTTAAAAAGGTAATGGAAAATAAGAGTTTTGGATGCTATGAAAATCTCCTACATACATTTTAACATAGAACAAATTAACTATTAACTATTAATGTTTAAATTTGAAAACAGCCTGTTAAAGAAACATTCTTTTAGATTTTTCTGCATTTATGCTTATTTAGATAAACCAATTGTGTGTTAAAGCATTTCAAAACACCCCCAGAGCTGATGAAGAATGAACTCTATGGGCAGTGATAGCATCAGGTATTAGAATGTGAGCTCACTAAACCATGCAAAGGAACAGGCTGAGCATTTTAGCTAAATATCAGCATGCTAGCACTTTGCTCAGAGGAACTCGGACATATAGCTCTTTATCCTTGTGCATGGTCCAGTCAGACAGCAGGGACACAGTCTGCATGGTGCCGCCCTTTACTCTGGCTCCTGGTTCATTAAATCTCCTCACACAGTGTTTCCGTGCAGCGTTTCATTGCTCCACCGAGCATCTCCCGTTGACTTAGCTTCGGACGTGACGTTGATGTTTAATCTCATAATTTCTCTCGCGCAGCAGACTGTTTAACACACGACTGATGTAAACGGCTGCGCATCTTGCAGTCAGTCTTCACCCTTTAACAATTATCAAGCCTTAAGCTCGCTCATAATCCCCTAGCAGCCTTAAGAGAATGGAAAAGTGCGACTCTCATTTAGCCTTTCATCACTTCATCTCGTCTTTGATGCTCTCATCTCTATGCTGAAAGTGTTTAACGTGATAACTGGGGCCCGGGCTCGACTTTGAGAGATACAGTACCCCTGGGGCTTGGATCCGACTCAAAGAAGAGGCCTCGGTGGATTAAATGCCAGCCAGCCCACATGGGAGTTTGGAACTGTATACCTTCTTTAGAGATCGGTGACAGCAAACGCAGAGGACCACCAACTTATCACCAGAGAGCCTCTTTTTCCTCCCTCCCCCTATTGTGGCTTCCACCCTGTGTGTTCCACAGAGACTGAAATAGAGAAAAGCAGTGAAACAGAGGTGAGGTTCCTCTGTTTGTTTAGAGGATCAGTTTGATAGCGTGACGTTAAGAAGTCGGTGAATGTGTCTCACAGCCTGCGGCATAAAGCTCGATTAGACTTTTCCAGTTTCTGCTAACGCCGTTGACCTAGGCAAGTCAAGTACCCTGGTATGGTGAGGCATGGGAGAAAAAACCTGACGGGACAGGAGGAGAAAATCAGAGCGCGTCTCAGAAGAGAGAAGAAGAAAAAGAGGAGGAGACGGTAGATGCTGGCTGGGCGAAAAAGGGGAAAGTTAGCGGAAAAGTGAACGGTCTGGAAACGAAAAAGAGCAGTTCATCACTTACCACCACACATATTTCTGATTCAGGACTCCAACCATTGAGTGCCTGGAAAATGTGAACGCTAACAAACTGGAAGCTGATGTGGGCCACGTTTAAAGCAGCGGTGGTCTCAAAACCTCCTGGTCCTGCCTAGACTTCAGGAAAGTCACCCACTTGTGTGTGTGTGCGTGTGCGTGTGTGTGTGGGAGTGTTGCATGCCTCCACAGTTCTGGGGCTGGCACTGAGCATGCATCCTGTCTGTTTTATTGCAGCTCTTGCAAACTCCGGTAATATCGTTTTCCAAGAGAATGTCAGTCCCAATGGAATCTGACAACCTAATATTTAGAAAAAAAAAAGCTAAAGCTTCTCTAGAAGTTGGCGAGAAATGAACCATGTCTTAGGGAAAGCTGAACAGGGGGAAAAAAAACAGACGCGTTGATTCAAATACGAGGAAATGACTTCACCAAGGATGACTAAACAAACAAGGGCGGGGATTTTAATGTGTTAGTTGTGATTGATGATAGCGGGTGAAATGGCATTTTTCTCTAGTCTTTCATCTCTGGAACAAGGGGAAACACGGTGGCCAAAGGGAATCCGTCAGCCACGGATAAGACGCCCTGGACCCGGTTGTCGGCTAAAAGAAAGCCGGGTGACCGGAGGTGGAGGACATGTTGGTTTTCTTGAAAACATGTGCTGGTCTGTGGGGCAGATGAATTGTCATTTTAAATTCCAGTTAATGGCGCAAGAAAGGAAAGAAAATGTCTGAATGAGGGAATACAGACACAAAGAAACTACATTTGAAATTCAGATTTGATCTAATAAAAAATTCCAGATGAACATGGAGATTTCTGGTCTGTTTTAAATTAGCTGATGCAAACTTTACCCTGATAGTATGCAAATAGCTTTTGTATTTAAGTGATTGATCATCAGTGTAATTTAGTGTCACGATCATATAGTGTCAAGTTAGTTTGGAAGCAATCTTTGACAGGATTTCATTTCGAAGTGGCGGATGCCAGTAAAAAGGAAGCTGGGGCTAAATACCAGCAGCAGGTAGCAGCCTGCATGCCTGCTGTTTTACTGCGTGTTGAATCTGTCCTTCATCTTCCACAAGCGTGTGATGTCTGCCGGTGACCCAGAGGCTACCGAGCACTCGGCGTGAGCTCTTGAACTCACCGCTTTGCATTGGGTTTCATTCTTTTTTTACTCGTCAGCCATCCAAGTGTATCGTTTCTGTCGACCTGGTTGAAAGACTTTTATTCCCAAATGTCTGCTTATCCTGTTAAAGCAGAAATTTTAATTGTATTTTTGCTAGTTGTTAGGTTCCAGTTGTAGCTAAACAACATGCCGTCTAAGTTGAACTTGCCTTCTTCTAGAAGATAACGGAAAATGGTTAATGGAAATAAACTTTTTCCAAAAACAGACACACAAAATGAAAAGGAAATAGAAGTACATAGACAGGAAGAAGCACAGATGCTGTATTGAGGTAAATTGTATGGATAAAGCACTTTTAATAACATGAAAACTTTCCGTTGTGAACCCCTGTTAAATTTAGTAAACCTCTTACAATCTTTTTCTCTTCCTGAGGGTTCAAAGTCAGGACTATTGTCCAGGTTCTCTTCAGTTAGCAGAATATAGATATGTGACTATGGTTACTCTCTGCTTCAGAGTTAGTGATGAAGCTGTAATTCGTAATGGCGATTAAACATGCTACGTATTTTTTTTACAACTGGGTGTCCATCCACAGGCTTTATGTCACAGAGCTGTATGTTTGGATGTGTTAATACTGGAGCGAGGATGCCCGGCTGCTGTGGGGCCCTCATAAAACCAGCCTGTCTCGGGGGTGGGGTGGCAGCATTGGCAATTGTGGGTGTACCTGCTCTAAAGGCCAGTCGACGGCTCTTTGGGTCAAGCTGGTTTGGTTTTGAATGTGTGCCTCATTTCAAGGTTAGAGCTGTTCAGAGTCCACCATGAAAGTGAGTAAACCTATATTGTTACCGACTTTCTTCCACTCTGGATATGTTTTTCTTTGACTAATTAGTTAAAGTTAAATGTTTACTTTAAAGTCTCGTGTATTAACTGATGCTTAAAGACAACTTTAGGACTTCCTTCTGGCACAAATTCCACAGTCAATTGAGCCAAACTGAGTCATTTGAGCAACTTAAAACATACTTTCTAACCAAAAAACAACGGGACCTTGGTATTTTGGAAAGATTTTGGATTAACCCGGTTATTTTTTCACTTAGTTTTATCCTAGAGACTTTCAAGAGACCTGAGAGGCACATAAATCTAAGAGTTCACAGGATTTTTGACAAACTAGAAGTACGATTGAGAAAGGATTTGTGTTCAACTGTCAACATGTGGCGAGGCTCTATTTGAACACGTCAGACGTCAAAACTGAGGCAAACAAATTGAAGCTTATTAGTGTGTCCGTAGTCAGTAACCGTCCACCACTTTGGGAGTCTAAAGGCCGTCTAGAAAAACCAAATGAGACGGTTTCACTCCGGCGAGACCAGAACCGCTCAGCCGTCTTAATTTGTGTATATTGAGCGGGAGGACTTTTAGACTTGTCTGTAAATGTCCGAAGGTTCGCCTCACCCGTCCAAAGCGCTCCACGCATTTGTACAAAACAAAGCCCCCACCCCACACTTGCTTCTACTCAGCTGAAAGCTAAGTGGTCCCAAATTGCCGGTTGAAGCTAACGGTGGCAGCTTGTAATCACGCAGATGCTTCCACGGAGGGGAAGGTCTGAACGCTGCGTTCTGTGGGAGGAGGCTGCCCAGGCCTTTCATTTGTGGCTGACAACAGTTCGCCGGCCTAATACTCCTACATTAGAATGAGGAGAGCTGGCCCGGGAAACGGGAGTCGGAGGATAAAGCGGCTCCTTTCCTCCCACCCTCTTCTTCACCATCGGAGTGCTTTAAAAGTTCATAGTTTGACTCACACGCTTACAAACTCTGATATGGGTTTAATTAAATCCTTGATACCGTCAGATATGGAAAAATCCCCGCACTCCTCCCACAAACCTCACAGAGCTGGGAAAAAAATCGGGAGTCACGATGTCTGCGGCAGACACAAAGAAATATGCAGGGTTCAGAGGTCACTGTCCCGAGCCCGTCTGCCGGACCCCCCATGGGTGGGCTGACCCTTCATGATGACAGCTGGACAATCAGTCAGAGACAGACAACACCCCAGAGGCAGCGCGCAAAACACTGCCATGTCATTTCAGGGCAGAGGCAACTTATAAGAGTCGTCCTTATTCTATGCTCGTACAGTTGGGATTGCATTCATAATACTGTTTAAAAAGCAGTAGCTTCAGTTTGCTTATTTTCAGCTCGGCTCTTTCAGCCAGCGTTACAATAGTTTAATTTCAGTTAAGTCATTTTTATAGCTCAGGATATAGGATTAAATATTTAACAGTTGATAGTCTCTATATAGTACATATCCGTTGCTATTTAGCCCCCACTTCTATTTATGTTTTATCGTGAAGCAGTGGTTGGCTTTTATGAGCTTCTGAAGCTAAAGAGAGCCACAAAGATCAAAATGTAAATAACGGTTTTACTCCCAGTTCATAGTGTTCACACCCATCCCAAAAAGTGGGGCTCCAAAATTCATAGGACACAGTGCTGAGGAAGTCAAACCACAAAATACTACAACAAATAACTCATTTAGAAAGGGATCAGATCCCAATTGATGCTTTCGTCTTCAGATTCTGAGTATTATTGTGATTCTACCAAAAGACCAATGAAAGAGGACAGTAGGTGTAAGAGGCTGTCTGGAAGGATAACATGCGGATAGGCGACTGACTTCACATCAATGTCCATGTTTAAAAAGTCATGCTGCATATAGGTAAACAATGTCTGGGTTTACCTGTTTATGTGACAGTTTGGTCTTTGTCCACAGGAAAGACAACGACTGGAGACCATCCTGAACCTCTGTGCTGAGTACAACAAAGGGGAGGGCACGGGGCTGGACCCGCTGGGCTCCGGGAGGACGGGCTTCCCGGGGGGCTTCGTGGACGGCCCCGGACGGAGGCCCTCGGCGGAAAACGTCCTCGGCGGGGCGCCGTCCTCCGCCGCGCTCCGGCTGGCCCAGCGGCAGAGGGAGAGCGACGAGGAGAACCTGAAGGAGGAGTGCAGCAGCACGGAGAGCACCCATCAGGAGGTGAGGACGTCCGCCCCCCGCGCGGCCCCGCCACTGCACAATGGAGAGCCACAGGTCAGAGGGGAACGCCCGTTTCCCTGCACAGATGCTCCCTCTGCATGCCGCTGGGGGGGTCCAGCGCTTTGCTTTGCAGCAGTGCTTATTCTCAGCGCAAATCAGGGACTCCCAGGGAACAGGGAGGGGACAGGTGACACACTCTGAGTTAGGCTCGTCCCGATCCAATATTTGGATAGGATCGGCCGTCGATATTCGCCAAAAATCTGCAAATCGGCCGGCATGAGAAAACGCAGATCCAGACTCCAGATCCATTTTTTTTAAAAGTCCGATCCCACACGAGCATTAGCATCTCCTAACCCACTGGTCTGTGTCCTAACCATTAAGTTGTTATAAGAGTAAATCCCTGTTCAACATGAGTCTGACAACTAAATAAGTAGGCTAAATAACTTTAAACTTTAATGCATATTTTTGATGAATACAAAAAAGAATAATATATAAAAAGTTATACTGTTTGTTTTACTGTAAATAATTCTCCTTTACCACCACGCCTCATGTAACTGAGGGGTAGGGCTTAATAAGCTTATGCTTCATCCTACTCCTTTTTGAAAAATGATGCATGTTTATGAAGCATTTTATGTAAACATTGTTAAATCATATCATGTTTCAAAATAAAGGAAAATGAAATTAAATGAAATTAAATGCATGCTCTGATAGGCCGGTATCGGTATCGGATCAGAAGTGCAAAAAGCTGGAATATGGACATCCTTAGCTTGAGTGAACGGTGGTTTAAGCCACCAGCAGCAGCACAGATACTGCATTAACTATCAGGACACAGAATAGTTTTCTATGTGAACGTCCTGCATGTGTTATATACTCAGCTTTATTTTTAGATCATTTTCCTTTTAAAAATTTTTTGTTTAATGTCGTATACTGGCTTTATGAGCTCTGAGTCGGAGTAACGCCCCTTTGTTTTCAGAGCCTGTGTTAGGTTTGTCTGCACACTGCACAGGACACCCATAAACTTCCCGCCTGTTGTCTCCGCAGCACGAGGACTCGTCCAGCTCAGGCAGCGCAGGCCGCTCAGAGCTGGCTTACCTGGAGGACGAGAGGGTCCGCGTTCTGGCTCGGATCGACGAGCTCAAAAACAGGCTGACCGAGCTGGAGCAGCAGCTCCAAGAGTCCAAACAAGAGGTGAAAAGAAAAAATGTAATTTAAACCTCGGTCATGGCCTGATTTGTCCAAACGCCACGGTTTATTTGTTTGAGGACAGACTGTCCTCATCAGCCCCCGGTGACCGCACCGCTCCAGAGCACCCAGGGTGACCGTTTCAGTCCTTCTGTCCCTCCAGGCGGAGATGGAGCGCGCCCTGCTGCAGGGCGAGAGACAGGCGGAGCTCGACCAGATCGAGGCCGAGAAGGACATCATCGCTCAGCTGCAGCGCAAGCTGGACGAGCTGGAAAGCGCCATCCAGCGGGAGAAAGACAAGGTACGTCTTGGCTATTGGACAATTCCAGCTCGTCTCTCAAAGGCACATCTGATTTGGAGGCAAACGGAAGTTGTTTTCCCCTTTAAAGTGCTCATACTTTTTCAGCCGAGCAGTCCTCTATGATGCGCTTTCCCTCCTGGTTTGTCACCAGTAGTGCTGCATAAATGGGTGTTCCTGCTGTGGAGAAATGCATGCATTTTTTAGAAAATCATACACTCCTCTATAACAGCAAAGAAAACTGGGCTAACCTCCTTGAACACACCCTCCTTTTCTGGTTTGGGTTGATTTGCTTTCTCTACTGTGTTGCTCTTATTACCATAATCAGTAACCCATAATTCTTTATCTGCTTACTCAGTACCTAAGGTAAATGTAACTATTAATGCTGCTCGCTTGTTTCCTCACTTGTCTATAACCCTATTAGCAGAAACTCTGCTCTTTAGGAAGCACAGAGTCAGAAACACACCTTTATTAGTATTTCTGTGGCAGGAAAAGTCCTCTATATTTGCTGGCGTGGCCTGTTGTTTGTCACATAAAATGACGATTTTTCCTCAAAGGGTCATGTAGAATACATGTTTAGAAGCGTAGAACCTTCATAGTTGTCATTTTTGTCGGATGGTTCCACATTCGAGGGATTCAGTTTCAGAACTTCCTGAAACAAATTAAATCCACTTCGGTGGTAAGAAACCAAAATCAGTGAGGTTAGTGTTTACTGGGGATCGATTCCTCTGTAGGAAACTGAAGCCTGAAGAGAGATGCCTCTGCATGTTAGTAAAACTTTCCAGCTATGAGGTTGAAACATATCAAAATGTCTCAGAGGAAAGTGTCTGAGAACACTCTTTTTGACTACATAGATATCATATATCCTGACTTTAGGTGTCCACCTTTAATAGTCCCATCACCACGTGTGTGTGTCTCTAACACCTGACGACATCTGATAGCAGTCTATTTCTCTCTTTCTCTCCAATCCTCCATCGACGCTGTCTTTCTAGGAAAGCGCTAACGTTGAGGCTGAGCGACAGGCCCTGCAGAGACTCCAGGAGGGCTACGCTGAGCTGAAGAACCAGCTTCACAACTGTCCCGAGTCCCTGCGGGAACAGCTGCAGGAACAGCTCAAAAGGGTGGGTCTCAAGTCACGTAGATGCTCCTAAAGATGCACGTGATCCGGGAGCTGGGAAGGCGAGGAGTTCACGGCGCGCTGTGTGGGTTAAAAGGCTCCTTTTGGAGCAGTTCTGTGGCTGATGGAAGACGTGATGAGAACAATGAGGTCCTTTCTTTGTTGCCATTGATGTGGAAACTATATCTGAAAGCCTCACGTTTGGATTGATATGATACCTTTCATTGTTGGTTGCTTGACAGTCAAACATGGCCTTTTGACCTATGTTGAGCCTAGTAGTTTGAATATTCAACCCTTTTTGCTGTTTTCTGTAAAGAAATTGAGCATTTTTAAAGTTTGTAGAGAGGAACTGATTGAGGAACTTATTCAAAATTCTTCTCTAAGTAGAACCTGGTGTAGCCACCATATCAGGGACTGATCAGGTGTGAACAACATGGACGGAGCTGCATCTCCTCTGTGATTTGTCATCTTTCACACCCCTTGAATAACTGCTCACTGACCCATTAACACAGGCCCGGACTGCGTCCATTCTCTGTCCTCCCTCGCTGTCGTCGTATGACCGCTGTTCCGTAAATCAAGGTAGCTGTTTGGTGACAGCTAGCATCTTTGCTCTTCTTGCTGATGGAAGCAAACAGGAATTAGTAGAGCAGAGGAATCGTTGTTACATTGGTTCTGTTACTTCCTTGAAACCTTCAGTCAGGCTTTTTCCACATCGTAAAGAAGTGGAAAGCGTGCGCAGGTAACGAAACGTCCTCTCCAAAAGTGTGAGTTGGTTTCACCGTTAAGACGTTTGACATTTGGAGTTCTCTTTTCCTCCTTAGACTCCTCAAAAAAGTGGGTCATTTTCACTCTCAGACTGCGTGTCAGTGAATTAACATTCTAAGCTTTCTGGAGCTCCAAATTCTCTCCAGAGTCCTAAGACTCAAAGACTCACCCCCCTCCTGGTGGGAAACTTGAAGTTGTCAGGAACTGAGCAGAGCAGGATCAGCAGGAGGGATGACTGCATGAGAAAATCCACCAGTGTGGATATCCCCACGGAACCACTCTTTTCTCTGCAAGCGCATCAAGAACAGCTTTAGAATTGATTCATTTAAGTAAAAAAATGTTTTTACTTTATTCTAATTGGTTTAGGGTTTTTGAAATAAAAACGATGGCTTTGAAAATATCTGTTATAACCAGCTCGTTGAAGGAAAAGGGATGTAACACAAATCAGAAGTTCTTGGTAATGGCAAAAAGTTATTTATTAATTAAAGGTAAGATTCAACCAATGAACACAGATTGTGGCAATAAAATACAAAAAGAGTAATAAAACCAACTGTACTTAAACCAGGGGATCCAAGGCAGTACAAACAACCACACAAAAGCAAACTGGAATTATTCAAAATAGTCCAAATTTAAATTCAAGTGCCACAGCACAGTTCCAAAACAATATCCTCCAAGGGTACACACAGGGCCGTAACAATATGCTCCGTGGGTCCTCCTTAAATCCAGCCCGATTGGTGGAATGGCCTCCTCGCAGGTGGATGGCATCAGCTCTTTACTGCAGGAACCTTGGGAGTTGGTGTCAGGCCTCATGAAATAGAGAGGAAGTCGAATCCCCCCCATCCAGAATACGTCAGTGGCCGTAACAATATCGAATAAAAACGTGCGAACCACATCAGTTCTATTGCAACTGTAAATTTTGAAAGCATGCTCCTTACGGCTGCCTGCCAACAGCCTGCTGGGAAGGTCGTTCACTTTCTCTTTGGTGTACACAAGTGCTGTAGTAAAAAAACAGTGGAATGCTTTGAATTCTGATCATATGGCAGCTCTGTGTCATTCTTTATATTTATGGTATATTTATATTTATTAATGGTATAACCACTCACTCATATATATATTTATATGTATATGCATCATGTATGTGAGTGGTTATACCATAAAGAAATATAAATAAATAAATAAATAAATAAATATATAAATGTAAATTTTTTCTCCCTGTCCACTTGTCTTTAATGGGCTCGATTAGGAGGGAGAGGTGCTGGAAGCTGGGACTAAGAAGTTCGAGGACCTGGAGTTTCAGCAGCTGGAGAGAGAGAGCAGCCTGGAAGAGGAACGAGAGACCATGAGCCAGCAACTGCTCCTGGAGAGGGCCGAGTACCACAGCAGCGTGGCCAAAAGGAAGGTGAGGGGATGCACTGTTACCCCGGTTTGACCGGCCGTAGTCTGAAGACCAAGACTTCAGATTCCCCTCCGTCTGACAGACCAGGAAAGACTTGGCTCTTTAATAAGTGTTTACTGAGTTTACTGAAATGCCAGTGTCAATATCAATACTATGCAGGCATGGAAAGAAAGAATCTATTTAGTTTAATAGATTTTTTTCATGCTTTATTTGTCATGCTTTATTATTATACTCCTCCCGTCTTCTTTCGATGTAACTACGATTTGTGCGTCCCGCCTGTGTTTAATAAAGAATTCTCTCGCTAGGAGAAGGTCTCTGCTCTGGAGAAACAGTCCAGCCAGCTGGGTATGCAGACATCTCAAGAGTGCGAGCGGCTGTCCAAAGACAGGTTGCTCACGCTGCAAATGCTCCAAAAGGTACGGCTAGGAAAATGACCTCACCCAGAGCCTCAGAGAAACGCAGAATCTCTTCATTAGCAGGAATTGTAACGAGCTCCACACAAAGGGTGAAAAGTTCCTTCTTTTCCAGGAGAAGGAGCGACTGTCGGCCCTGGAGAAGCGATACCAAACCCTGACCGGAGGAAAGGCCTTCCCCAAGTCTTCCACTGCAATGAGGGAGGTGTGTGAATCATTTGTACGGCTCAGTCCTCCTGCCTGAAACCAGCCCAACACTCATCATGTCTGATCTCTCTCATATGTTGGTGCCCAGGTTTGGCCCTGATTTGCTTTTGACTGACAGTATTAATATCGGGCATTTACTATCATTAGAATATCCTTTCTGCCGGTAGTTTTGAGAGCGTACTAACTGTTCCACCACTGACTGATTCAGCTCAGCGATGGCGTCTGACTGCAGGAGGAATCTCCTTTTAGATGTGAAGAACTGACATTTTTCTAGTGATCTATCACTTTTCCGCGGGCATTAAAAAGACTTATCCCGAAACAGGAATCGCTCCAGATCAGCGAGGCTGACCTGTTACTGGAGGACGCCCGCTCCTCCAAGTACTCCCTCTCTGCATCCTCCCCCTACTACGTACACCCCCCCCCTCCCGGTCAGTTGTACCCCGGCAGTCCCACGGAGGTAACCGAAGCCCAGATCCCTGCATGATGCCCACAGCTTCTCCTCCCCCCGCCCCCACCCCGCCCCTGTTGCTTGTGTAACTCACCCCAGACTGCACCAGTCTCTGTGTTGGTCACATTGTCCCTAAAAGGCACCCGTACTGTACTGCTTAGATGAAGGTGTTCACTTTTGGGGACGTCTGTCTTTCCGAAAGTCACCCGGAGGCCGCAGTTGTCACATCACGCGCCGGTGTGCAAGTCGCTGGTATCGGGCGCGTTTTTTGTGTTTTTTGTGTTGTCTGCCTGTGTGTCACACAACGCGGCCCTTTTAAATGTCCACTTGCACGGAGTGTGTCCAAAGAGCTCGGTGCGCGGCGGACTGGAGCAGAAAGAGTCAACGTGTGTGTGCGTGTATGTTATGTGTGCGTGTGCGCGTTCTGCGCCCCGAGGCTGGGGAGGCGCCCCCCTCCGCTGTTTTCTCATGGCTTCTCGTCCTGTCTGGCTGGCCTCGGCCCATTCTCAGGAAGACCCCAGGCTGCCGGACGCCTATAAGACGCGTGGTGACCGGCGCGAAAGCGGCGACTGGCACGGCCGCTCGTTCGCCGTCGATCCTGCGTTAGCCGGCGAGGTACCGTTCCTGTTTCCTGTTTCCTGACCCGTGTGTCCCCCCCAGTCTAACTCCATCTCCCCATTTCCCTGTGATGTTGCTCCCTCTGCTGGTCTGATGCCAGTTAGAGCCAGCGTGTTGTGCTTTGCTCTCTGCAATGGGGACGGTCGGCCGTCATTGTAGAGAGCGCAGTGCAAATGGATTGATGAATACATGTTTGGACTGAGCCGGTATTTAACATGTAATATAACAAACCCTGTCAGGATCTATTTAGAATAGAACGTTCTCAGCGAAGGAAGTGAGGGGGTTGAATGTTATGGCATCGGTGTGGATGATAAGACGAACCGAACGTTGGCCGTGTGTGTAGGGTGTCACAGCCCAGTGTGTGTGTGTGTGTGTGTTTTTTCCTTCCTTCCTCACAGTACAGAGAGTCTAAGTGTTCCTGATGTTTCCCTCCTGCTGCTCGCCTGACTGACGTGTCTCTGCTCCCCTCTCCCTCTCATCTCCAAACCGTTCTCCTCCTGTCTCTGTTTGTGCGTGTGTGTGTGTGTGTGTATTTCTTTTCCGGGAAAAAGGAGTATGTGACAGTCGGCGAGTTAACTCAGATGTACGGGATGCCAAAAGTGGAGTCCTCCCCCACCTCCCCGCTTGGCCGGCTCGGAGCCGCAGACCTCAGCTTCTCCTGCCTCCCCTCTCCTCATGGCTCCTCCCTCTCTCTGCCTGTGGAGGTGTGTGTTTGTCATTCCCTCTTTCCCTCATTCCCTCTTTCCCTCAATCCCTCTTTCTCTGACCTGCAGTCACACTTTTGAGTTAGCAGTCATAGATTTAACCGCCTGCCCTTCTTGTTTTGTTGGACTAATTCAGAGGTGAGGTTGGGTAAAGTTAGGAAATAAAGCCAAAATTCAAGACAATATTATCCACACCTCGGAGAGATAAATCAATTTCTGCGTTTGATACGGTTGCTTTCTCCAGACTTCTTGTCAGAGCAAAACTGACAAGCAGCAGCCTCACAGACATAAAAGCAACAGCAGACTCTGTACAGAGAAGACTAAAATGCTTTTCCCAATATTGATTTTTTTTCCCGGTTTGTTTTGTACTGTCTCTCTGGAGCCGCTCCATCTTTATCCACCGTTTGTTGTCACCAGTCGCCGTGAGCAGCTCCTCAT
The DNA here is from genome assembly GCA_907169785.1 of Menidia menidia. NCBI lineage: Eukaryota > Metazoa > Chordata > Actinopteri > Atheriniformes > Atherinopsidae > Menidia > Menidia menidia. The sequence continues at coordinate 18,964,821 of CAJRST010037777.1, read as the reverse complement.
CTGCTCCCAGGAAACAATGGCAACACACTTTAGGGTTGTCCGCACATAGCAAGAGCACATATCCCTTAAAGAGTATTTTATTTAGCCCTTTGAAGGGTGAGTGTGTTTTCTACACTGTGGCTGCTGGGAGTTATGGAGCAGGGATGTGGGACTTACTGCACTTAACTGTCTGCTAATTGTAGTACTCATAGTAGAGTGTGTTGGCTGTTACATGTAACAAATAGAAGATTGGATTCTCCATACATCCTCGGAAAATTCATGAACATATACTTACCTGATAAGACTTGCTATTATTTATGTATTATTGCTGCTGTTTCCTGGATTCAAGATAAACAATCTAGTTGACCTTCATCTTTTTGCCTTAAGTGTTCCCATACTTTATGTTACTGTCTCTTTTTCCTGCTGTGCTTACATTGTAGAAATGCCCTGAATTGGTTTAACTAGATTTTAAAATGAGCTATTGAAGCCCATTACTACTTTCCAAGTCTAATTCAACATCACGTTATATCATGCTATCGGTATCTCATAATTTATCTCATAATTTAATTGTGCTAGAGGATCATTTTAATAAGAGTTTTATCTGCCTCACAGGCACTTAAAGCAATGGAAATGTTTGAAGCACAGGGCTCGTCGTATCGATGGTATAATCATGTTGGCTAAACGACGTAATTGTTCTGCTGTTTTCAGTCATTTGAAGCTGTTGACTGTAAGCTTCAAGCCAAAAAACTCCTAGAAATCAAAGTTGTTTACATGCAGGGTTGGCAGTGGCCACCTTTATATTAAGATGATTTAGTTAGTTTTCAAATGAATATGCAACGACTTATTAGTTTACTTCAGAGAAAACAGAATTTGAAAGGTTCTTCTTAAAAAACTGGGTCATTGCTACAGCAACGTGGACTTCAACCACCGAAGTGTTAAAGGCATGAAGAAGCCAGGGGCAGAAAAGCATTAATGTGCTGAGTACAGTTAGGAATCCCTCTTGAAGCAGAACCTAACGGCATCTTTTTAGTGTGTGTGTGAAACAAACAGTTCCCCCTCTCAGCTATCTGTGAATGCTTTCTAATTTCTTCATGTCTTTCCGCCTTTTCCCTTTGTTCTTCCTCTCTGTCGCGTCTCTTTGTGCTCTCCAGCACCAGAATGAGGCCAGCAAGCCTTATCTCGCCAAGATAGATTTAGAGCAGTGGTACCAGGAGCTGATGGTTGGGTCCAGCCAGCTCTATGCCCCCCCCCCTGCCAGCCAAGTCGCTGTCAGGCCGCAGGCCTGTGCTTCAGGTAGAGGCTCTTTTCTTTTCTCTGCTGTTCCACCAATGTTCAACCTGCTGCTCACTCACTCACAAAAACAAGAAAACATCCCTTTTTCTTTTCTTTTCTTTTTCTTTTTTTTTTTAGTAAGAAATATTAACAATTAAAATGTGTTTTTGTAAAATAAACTGAAACTGCTAAATGTTCCCCGTTCTGTCATAATAATCCTTAAACTTAAAATCTTTGGTCTTTATAACAGCTTCCGTTCTTCCCCTGAACTTTTTTTCTCCTTTCTGACAGTTTCTCTTCTTATTACCGTAAGTCCCACAGCTGTTCCCACAGACTTGCTTTGGATGAAAGTTCTGTGTGATCAGCCTCTGAATCTCTTAAATCCCACACGGACTTTGTGTCGGCTCCTCCATCAGTTTCAGTACTCCAGGTGTTTCTGGACGTTTGCTCAGTAACAGCCTCTGAGCAGCTATTCTTCCCTTTAAGCCTCCTTCCATCAGTCTCCTGATTACGGGCACCCTGGCGATCCCCAGGACACACAACCCAATTCCCCTTTTTATCCCCAAATTTCAACCAACTCACTGAGTGTCTCTGAGAAGTCAGAAATTCAACCACTAAAACTAGCTTTTCTGCTCAGAATGACATTAAATTAATAGAATTTGACATCCTAATCATAAATATTCATTATAGTCACTAGTTTTTTTTATTTTGGGCGAAATACCATCTAAATACTGGTGTATAAGCCATTAAAGAAACATAAAGAGTTATTCTGGGACCCACCCGTACGGTTCATTTAGGGCAGCTGTGACAGAAAATCTTATTCTGGTTGGTGGAATAATAGATGTGTAAAGCATTGTATATAAAATGTTATATGCTTCTTTTTTATAGGGTTGAAAAAAGTGCTGATTTAGCGTTGATCTATTAACTACAGCATTTCTTTTAACATCCTCAGCACTTGCTTGCCTTGTGAATTTTAATTGTATTTCTAACAGGGCTCTAAAATCCTGCATCTGGCATCACCTGGATTAATAACTTTCACATATCAGCTCTCATAATTTATTAGTCGTCCTCTTTGTTCTTTTCTGTGTTTTCTGCCTCAGGTCTTCCGCTCTAAGCTGGACAGCGATCCAGGCCTGTCGCACCACCAGTCTAAGTCCGGCCCCGGATCTCCTCTGCAGCACGGAGCAGCAACACTGGGACGCAACTCAAGCTCAAAGGTACGCCAAAGGGATCCATTCATTCCAACAGCAGCAGCCCTGACGGCACCGTCCACAGTTTTTAACTGAAATCCTCAAATGTTTTGTGCCTCAGCAGAGCCCCCTGCTGGCAGTCGGCAGCACCGGCAGCCTGCCCAGGAACCTGGCCGCAACGCTCCAAGACATCGAGACGAAGAGACAGCTGGCTCTGCAGCAGAAAGGTAACCGGGCTGTTCCCACGCCTCGCGGCTCCAGTCAGTACTCGACCGAAAAAATAAAATAAAATCCAGGAGCCCTTTTCAAAACACAGCGCACGCTCTTACCACCGGGCCAAAGGGAGACGCGAAAAGAGAAGTGCTTCCTTTTGCCCGATACAAGCCGCATCACAGACTCTAAATCACTGCAAGGCCTCACTGATGCAGATGCTGCCGAACACCCTTCTGGAGATTGTCGACCCTTTTTGCATGTGACAGCGTTTCTGTGGAGTCTGATTTGAATAAAACACCAGAACAGTCTCCTGAGGACTGTGCAGCGGAAAGCACAAACACACACACACACACACGCAGATTTCACAGAGGAACTGGAGCAGCATGGCTACAGTAATTTGTACCGTTTACGCTTAAAATACCTGTTTGAAAATTGATTTTACTTTAGAACAATCTCTGCTTTTTATAGGAAAATCCTTTTAATCCAAATGGATAGACATAAATCTGACTTCTCTGTGTTGTGAGTTTGCTTTATAGGTATCTCTGAACAAAGTAATGTTTGCGGCCTTGAAAGATAAATGAAAACAAATATTTTTCAAAGAGTTAACCACATGTTTTCTTTAAAAAAAACCCAGTGGGGTATGAGGGTCTGCAGTGTTTTCCCATGCTTGAAATCTGTCCAAAATTTTTCAGATTGCAGGAAAAACTGAGGTGCATTGTAAGCGAGCTGTGGCCCGCCGCTCATCTCTGAGCTGTGTGTGTGTGTGTGTGTTTGGTGTTTATCGGTGGATGTAAAGGGGCTGCTCTCAGTGCTGTGTGACTAAGTGGATCAGAGCGAAGCAGTCTGTCTGTACATGTCGCCCAGCTGGAAGCCACCCACGATCGCTGGGTCTGGAAAACCAGAGCGGGCCGAATCTGAGCGTATGCCTGCAGAGCCGAGTTCCACATCTGTCAGTCTGTCTCAGACCTGCAGCCGGAACACCGGTGAGGGAGGCCAGGCAGGTTAGAGGGATCGGCCTGTCCAGGAGGGGATGCTCTCTGACTACTTATTCGTTTTTGTTCAGTTAAATCTGTCCATCCATCTGCCGTCTCTTTCGAAGCCACAGGCGCTGTTTAAAAAGGAACCGGTGCTCCCGCAAAAGAAAGTTCAAATAAAGAAAAGCGCATGAACTCGTTCCACTTGATTTCAGAACCTTTATGCCATTGTGTTTGGCTTTTAAACTATCCGGGGAAGGTGGAAGCAGCAGAGAAGCTTTAGGCAGCCAATCGGCAAAGGCTGCAAGGAGCTCGGGAGAAACAAAAAATCAGGTCTCATCCTCGACCCGATCCTGTCTGACATGCTACTCCTATTGATTTATCCATCAAAGGTAACATTTACCAGAATCTAACACTTGACTGCTGTTCGTTTCAGACCCTGCCTTCAGTCAGACTTCATTAGCGTTCCTCCGCCGAAAACCCCTTTCATCTTTTCTTTTGTCTCCAACATAGAATCCTCTTTCTTTCTCCATCAATCTTCAATGAACCTTCCCGCTGCTGGAGAATAAATCTTGCATGTTCAGGGATAAGCGGGCTCCCGCTTTTGCAGCTGAGCCCCATATTCAGATGCGTCTGTCCAGTGTTTCTGCACAGCAACTGTAGTCAAACAGGTCAAGTTGGACGGACGTCCAACTTTTTGGCTCAGCCTTGTGGGACTGAAGCTTTTTTGGCAGTTTCCCTGTGTGGTGTGTGGTCGTGGTCTCGCTGGGCGTGGGTCTGTGCTGGTTCTCATGTTGTCGGTCTTTCAGTCTTTGATGCTGTAGGCTCCACGGCCGCCTCGGACACTATCGGACCTGCTGACTTGGCATTGTTTCGCCACTGATTGGAGGGCTATGGTCCTCCACTTGAGATCCGAAGTGCAACAAACCCGCTGATCACATCTCGTCCCTCAGGTCAGCAGGTGATCGAGGAGCAGCGCCGGCGTCTGGCGGAGCTCAAGCAGCGGGCGGCGGCCGAGGCCCAGTGCCAGTGGGAGGCGCTCCACGGCTCCCAGCCCCTCCTCCTGACCTCCTCCTCCCCGTCGCTCTCCTACTCACCCGTCATGGCCTACGGCCCCATGCTGGGCCACGGGGGCTTCGGGGGCGGCCCCCCGCTGGTCCACCACTCCATCCTGCACCACCAGCCGCCGTCGGCCGGAGAGCAGCCCTACGACACGCTCAGCCTGGAGAGCTCGGACAGCATGGACACCAGCGTGTCCACCGGGAACAACTCCGCCTGCTCGCCGGACAACATGTCCAGGTGTGCACGACACACACACTAGCACACACACACACATGAGACACATGAGTGAAAGTTACTGATGAGGGACAACTAAATGACTGTTTGAGCTTCAGTAGGACTCAAACGCAGCCCAAAATGTATCTCTATGACTCAAGACAGACTAAGAAAAAGGTTGGAAAGGTTCATTTACAGACAACAATGTCCCCGCCATGTTAGCTATTTCTGTTCAACATCCTTATAGAATAAGATGTTAAACGTCCGTAAGATTCCTCCTGCTTTAGGTTGATAAGAGGTAGAAAAGGGCTTTTCAGTTGCGTGGACACACCACCTATGTGCAATTATTACATCCTGCTGCCTTATTTGTGTGTTTGGTGTCAGTGGGGGAGCCGTGGACGCGCTGAAGATTGAGGAGATGGAGAAAATGCTGAAGGAGGCACAACTGGAGAAAGCCAGACTTATTGAATCGCGGGTAAGATCAAACTTTCCGAGGGACAAACTAGTCCTGAATCCATCCCCAGTGACTGATGAGTCTGTGCAGAGCTCTCGTCGATAACTTTGAACCAAATATGATTTAGAACCAGAGAAGCTCATGAAAGCAGCCAAAGGCTCTTATTCATTATTATTGGCCTTTACCTCTTTGTGCTGTGATGAAGAAGCTCAGTTTGATACGCAGTCATTGATGATGGTCCGATCCCATTCTCCTCTTTGGCTTTTCTCTCACATTTCTATTGTTGCCATCTGTGACTGTGCAGTTATTTTTTCAGCTCAAAGTCTCAGAACGTAAACTTGAAAAGAGCCATTGTTTATCTAACAATTGTTCCATTTGTATCGTATAAATAATGTAGTCCCCTTGAATACTGCCCGACTCAGTTCAGTGTGTGTGTTTGTGTCTGTGTGTGGGGGGGAGGAAGGTGGGCACTCTCCGAAGCTGCTCCATGGATCCAAAAAAATATTTAATGAAGGCGATCTTCCCCCAGGAACGAGAGAGCCTAGCTCGCCGTCAGATGCTGGAGGAGGAGAGGAGGAGGAGGGAGGATGCAGAGAAAAGACTGCAGGATGAAACGTTCCACCGGCAGCAGCTTGTGGAGAAAGAGGTCAAGATGAGGGCCAAGAACTTCTCTCAGGTCAGCGGATTGAGATCTAGTCCGGTTCCTCATGGTGGAATAAAGTCCTGGACGTGTTGTGATTCAGTTGTGAAATATTTAATCGGTCAACAAATGAGCTGGGCCATGTTCTCCTATGCCTAATCCTCCTACTTTATGTTGTCCATCCAGGCCCGTCCCATGACTCGCTATCTGCCAATCAGGAAAGAGGAGTTCGACCTGCGCTTGCACGTGGAGTCGTCGGGCCACAACGTAGAGACGTGCTATCACGTGATCCTCACAGAGAAGATGTGCAAAGGCTACCTGGTGAAGATGGGAGGCAAGATCAAGTCCTGGAAGAAACGCTGGTTTGTGTTCGACCGCCTCAAGCGAACATTCTCCTACTATGTTGGTAAGCAACACCATTCTTGTTCACTCTGTGTGTCACAAAAACAAAAACAAAAACTTGAGCGTCTCTAGGCTCTTTTTTGGGGATGATTGTCTTTTTGTGCATGTGTCGTAACAGCTCAGATGAAGCTGTTTCAGAACACGGGTCTTTATTCTTCTACATTCTAATGTTCAGTAAGTTATTTGTTGTTGGGGCAATATTTTTAAAATATGTGACTAGTGCACATGTTGAATCAAAAGGAAACTTTTTGGGTTGATTTTTGGGCCTTTCAGACCCCACTTTTTCCTTCATGTCTGAGTAATGTCAGACAGTTATGGGTGCAAAGCAGCACCTGTGAGTCAATTGCTCAGAAAAAACTATAACTGGTCAATGACCACTTTAGTCTTCTTTGCAGCTTTAGTTCGATTACTTTTTACCAGCAGTGCATGGTAGAAACTAGGTTTACCCAGTCTTTTTGTGGGTTTTCTTGGTACCTAAATTGTCCAAAAACACCCGCAAACATCTGAATTTTAACCAGGATGGGATTTCAATCTGCATAGCTCCATGCATCCAGTGCCTGGTGGGTATTTACTTGCCCCAGCTCCAGGTGGCATCCGAACACAACACCGAGGACGCCTGCTAATTTTCTCTGAGGGGGTTGCACGAGTGGTCTCTCCACACGTTTTGTTGACATGAACAGATGGATGTTACTACAGGTCTGTGTGTGCTGTAGCTCTCAGCTCAACGAGGGTAAACATTCCCACCAGGCATGGAGTGATCGCATGAATAATTAAGCAGCTTTGTAATCGCTGGTTTAACCCACATTTCAATCACAGGTTTACTGTACAGCGAAATGTACTTCACGTCACCGCGTTATTTTCTAAAACTCGTCAAATTTTAGCCGTAAAGAAGATCAAACAAATCCGAACTTGACCGAAATGTAAACATTTCACCACTTTGCGACATGGATGAGAAAACGCGGGCTAGTTCTGGCTCACATCATTTGGCCAGATATGGGAATATCAGAAGCTCCAGCTGCGGAGCGCTTACATAAAGAGTCAGAAATGCGCCGCGGCGGCTGAGTGGCAGCCCAGAACACGCGTCCCCCAGACCTTGAGCAGACTGACATGCTGTATGTGGCGCACACCTAGCTGCAATTCGACGCGGAGCCCGGAGCGCTGGGACCCGCGCTCCCCGTCAGGCCTTTGAAGTCCTCAGAAGGTTCCACTCAAAGCTGCTTAACGCGCACCTTGTTGAAAGCGAGCCAGGCAAGCAGGCGCACCGAGATTACTCCGGCTGCGCTCTTTGAGGGAGCCTCATTGAGATGCGGCGCCGGGCCTCGTCTCCTGACCTTGAACCGGGTAACTGGAAGCGACGGGCGCCAGCCTCGAACGCCACCGACTCCCGTTAATCAACCCCCAAAACCGGAGCCCGGTTCACTTCCACTGAGTCAAATGAGATGCAAACGCAGGGCTGTTTGAATGCTAAAGAGGTCATTAGCAGTTAATAGCCGCGTGTTAAAAGGGAAAGAGTCGTTCCTCGAAATGAAGCGCCCGCCTTTTTCTCTACCTACTACTACTTAAGTTGGCTCGTGGAGTGTTTGCGCCTGGAGGTAGAGAGGGGTGCTGAGTTCCCCACCGGTTCCTTACTGCAGTTCTGCAGTGGCTGATGAAACAAACTGCAATCGTGTACCAGAGTAGCGTAAGAATGCAGTCAAGTCTGAAAGTACAATGAGAAGAGCACCACTGCTTTAAAAACAGGGGGGGAAAAAATACTGCTGCGCTTGTCTTTTTCCATCTATCACCGCAAACCGGCTGCGGGTTTTTTGGGCTCGGGGTTTGCGCCGTACCCAAAAGAGCTGCGCCCCCTCCAGCAAAGAGCGCACAGCGCTGGTTATGTTTCCGTCTCTGACCAAACCCTCTCTCCCCCCACAGACAAACACGAGACCAAGCTGAAGGGAGTGATCTACTTCCAGGCAATAGAAGAGGTCTATTACGATCACCTCCGCAGTGCCACAAAGGTAACAGACCCCCCCACAAACACACACACACACACACACTCATTCTGGCCCAACTCTTATCACCCTCCATGTTTTTTTTCACGCCGGCTGTGTTTGGCTCACCCTGTGCTAAGTATCTCTCTGTATGCGCTTCTTTTCGGAACGGCTGCCGTCAAAGAGGGGATTTTTCAACTTGAACATGGCCGGCAGTGTATGTATGCACGCACGCGTTCAGCCCCAGTGTGCCCCCAAACCAGTTCGTGCCGCACAGAGGAGGACGGGCTTTTTCCGCTCGCGGGTTTTTCGCATTTACCCACAGAGCCGAAGCCCGAAATCCTCCGGAAGCACGGAGTGTGACGCCTGTCACTTCCCCGACTTGAATTGCTAATCCCGCTGGTTTTCCCCCTGCCTGTCCCAGGGCAAACCAGCAGAGTGGTGACAAATCAACAGCTTTCCTCATTCGTGCACCTCGTGTTTCAGTGGATGTGATGTACAGTAGGCTCAGAATGAAGAGCAAAAACCTCCCGTCTGCTCCCTATGGTTGGCTCCCCCCTTTCCCAGTCTTCCTCCTTTTGGTTGCTCCCTGTTACTAACAAAAGCTTGTTATGCTTTTAATTGTTTTCCACCTCCAACGTGAAGCTCTTCGTATATTCTTCCTCCCCAGTCTTTGTGTGTACTCGATGCCCTGACGCTCTGCAAGGCTCTGATCTCCTCTGGAACTTTGATTTGTACTTGTCACTTCCAATGCCGTGCTGCCGAGTGGAAAACTTTAAAGTCAGATGCACTTAGCAGATACAGAGGGATCGTGTTTTAGCGAAGGAGAAGTGACGCGGGGGTTAGGGAGACATAATTCCCTCTGAGCCTTTCAAGAGCTACACTTTAAATAAAGCTACAGACAAAGATTTGACGTTTGTTTTATTTTCATATCTTTGTTAATTTATTATGAATTATAGTTTTTTGTGTTTTTATCAAGCTACGCCTTTTTTTTTCATGACATTTTAATAAGATCGTTGACCTTTAGGGGGCACTACAGCAATCTTTAACACAACAATACCCAGACAGGCAGCGTTCATTCTCCTCCAGCTTGTTGGATTTGAGCTGAGGGGTAAATAAAGATGGCCGAATGTCTTTGAAACTTCATTAAACGGGAGCATCTCTCATTTGAGCAGTTTAAAAACTGTTTATTGAGCGTTTGGCCCACCGCACGACCCAGTCTGATGACTTCTTGTTATTCCACTGAAACAAGAAGTCCAACACCACCCCCTTCCCCCTCCTGAGCCTCCGTTTGTCTGTTTGTCCCTCCAGAGCCCGAACCCCTCGCTGACCTTCTGCGTGAAGACCCACGACCGCCTTTACTACATGGTGGCGCCCGCCCCCGAGGCCATGAGGATCTGGATGGACGTGATCGTCACGGGGGCGGAGGGATACACGCAGTTCATGAACTGAGAGCAGGTAGCCTTCGGACAGGGGACCGGCGTCACAGACTTTTTCGAACCTCCCGTCATCCGGCCCGCCACGGAAACGGCGCCTTGTTACATTTAATCGTCGACCTCACGCCCTGATCTCACTGTGCAAGACCGTGTTTTCCCCCTTCCACGTCTTCTGTGCGATTCTGCTAGGATGGAAAAAAAGGGAGCCTTCGATGGGACGCACACACACTTCACTTCACCTCTGTATATAAAACCAAAATGCATATCTGTCAAAGACTGTTCAAAGCCTTTCTATATTGCCAAATGGAGTCGTAGTTAATCTCGAACATTTTTGTATTATTTGCTTATTCGTTTTTACTTTCAGAGAAAAATTGCCAAATGACATGATGCCAATGTTTTTTGTCTGAGTATTCCATCACGACCGTGCCGAACGGTTTAAAAGGATTCATCAATCAAAGGCTATTTAAATATAGAAAAAAAAGTTATATTTGAAGAATTAAACTGTGTGAATGGATCTACGAAGAGGATCTCGGAGCCCAGCGTCTTCATCCTTCTTCTCTGACAGTGAACGACGGTGGTTCGCTTCATTCTCCACAACAAGCACCTCACCTCACCCCACCTCACTTCACATCAAACAGCACCCAGACCCACAACCCCCACCCCCGCCCCCGCCTCTTCACGCCGGCTTACCAAAGTTTTTAGAGGAGTACTGTTAGACGTTGACCCTCAGGTGCTCACCCTGCAGCTTTCACCGTCGTGTTACCGGCACAGGGTTCCAGTATTAGTGCAGAGGCTGCTCATTAACTAAACCGCTTCAAAGTACCGTAGTCTGAACCTAGCGAGTGTTCGATGAGAACGAAACCACACACACAGTACACACACACACACACAGACACAGCACATGTACAGGGTAAAGCCAGAAAACAAGCTGAATAAAGCATAAAGACTGGATGCAGTGGAGCGAAGTGTGTGCTTTTAAATATTCATCCATACAGTCTGATTGTGTTTTTTTTTACACATATCCTGTAAAGGAGAAGTGTCGAAAAATGCGAAGCCGATCTCACACATCCGTTTATTCAGTTTTGCACATAAAAACTGTAGGATCGGCTTCTAAAATCACATCCCTGCTCCTCATTAACAGTTGCCAACATCCGACTGTCCACCGTTAGCCCAGAACCCCTTTTTTAACGAGAGTCTATATGAAAAACGTCTCTGTTATTGACTCACAAAAGCCACAGCTTTTGCCTGGAATAAACACTTGTGAATGTATTTGCTTTATTATGTGGTGTGTTTGGAGCGTTTGGAGGAGGAGGAAGGGTGTCCGTCTGAAGCCAAACGGAACAGAAAAGCTTAGCAGGCGGCGATTCGGGAAGGCAACAGGGGACCCGTCCCCAAAACGTGGCACCGAGCCCGCTAAATCAGTTTATCTTCAAACCGAGGCGAGCATTCAGAGCCGCAAATAGGCGTCCAGTCTTTATGCCCACCAGCTGTCTCCCGGCTTCATTTAAAATTGGCCACCTTAGCTAAGTAGAATGGAAAAGGGGGGAAAAAACTGTCAAAAAACTGTATCTTTTTGCTGCTTATGCGTGTTGTGTCACGTGTTGTGTGGTTAACAATTCATTTTGGATATTCAGACACATGACAAATGACACAAAAGTGCTGAGAATGTCAGACTATTCTTATGTTATATAAAGGTTTTTATCAGTTATTTACCAGCTCTAAAAGTGGACTTTTTCATTTTCGGAAATATTTAATGTACCCTCTCAGTTTTAAGCCAGGGCAAGACTCGAAACTGCATTTTAATCATCGCCAGCGGTCAGTTCTGACAAGTTGTCTGACCTCCCCAAAAAACTGTTCAGTTGTTTCACCAAAGCTGCCACGTTTCTCAGCGTTTGTGTGACCAGAAATCAACACAACCGGACTAATGCAATTTCAGAAAGGGTGCCTTTGACCGCGTGCAGCCATGTTTGTGAGGTCTTCTACGTTACCGGGGAGGTGGGTTTTTTTCTGTAGGCTGTTGAAACCAGAGGCCTCGGGGGCACAGTGGGGGTCAGTTTAATCACTGCTGGACACTAACGGGCTCTCAAAAGGGAAATGTCACCCGTTAAAGAGGAGGGGGGCGACTAAGGACATACTGTAGTTATGTTTCGTGTCACTTTTGCTTTCGGGATGGCATCAACACCAAATTTTTTTTCTTATAAAAAAAACTACCTCAGTGATGCAATCGTCGTTATTTTGGCTTTAAACAGCCGCTGTTTTACGGTTGTGGGCATTTTCCTCCCTTTTGCTGGAGTGTGTAATGTGTACATTGGAGTTAATTTAACCCCCTAAACACAAGAATAACATTTCTTTTTTGATGCCATGTCCAATTTCTCACTATAGGACAGAAATCTAAGAAAAGTATTCAAAATGGGGCCGCATGTGCTATTGGAAGGTGAACAAAATGCATCTAAATTCCGACCTGCTTTGGTCATTATGACTCCAATGTTGTGATATGAATCAGCAACAGAAAAAGTCTAAACTCTTTTAATTGGCTTCCTCCTGAGCTGTGGCATCCTGCCCCCACGGCGTCCTCCTGCCTTCGCGCATGAAGGTTTAATCAGCCTTCTTTGTTGTAAAATGTAGATCGTGTTTTTTTTATTTTTTTGTGCGTGTCCGTTTCTTTGTTGTTTGTGTGCGCCTGTGTGTGTGTGTGTGTGTGTGTGTGTTGGGTGGGGGGGTGGGGGGGTTGGCAGACTGATTCCTGGAGCACACGGAACTGCTGTTTGGTTGCTTGTCTCGGTACACTAAAGGTATTTATGGTTGTGGTGCCTCCAGTGGCGACATGTTTACTTCTAGAAAAGTAAAGTAGACTAGTGAAAAGACCTTAATATAATGTGCCCTCCTTGCCTTTTACTGTTCCAAACTCTTTAACAATGGCAAGGCTGTTAAATCATGGCTGTAGGTAGTAAGTGGTGTACCCATTACAGTTATCTACATGTGTTAAAGAAAAAAAAAAGAATCTATAAAACAAAGACATTATTGCCTGAATGGAAAAAAAAATGTGGAAATGTAACAGTATTGTATGAAAAGAAGTACAATTTTTACTTATTTTGTCATTGTAGAACTTTTATTGCAGTTACATTTAAAATTGTATAGTAGTGCTGTATCAATCTACCTTTTTTTATTTTTTATTGGTACAACTGAACACATCTGCAGGTACACATGCACACAAACGATAAACCACTTAGCAACCCGACAAAATTAAGGTTTGTTTTTGTTTTTTTAGAAACAAACAGATTCACATCAGTACACGGACCATTCAGTGTAATTGGTACCCTGTATGTGTCATGTTCATGTATGGATAATATGGACTTTTGTCAAATCTATTAAAAAACAACTATCACACGGCATCAGCCCCTTCGTGTGGATTAATTGGAGCACGATGCGCCGGCTCCAGTGTTGAATAGAGAAAGTACTGCTACACACAACATGACGGAAGCTTCAACATGTTAAGGACGATAACCAAAACCAAACCAAAATAATAAAACCGAAAAAAACAAAACCCACAACCCACAGAATAACCCAGATAAACTAATGCACACCTACACCTTTCTTTGTTTGAATGATGCCTTCAAGAACAGCAACAAGTCCCGTCGGAGATTTGCAGGAAGTGCATTTTACACCGTGTTGGTAGCATCGCCTGCAGAGAAAACACTCGTTATTTTCCAGAGCAACACACACACACACACACACACACACACACACACACACACACACACA
>CAJRST010037777.1:18935676-18951241 GCA_907169785.1 Menidia menidia | reverse complement strand
CACACACACACACACACACACACACACACACACACACACACACACACTCGCTTACCTGCACTGTTTTCACACCTTATGTTTTTGTATATTTTGACCAATTTGACCTGAATCTGCATTTGTTCCATGACAATGAACCTTTGTAATTTTGACACCAATTTGACAACTTTTGACAACAGAACACTTTGAAAATACTGTAGATTCTAGAATACTTTCTTATTTAATATACAAATTTTTGTTTGTTTTGTTTGTACTTTTTTTTTTCGCTAATAAGTTAGTACTTAACTAATGAAATACTTTAATATCAAAGTTCTTAATTTCTCTAAGATGAAAGAACCCCAGTTCATAATTTTTTGCCTTGCAGTTGTGTTCCACTCGACAAAAAGCCTTAGACCGTATCACAAAAGGGGAAAAAGCGACGGAGCCGTACGTACTCTCTGCACAGGGGGACGTGTAATCGGTGACCGCCTCGTCACCTGAAAAACGAGCACAAACGGGGACAAATTCAAAAGTCAGGAGGGCTAGTACGATGAAGATGTGCGGCGGATAAAGGATCGGGGGGATTACTTGTCTGGTAGTAGTCGTAGACTTTGACCACGGCCGGTTTCAGGTTTCGGACCTGCTGGTCTTCCTCCAGAGTCACGCTGTAGATCCGGGTTTCTCCTTTTTTCAGCTGCGGCACGACAAACATCCCCACACTTTTAGTTTGTGCCAAAACGTATGAAACAGTTCAACTTGATTCAATCCATTTTCTCCGAGTCACACACACACACACACACACACTTTAGAAGGTCCTACCTCATCCAGGTAGATGTTAATGTAGCCTTCATCCACATCCACCCGTTTGACAGACTTGTCACTTTGCAGCTGTAATGACACATATATCAGTACAGGTTCTCCACAAATGTTAAGGCATTGATATCTCATTCGGCGAAATGGTCAGCTGACCAGCTTCAGGGAGCTTTTATCCAGAATGTGGCCGGACAGCAGCTTGATGTTGACGATCACCATGTTGGTTTCCGTCCTCCTGCCCTGATACCTGAAAGAGTTAAACCACCAAAAACAATTTGACCCTTCGTTTTTTCATTGACGATTACTTCGTATTCGTATTATCTCTCGTCCAGTACAAATGGCCACCGAAGCGTACCTGACGTGCACGAAGAGGATGAGCTGAGGCGGTTTGTCGGCGCATTTGGCCATGGTGCTGGTGGAGACGTTGAAGGCGGAGAAGTCGGCAGGAGGCGGGATGTTGACGTGCATGGAGATCTGTCGAGAGACATTGAATGAATCTATTTCCCCGTGTCTGACCCCATAGGCCAACACATGATGTTCAACAGGTCTGGTCATCAGGGCTCGACCGTCCAGCTGCTACCAGGACGGCGGCCGTTTCGGACTCTTGACTGAACTCACTAAATGTGTAGAGCAACTATGCAAAATACATCAACATAACCACAACATGTGTTCTCTCGTAGCTGTAAAATGGCAAAAAGTGGCAAAAACAAAACCTGTCTTTCCACCACTGTATTATTCATTAATGTTGGTGAGAGACAGACTTTCTCTGAGAGCTTTAAATCTAAAATTTAGTTGTTTTTTCTTGCTGTTCTTAGACAGAAATAACAGGTTAATGTACACGGGTATCTTTGATGTATCTCACATCCTCTTTCTGGGCAACATGACAAAGAACGGACGTCACGATAGATCTGATTTCAACTTATCAAACTTATTAAAAGTGTTTCCTGCTTATCTGGTCAGTCGTGCTGGACCGTACCTGAGCCATGACGCAGCTCTGTCCTTCGGCTTTGATGGTGTACTCCCCGGGGATCTCGGTCAGCTTCTTCTCCTGGTACAGCAGCCTGTTGTCCTGGTTGACCGTGAACTGGACGTTCAGGCCTCCCAAAGAGGTCACCGTCACGGCGGTGCTGCCCTCGGGGCTGTAGGTGGCAGCACCGTATTTGGCCAGGGCCTGGAGGGCCACCACGGTATCCTGCGGAGGGGGGGAGGACATGTGCTGGTGAGGGTACGGCTCCGAAACCGGCTCCTCCGTAAACACCGGACCTGTAGACGTAGGCTACCTGGGTGGAGGAGAAACCACCGTACGGGTTCTGCTGCTGCGTGAGCCAGCGGACAATGCCGACGGAGTAGTCCAAACCGAAACCCTCCAGAGAGGGCTGGTGGAGCAGCCCCAGCAGGACGTAGGAGGTCATCTCCACCTCCAGAGAGTCCAGACCTTTATCAGATGCCCCTTGCCTCTTCCAGTGGCGGGTGCCTCCTGCCAGATGTTAGCACGCAATGATGAGACTCGAGTTTGTATACTAGCGTAGGAACAACTTTGAGTCTTCTGCTCTAAACCGTGAGTTTTCCTTACGCTAACAGTTCAGCTCCCATCACAGCTCAGATGTGAGCTCACACTGTGAGGTCCTACCTCTCACTTAGCCACTTTATCGGTTAGCATCCGTCCACCCCGTAAGCTGCACCTTGGTTTTATTTAAAGAGACACTTTTGTTCTTCTCCAAAGAACTCTGAGGTTGTCAGATCGGGAGCATTGGAAGATATTTACTGTACTTCGTCAATACAAACTCACCTTCACTCACTTTGTGTCTCAACTGAAGGTTTAATTTCTTTCTTGCACTTAATGCTGAGAATTCTTATTGTTTCAAATATCTTACCAAACATTGATTAAAGAGACAATATATATAATATCAGGGGTGGTGTGGTGGTAAGCACAATCGCCTCGCAGCAAGAGGGTTCCTGGTTTGAATCCCCAAAGGGACCAGGAGCCTTTCTGGTATAGATGATGGACGGATGGATATAATGTAAGATAAAGACATCACACAGTGTTTAATTTAACTTAAAAAAGCTGTTTTTTCCAAAGATCTGTAATCTGGCCTTGCTTGACGTTTTGCTGGCTGTTTGTTTGTTTTTTAAATCGCCTTTTTCAAACATGACTGTACCCTCTGTGATGGACTTCTGGTTCAGGAAGGTAATGAGCTTGCTCCTCATCTCCTCGTCTCCGGCCAGAGAGAAAGTGTAAAAGAGCAGGGAGGTCGTGTAGAGATTGTCCATTTGAGCGACCCCGCTTTGCTTCAGACACCTCAGGCAGTTCTGCACCACGGGATCCTGACAAAAAAGCCCCAAAGATGAAATGACACGGTGAGGCTTTAAAATCCTGCAGCTGTTCTGTAAGGCAGCCTTTAGAAAATAAAGCTACGGCCACAGTAGGGAAGCTTTTCTAAAAAGCTGTACTTAGGCTTTTTTTTTTTCTATTTGCTCCATGTTCATGATAGATTTCAAAGCTATATCAAGACACGAGCACATTGTTAGACCTCTTTTGATGACTTGTAGCTTCATTCTGTTATACTTTCCTCCATTTTGAATACAGAAACTTCCATGCGAAATTGCGAATAAAGTCAGATTTAAAATGATAATCGAGAAAGAGAGACGTGGAACTCACCGTGGCATCTCCGTCCAGTTCCAGCTTGGCAGCGGCGATGTAGGCCGTCAGGGACACGTCGTCACTTACTCCTCCCTGATGGGAGCAAAGAGCCAGTTACGCCGTGTCGCACACACAGACACACACACAAACACACACACACATCACATATCTATTCCTCGGAATTGTGTGAAGAACCACAACTGTCGGAGAACCCCAGTTGCTGTTCCGTAAAGCTACCCAGCACCTCTTTTGTGCACTGAAATAAACCCGAGGTCTTAAAATAAGAGACAAGGCCTTTAGAGTTCACTATTTCACATGCAGGCATCATGTAATCAAGGCTCTGTGGGCATATCGCTTGTCTGGAGGTCTCAGCGAGCCTCAGTTCCGTGATCAAGTCGACCATTTCGTTTGAAAAATCCCTCCTTGCACCAAGCTATTTCTGCCCCCCTTTTATTTCAGCCTTCTGAAGTTCCAAAAAGTCGCATACCTTCATCCCATTGTGGAAGAGCTTCCCCACGGAACTGATGCAGCCATCGGCCCTTTGATATTTAGAAAGCCACATCCAGGCATCGTTAATGTGCTGCACATCCACGTAGATGTACGGCCTCGCACCTCCAAAGGACTTCATCACAAAGGCGGTCAGCCTGGAAGGTCAAAAAATCAAATTAAGTACTTGCACATTTGTGGAAACCGTGTATGTTTGAGTTGAGAGCCCGAAAATGGACCAATGGAACACGATCAGTGCCACAAGGTGCACTTTGCTTAAAGAAGCCGGAGCCTGGAAGGTGACATAAAAGAGCCTCCTCAATTACCCAAACAGGTTTTATGAGAATACAAATGTGAACCCATACAATACCTACTGATTTTGATAATAATTGGCCATTAGTTTGCACACAGGTATCACATTTGTATTCTTTTCGAGTCATGTGTTGCTTCACCAGATACATGTACATATCTTAGTTTTAGTAACACTTAACAATAGCCATCATTTATGAATGGTAAATAGACCATTTATACATGCAATACTAGACAGATAGTTTCTTAATGTTTTACCACCAATTATAGACACGATATAGACCACTTATAAGTGATACCCTTGGTTTTAGATTCCAAAACCTGAGCCAAAAATCCATTTTTTTTCATTGCTTGTCCTAGTTTTAAACTTCCTGTCTGCTGCTGGGTGCAGTGGTGAACATGGAGGCCTTTTAGGGCACTCACTACTAACAAAAAATAAAGAAACTGCCCTGTTTTTACCAGTAAACGAGGGTATGTTACCATCCCCGGGACACCGTGCTTTAATTCCCTTAAATGAATCCATCGGCTCTCTCTGGAGGCTTCTTGATAGACTAAATGATGGGGCTGCTTGCTGTTGACAGACGGCAGAGGGACTCGTCGAGCATCTGTGTGTGTTTGTGTGCGCTTCTTCCTCCCACCAGAAATGCGCGTTGCTTTTGTTCTCTCGTCACCACGAGCTGAGAGATTTGAACAGTAAGCCTCTGGATAAATGTTTTAAATGCCTCTCCAACTGCTGATGCAACCGCCGTTTAACACTAGCTCTGGCATGGGCTTTGTCTGCCTGGTGTTTTTTGGTGTTAAAAGTAAGTATCCGGTTCCTCTTCGTTTTTTGTACGTTATTCACAAGCGCGCGGTCGTTCGCGTCACCAACCAAGTGTTTCCGGACTCGTCCTGATTCCCAAAGGCGCTGTAGGAGCCGTCGTCGTGTTTGTAGGTGAGCTCCCTCTGATAGCCTGCCACACACAAACAGGAAGCAAACGCACCATATTATATTTAGAAAGTAATCCTTCACTTCAAAGGGAACACTGAGAACGTGCCACTCTGGGTTCCTGCATGAGGCAGTTCAGATTTCTCTTTTGTTTGCACTATGGCTGATTAGAAATGTTCTAGAAAAAGCCCTCTTTACATACCGCTCTCCAGGAAACGCGTCGCCTTATCAAGAATTCTCTGGGTCAGCTGACCGGTGCTGTTCAGATAGTTGAGGATGAAGATGTTGGGAGCGAACAGCACCATGTTTTGCTCCCCACAGCCGTACGGCATGGCCAGGAGCTTGTCTATGTTCTGCATAGCTCGGCCCATCAGGTCACCTACAGAGGAAGAAACGGAACGAAAAATGAGAAAAGTAAAAGAAAAAAAAAGACCTCAAAAGGTTCTCAGCGTAGTACTACTGACCCAGAACGGAGACGGACGCTCTGGCTGATCCGGCCACGAATATTTCAGGCAGCAGCAAGGAGATTTTCTTTTCCAAAGGTCCCTCTGTCAGTAATAGCATCAAAATAAGTTAGTTAGACTTCCTCTGTGCTCCGGTGGTCAATGATAGTGAACTTGGTGTGTGTACGCCCACCTGCAGGACACAGCAGAGCGTTGTGGCTGACCATCTGAGGAGTTCCTTCAGGCTGAAAAACACAAAGAGCAAAGATGAGCAAAGACGGCAGCAAATTGTGACTTCATCTGTACGTAACACAAAGAATGCACGTCGACCTTTAACCCTGTAATGCCAAATGTATCATATTTGATACATACGGTTTCTGAAATGTTTTGCGTTTGACTCCTTTTGCATCATTTAATGGTAAAAACTTTGCTCAAAATCCTATTGTCCACAATCAGATATACCTGATAACAGGGGGCAGAAGACTACACAAAAAATAATCTTGACTTATCGCATAATTATAAATTATTAATATTAAAAATGTATTTCTGTTTTTTCTTTTTACATATTTCGTTATAAGGCCAAATAAAGACTTCAAACCAAGAAAAAGTAATTTTCTGTTTTTTTTATATTCTTGGATCAGGCTTAAAGGGTTAACTTATTTTCAGTTATTATGAGAAGGTATCAAAACTAGAACAGATGATGCTGAACTCCAAACAGAGCATGATAAATATTGGGATTCCTGCCTTCATTGAAACTATTTCTTGTTTGCTGCCAAAGTTCCTGATTATTTTTTTGGTACATTACATTTGGAAACCATTTTCAGGCAGCACAAGAGACACATATTTCATTTAAACCAAAGGTTTTAAGACTGGCTGAACATAGGAATCCGCTGTGTTACAACTTACCTAACCTCAATATTGTTTAAACCACAATGTTTGTAGCTTTTTTAAAATGTATTTTTACGTTATTTGTTACTGTAATTTTAACCCTTTAAAGCCCGATCCGAGAAATATAGGAATAATATTGGATTTTTTTAGTCTGGAGTCTTTCTTTGGCCCTTCAACAACATATGAAGAAAAAAAAAACTGAAATTATTTTGATCAAATTAGCGTGCAATAAGTCAAAAATATATTTTGGTGTAGTCTTCTACTGGCTGTTATCAGGTATATCTGAATGTGTACAACAGGGGTTTGACCAAAGCTTTTACTATTGATGACGCAAAAAGTCTCAGACCCAAAAGACGACAGAAACCGTATGTATCAAATATGATACATTTGGCATTATAGGGTTAAAAAAGTGAAGGATAAACCCACGCTACAAACAATCATTGTGCATTGTTTGAACAAAAAATCTGTTGAGATGTGATGTTTTGGGTCACGTTTGGCACTGACCTCCACCAGCAGGGTGCGGATGACCGTGTCGATCTGGCCCACATCGGGGACGGTCACCACATCGTTACCGCACAGTTCGGTGGTTTTCAGGGCCTCCGCGCTGACCTTGACACTCAGAGTCCCTGCGCACACACACAAACACACACACACACACACAGACAAACTCAGTCTGAGGCTGGATGCTATTGATTACGGCTCCCCGTTCCCTTCCCCTGTCACACCGCGTGTGAAGAGACGGCGAGAAATTTTTCCCATCTGCTATTCCACCCGACTCATTATTCTCCCTGTTCCTCCATCCTTCCTCTGCGTTTCCCTTCCCCTCCTGTTTACCATCACGTTCGCCCTCATTAATCCCCATTTGTTGACTTATCCCATCTCTTCCCCCCTTTACAGCTCCATCTCCCATCCCCTCCCCTCGCTTCCTTCACCGCTCACAATCCTTCACAAGGAGGACAAGTGCGGATCAGCCCCTGAGGGAGAGGTTTCTGACTGTTTCGTCAGAGATACTACCTGACTTGTTAGTACAAGTGATTGTCAGCATTCCTCTAAGGGGGAGTAAAAGGATCGCGGTCTGACACTCATCAGAGCCTTGTCTCTTTCCCTGATGATGGAGGCTGATAGAAAGCCTCTGCTTTGGGGGCCAGGCAGCCTTTTCCGACAACAGGTGCCTTCCTCGCTTCCAGCAGCGCGGATGCAACGGCTGTCAGGGCCTTTAATAAGGTCTAATTAGCTCCTTCTGCCTCATCGTTAACTCATTGGCTGCCAAAGACGTCTATAGACGTCAATTCAAATACAACCGTTGACTGCCAAAGACGTCTATAGACGTCTTTTATGTTTTTCAACGAGAGTGGCTGGGTGACGATCTGCTAAAGCTTGTCCGTAAATATCGGCTTCTAGACAGAGTATGTAGTAACAAATTGACCCTCTAGGTGGCAGTGCCACTTTTGATGGGAGATGAGCACAGATTGTAGGCAAATAAGAAAAACGTAATGGTTCGCTACGAGAGAACATGTCGCCGGTGAGACGCAAGTTGAGGAAGAACGGAATAAGGTAGAAACAATTTTCTTTTCCTGATGAAAGAAGAGAGTCTACTCTTTCTTTTGGTGTGTTCGGTGTTTACATAGTCATAGCACAAACTATTCTGTGGCTCTTGAAAAATCAGTCAAAATGCTCAAAAAACTCTGGCAGTATGGGACTCTCTGTTCTGAAAATGGCTGGCAGTCAATGAGTTAAAGTCACAGCATGAAACGATTGAATAAAGAACACCTTTACAAAAATGTGGGAAAATCCATGAAATAATTTGGGATTTCATAGTGAAATGTTAAAACACAGAAGAGCATCCTGACAACACGTGGTTAAAAAAAGAGCCCCATGTATTAGCGTCCTCATTTCAGCGTCCAGTCGAATACGAAATAGTCGTAATCGCTCAAAAAAACGATAGTTTACATGAAAAATAAGTCTTGATCAAGTGGAATACGTCCAGGCGAGACGCAAACCAACGCAGTGTTTTCCCCTAAAAAAAACGAGACGCTACCTAAAGCGGTCGGAGTCACGATCCACGAGAAGGTCCTGCTCTCTTCTCCGCACACACACACCGTGTACTGGCAGTCGTGGCAGTTTCTGAAGGTGTACTGGTCCGAGGTGGCCAGGGTTACCTTCACCTGCGAGCAGACACACAAATATCAGGGATGTGTGTTGTTGGCAAGAAAAAAAGCTGAGGCTGCAGTCACTTTTAATCAAACATCTTAATTGTTTGATGACTATTCAAATGTATTAAACTGGTTTTTTCATCATAGTATAAACAAAGTATAAACAAAGTATAAACGATAAACTAAACATTTAAAAATTTAAAAATAAAAAAAAAAAAAAAATAAAAAAAAAAAAAAAAAACATATATATATATATATATACATATACAGGAAAACTGAGTATTTACCATAATGCATTTGGACTGGTAGTTAAAGACAGTGGCTTTGAGTGTGAACACCTCCCCTCTGATGACAGAGTAGGGCAGGGTGAGACTGACAAAGAATGGCTGGAAGGCGGTCAGCCCGATGTTGGGGGACACACCGAAGCCTACAGAGGAGACACAGAAAGCTCCAGCTGCCCACTTGGTGATAGTGTCGGGGACCGTCTTCTTCATATCCACTGATCCGTTGGCGCTGTGCAGGTAGACAGGCAAAATTAGTTCAAGCCCAAGTATGACTGTCCTTTACTTGATTGTTCTTAAGCCGCAATAACAGTGTACTTTCAAAAAGATGATGGTTAGTTTATATGAGGAGGTGTCTAGTCATTTTGACTGATGTACCTCAGTGACGTCCACCCTCTGTGCAGTAAATGTACATTTGAATATACTTTGTTTAGATTCCGACATGGAACACATTACATACCTTTATTTTTTTGCTGACAAGCTAATAAGTGCTCTTGAAAAACCAAAGTTCCTGACGTAAAATGACGTATTAGCATTACCCCACAGTAACTAGGTCCCAGATCCAGGTCTCAGGGAAGAATGTTCTGATCGTCTCCTTTTTCTCCTCCTCTTTACCTCTCATCATACCACCTGGGCTCTGTGGCATCATGTTGACAGCCATTGGAACAAGGGACTCTACGTCTAAGAAAACATAGATGACAAGGAAATCATTACACCACCACACTTACCCAACAGACACAAGATCCCAGATCCAGGTCTCAGGGAAGTATTTTCTTATAGTTTCCTTGGTCTTTCCAACTGAGTGTTCAGCAGACATAGGTAGTGCAAGACCTCCATGCATACCTCCATCTGCTTCTGAAAGAACTACTAACAGAACACATGATTTACACAAAGTTTACAGTATCAGAGGTGTCACAGTTCCTTTCTGATGTTATACATAATGAATTGAAAAGAAAAAAACAAGACCACAATACGTACAATCTCTTCTAAAATAGCTGCAGTCAGATGGTCTTCTCACGTCAGAGTTTGTCAGAAGTTTGACTCCGATGTTCTGGAAGTGAGAAAAGATCATTCTTAGCTTTTCCGCATTTCTGTGGAGGACATTTAAGACCTGAAGTCCAAATGGAGTCAGACATGAGGGCCAATAGGAGAAGAGACGGAATAATCAATTTTGGGGGATTTAGTTTGAGGGGGCACAACATTTATTTTAAGGGCCCGGGCCCCCTCTTGTCACTGCCTAGACCCGGCCCTGATACAGACTAGGAATAAATGTAATGAAAATGAGGACGAAAATCTTCTCAAACTGTTATATCTGGTGTAACAGACATGTACCTCTTCAGAAGGATGCAGAGTACAATAATAGCTAAGAATCCACATGGATGAAGACAGATGTGAGAGAATCAGTGCTGTGAGTTATATCATAACTCTGCCTAAAGGGACAGGACTATGCATGCTAGCTCCTAGCTCCAGCAGAAAAAAAGGACAGCATTTTTACTTCAAAGACGCTGTACACGTCATCCCTCTCTCGCGATGGTCCGAAGTACAGCGAGCGCTTTTGCCGACCGGGCAGTGGAGAATCGGTGTCCGGCGCTTTTGTGGGTTCAGGTTCCAGTCGCACTTCCACTACTGGTTCTGGTTCTGGTTCTGGTTCTAGTTCCGGTTCTGGTGCTAGTTCCAGTTCAGGTTCAGGTATTCCAGGCCACGGCAGTGGCCTGGGGAAGCAAGGGTGAGGCTCAGGGTCCTCAACCTCATAGAAGTACCCAGACAGCTTCTGGATGGGCAGCTGGCGGTACACCTGGGGAAAGAAAATCACGCCGGCGACGCAAAACGACACGTCACGGTGAAGGTAAAGGTACAGCTATGACGACTGGGCAAAAGGTAAAGGTAAAGACGCTGTACATAGTCCACGGTGAGCTCCTCCTCGGCCTGGAGCAGGAGGACGCTCTGGTCGATGGCTCGGACCGAGCACAAGGAGCTCGGCTGGGCCTGTAGATTCAGCGTGGTCTGTCCGGCCGGAAGCTCCTGCACGGAGGAGAACTTGAGGGACACCTGCGGGGAAATAACAAGAGCGGAGAGGGAGTTGGGTATGCTCGTGTGAAGTCTCTCCATACGCCAATGTATCAATGTATCCCACCTTGTTTTTCAGGCACAGCTGGATGGGGAAGTCCTGGCTGTCGGCCACAGCCTCTCCACCGGGCATCACAGTGTAAACCACCACCTGGGCCACTGGTGCCAGGTCCATCACCTGGCCGAGAGGCACGGTCAGCTCTCCTTTATTAACTGGTGGAAATAACAAGCAAACAAATATAAGACTATGTCCCAGACTTTGTTCAAGTATGACAACAAACAAGGAATCCATTAATATCTACTTTTTAAACGAAAATCAACTTGAGCTAATACAATATCAGGTCAACAATGTTTTCATTGTATCCGAGGGTTAGTTAGATTAGCTTCAACAGAAAAGTGTGGAAAAAGAATGTTGTCGACCAACTTGCCCAGGTGGTCTACAGAATGTTAAAACTAGCCCCAATCAACTGGAACAACTATTCCATCCTCATGCAGCATTCACTCAAGAACAACAGCGACTGGGACACATCAGACCAAATTACCGTTTGGTATTGCTCCAACGGTCCCATCTTTGTGCTTCATTGGAAACCAAAGCCTTATTTTTCAATCAGCTTCCCAGTGAAGCAATTCAGTTCTTTAAGACTATTTTCGCAATGTTTGCGGTCTCATTACTCGTTTCTTACTTTGCTTTCTCAAAATGAGCTCGTACCTGTTCCTGCTTTGACAGCCACTGGGACACGACCGTGTTGAACAATTGCGCCTTTGGACAGCACCTAAAGAAAAAAAAAGAAATCGAGCCAATTACAGAAACCTATTGACGAAATCGCTTCGAGATAAATGAGGAATTAAAGGGCCAAATCTGTTGACGCTCTGTTGAAAACACATGTCAAGACGTGCACGTCCACGGCGCATACCAGGTAAAAGAAGTCGAGGACCGCCTGTCCCTCCTTCAGCTCCTCGCCCTGGATGATGTACTGAGCCCGCAGGGACGCGTCCTTGTTGCAGGACAAGCTCTCACCGACCTGCATGAGCTTCAGGAAACTTCTGCTCTTGGAGTAGAACTCTTTGACATAGTGGTACGCAACCCCGTACTCAACCCTCAATTCAGAAACTCCACTTGGTCTGACGTTCGTCGAATTCCTAGAGTTTGCCTGTTAAGAGGGTGAGGTCAAAGGTCAGAGTCCCCTCCAGCGATGTCAACCCGACATTTTCGAACGTATTACAATTTGTGCCCCAAACTCTGATGCGTCAAATATTGTTTGACTGGGAATATTCCTGAGGACATCCGACAGAAACTAACCATCAGATTCGCAGAGTTTTTCCAGGCAGACGTGTCCAGAGAAAACGGAGCGATGCCTTTCAGATCTGTTGTGAGCAATATTGGTGCGGAGACTCCAACGGACAAGTAGACTGCCTCATTGGCAACAGGCCTGTTGTCTGCACCAACCATTTTGACCTGCAAAAAAGTTAGAGTAAATGTAGATTTTGACGATAAAACGCGGAAAAGTTGTTGCTTCCTTCATCATAACGATTCTCGTCTGACCATTGATCCAACGTCTGACCTGTTCGCCGGGTGTTTAATCCTTCCATTTTTAAGAAGTGTATGTCTAATGACCCCATGGTTAAAATGATCAGAGAGCAACATGTTTCCTCACTTAGAAATGTATATGCTGACCTTAAACATATTTCCTAGAATATCTACGCAAAGTTTTATCTTTATATGAAATTATTAAAACCTTATAGAATACTAAATATGTGAAAGAGGGAGATGAACAAAGAAAATATAGGATCCCAAAAACACAGGATAACTAAATGGGAAATAAATGTTCCTGGAAAACATGACCAGTTTTAGGTTCCAACAGGACCAGTCCCGCAATAAAGTTGTTACTGGGGATCAGATTCTAATGCATCGTTTAGATGGAAACTAAGCCTGTTATGCAAAACAACCAAAGCTGGGCTACATTCGTACTCAATATCGAGGTACATAATTAAGATATGTCACAGAGGGGCCTCCCGTGATGTTTTTAGGATTCGTTGTCTGGCTCTCACAGGCATCTGACCACATTTCCCATGAACGAAGTCTTGGAAATATCTTGTTACGGTTCTCTCTGGGCTTTGGTGAGTGCGATTACCTTTCCTTCAAAAGGGATCCCAGGCTTGTATGCTGCCGGCGTATCTTCAAAAGTCAGCGTTCGGATCTGATTGCTGTAGCTTGCCCTCCCACTGCCGCTAAGAGTGACCCCTGGAGGGGGTTAAACAGAGGGGTCACACACAATTGGACATCAATTGGAACCAGTTCAGCGACGGCTCACCGTCGGCCAACCTACCTGTGCCATACTCCTCCACTTCAGCAGTGACCTCAAAGCTGTGAACATGCATGTTGATTTTGCTGATAAACTCCTCCATGACCACATTTTGTGTGGCACATCCACTTTTGTCCGTCTAAAATATCATTAAGAAGGTAGTTCTTAGAAATACGCAGTTTAAGGAAATAGGACAAGTGAGGTCTTCTCCATGCGCACCTTCAGTTCGAACGTCCTGCACTTGGTCTCTTCTCCTTGCCGGATGTACCAGAAGGAAGCGGTGGCAATTCTGCAAAAAGTGGCTTTTACCGAGCCAAGAACTGGTTTCCCATACGTGTATCTGCAGGGGAGGGCAAGAGAATACAGCCTCAGGAGTACTGCAGGTCGGACATGCTCAGAGGTTGTTGTTTTTTTGTCCAACAAAATCTTAGGTTCGTTGACCCATGAGCCTCGACTAAAAAGTATCTTTTTAGAACCCTAAATCATCTTAAATCTATAAGTTCCATCTTTCATTTGGCGCTCATTGGCATTTAAATGGACATGAGTCAGATTGTTACTTTGTTTAACTTCAGACTATCAATTGAAAGTTCAGCAGCACTTGATTTGGACAGTTTTTGTAGCAGTCAGAGTCACTAAAGGGAGAAGAAGTCTCCATTTAATCCATCTGACGGCTATTTTTTCCCCCAGAACTGTTGAGCTAATTCAACAACTCTGCTCCAACATGGACCACAATCACTGATCTGCTCCACATTGACTTATGACTTATCACAACCGAACAACCACATAAACTCATTTACTTTTACATGTTGAACCCAGAAACCACGGCTTGACACTCACTTTGCACAAATCCTCACGGTGACCTCCTTATCCAGGATGGTTATCACATCAGGCAATTGAACCTTTACTTCATATTTAGGCAAAACTATAGGATTGAAAATAGAGAAGAGAATTTTCCCAGTGAAAAGTAATGAAATAATGTTCAACGGGAGCTGTTCGGACTGTTTGACTGTATCTTACCATATTCCTTGATTTCGAAGGTGTGGGATATTTGCTCTTCTTTGTCCGTTAAGGCTGTGATCGTGTAGGTCCCCTGAGGAGCCTCAGGAATGATGGGGTGTGAAAGGTCAAGTATGCCGCCAACGATGGCCTTATTCAGCCACTGTGCTATGCGATTTGAATTGGGATCCTGCACACAGTAAACATCGAAATTTTAATAAGCAATGTTTCGTTCTGCAAAATACCAGAGCAACGATTAGAATTTACCGAGTTGATCTTAACTTTCATAGAACCTTTTGCACACATTTACCATGAAGTGGTGACATCTACGCACCACCTAGTCTTTCTAGAAACTCCCACATGTAGGTTCTTTAAAAAGTTAGCTTCCAAAAAGGGAAATTGTATTTGTGTTCTGGGACTTTCACGTGGTGCTTGCCATGTTTCACCTGCCTGCCCTGGATTAAATTCCATCTATAAACTGAAATGGTAAAGAACCTGGTTTTCAAAACAGTGGGATGCTGTTTTAAATGTGCCAAGATTCAATGCAAAATTTGGACAAAATGTCTATTTTAATTAATTCAATAAACAGAGATGTTAAGTATTGAAAAGGAGAAAATATGTGCAGCTCATTCTAAGGTGACAGACTGCTGTATATACCTCTGTATAAACCCGTTTACCTGCTGGACTGTGAGCACATTTTAGATCTTGTATATTCATAAATGATGTTGGAATTCTTATTAAAAAAAGATTAAAAATTGGATTTTATCTGTTCCCTAATCTGAGGCATCTTTTGTAGTCTCAGGGAATTATCATGGGTCGGATATTTTTAGTAGGAGAAACGCAAAGACTGAAGGCAAATGGTTAGGTTGCATTATTCATCCTTTTTGTCTGGACTGAATTGAATACATCCCTGTATCGCCCTCCCAGTTTCAGCCTGTTTGTATCCCGTTGCTAGTCAAATGGCAGAAAAATCCTTTCTTTCTGAAAATGTTTTGTCGTAGAGAAAAGGGGGGGGGGGGGGGGTTAGAGAACTGCATCTGACCCTCCCCCCCATGCAGATGCAGATGAACGGAAGTGATTTCATGTTCTTACCTGGAGTGCCACTTCTTTGTACTGAAATGAAAAGACACAATTAAAAAAGAGAACATACACTTTATAATTAAGAATTCTTTGTTGTTATTATGCTTGCACAAACTAGATTTTTGGCATCAAAAGTAGTCAAAAATTCGAAAACACATACATACATACATACATACATACATACATACATACATACATACA
>CAJRST010037777.1:18912787-18935666 GCA_907169785.1 Menidia menidia | reverse complement strand
ATACATACATACATACATACATACATACATACATACATACATACATATAAAATGTGTATATATAATAATATAATATAATTATATATATATATTTATTTATAAAAAAAATATATAAAATATTATGGTGAAGATGTCTCAATAATTATTTTTTTTAAATCTGACAGTGCTGATCGTATAGATACAATTAGTCTTGTCTCTACTAAGCATGGGGATAAATATTGGCTAAATATTGTTTTTTTCCAATTACCCATGATACAAAGGACTTTGTATCATGCTATTGACAGCTATTGTAAGTGTGATACAGCCTGAATGTGTAAACAAAATGTCACATCTGGATTCAAACTGATGTAATTTCCAGCACCCCCTTTCATCATCACGTTATATGGATTATATAGAGATACAGATAGCACATGTCGCACGGTTCAGATGTTTTCATGCTCTCGTCACAAACGGGAAAGAGCTGTGCCACTATTGATTCAGATGTTTGGGTCAACCGCGGTGTGTGCCAAATGAACTCTGACGGCATGTTTATCACACCACTCCACACAGCGCCTCACACCCACGCCGTCTTCAAAAATCAACAAACAGCCCTACTTTCACCTCCCACTCTCCTGAACCAAAATAGACCTCGCTCCTCGTATTTACAGACTGCCTGCTAGAAATCACAGCCGATTATGAAGTTCACACGTAAATGAATTCACGAAAGCAGTTTGACATAAATGAGAAGGGAGACATACCACACGGTCTACGGGGATGAAACTGGTATCCATTGACACGATCCGGAATTGTACTTTAAAGAGAGGAAATAATCACGATCAGGACAAGAAATAAAAAAGAGACAAGATAATAACAATATTATGGCATGGCATGCAGGGTAGAGAAACAGAATCCAGTCGACAAATAAATATGAAATATTTCAAGGTGTGAACAAGCATATCTGATAATTACAGAAAATGAATGAATGATGAATAACCAATGAGAATGCAGCAAAAAAAAAGAATTATGAACCTGATAACAGAAGGCATTAAAAACTAGTCAATTAAAAGGCATTAAAACTGAGGAAGTAGAATGGACCAACTGGTAATGGTGCTTTTTTTTATGTACACAATAAAAAAAAAAAAACTTTAAATCTACAATGCTAACTGGGGCTTAAGAATGAAGTGTGTGATTATTAAAATAATCTGTTTAAATTCTGCCATGGGCCCACAAAAAACAAAAAAACCCCAGATAATTAATGTCCTAAAATTTAATGTTTTGCAAGATTTTTGTTTTAACCCTTGAACATCTACACTTTGAAAAAAGGACAGCAAAATATTTATTTGCATTTCTTTAATTTCTTTGCTGCATAACAACCAGAATAGATGCTGTTGGTATGACACTTTAAGTAAAAAGTGGGACATTTTAAAGAAGAAATGTAATATCTCATGCTTAATTTAGACATCAGATACCCAAACTTAATCTTCGAGCTACTTTGGGTAAGTCCATTTCCTCTAATACATTGTTTGAGGAACAAGTGAAAAATCTAAAGCTGAATGACTTAGTTGAAATTTAAAGTATTATTATTTGATTGGTCCAAGCCTGTACCTTTTCATCCTTCTTTTTCCTTTCATCCTTCTATTTTACACCCGACAAAGGACTTGTTTTGGACTGTTTTTGTCATGCATAGACCCTAAGACATCACTGCAGACAGTTTTGACTGCATATCAGGCACTTTGATACTTTTCAGAATAGAATAGAATTGTTTTTTTCTCCCAAACATATAAAATTCGGAATGACCAGACTCCAGTCCCGCTGCTGTAAGTCCAGACTGCTGGGGGAGCTCCCATGATGCATCTCTCCTGTATGATATTTGTGTTGTTTTCCATTTCCTATCAAACCCCAGGTAATCAAGGAAAATCTGACTTCTCTTCCTGGTTCTGGCTCCAATGGAGGGTTCTCTGTGGTACTGATGAAATGATGGAGTTTTTAACTCTCCAAAGCCGTCGCATGCTCAGGACAGAAATAAAAGTGAAGTTCTAACTTGTGCTTCACTTTCCTATAATCACTAAATATCTGAAATATATCTTCAGTAAGCCCAGACACTGACTTGGTTGAAAGTAGTTTATGATTAACGGGGGGACTTAAAGGCCGAATATGGAGTCTGTTTTCTCAGAGTCATGCAAACATACCCACGTGATGTCAACCCTAATTATATTTGGACTGATGTACAGTTAAAAACCAACAGAAAATGACCTTTTCTCTTTAGCACATGCACACTATGTTCATTTTGGGTTTACTTTCCAGTTATACAAAAAAAGTTTAGTCCACTCAGCTAAGCTTTGCTAGTCCACCAACAGAAAAGCACATTACTAAGTAAAGAGGCAGACTGCTATCAGTCATTGTGGAGCCAGAACCAATATGGTCAATAAAGTGATTTCCCTCCCATGCTCGTATACTGGGACAAAGGAAAATACAATAAAAAATGTATTTCTGTCAAGTTTAAACTTAATTGCACATGTAAACATATTTACTGTGTCAATTAAATAAATGTCAAAACAATTAGATGAAATCAGTCTTGCACATATACATAAATACGCTTCATAAATATACTTTGTTCTGCATTTGGATATTGTTTCAAATCATAAACAAACAGCCTCCTTCCAGAACTCCTGAGGAATCACCTTATTTTCCCCCCCTCTGTCTACTAGATTTAGACATAACTCCAAAAGTTCTGAAGCGATGGCTCAGCGTTTTTTGCAGAAATAATAAAGCCACTCAAAGTTGTGCAGCTCAATTTTCAAAGCCGGCAAAGATGATAATGTGGGAAGATGAGCAAGCAATTCAGCAGTATCGCCTCATACACCCGGAAGATCCAGTTCCTCCACACACCATTCAACAGGACCTGAGATAACTGACACGTACCAGTTTGTCCAGGCTTGTAGATTGGTTTGTCGGTTTGGACGACGTGGATGAAAGCGGGAGGCTTGATCATGATTTTGGTCTTCTTGCTGATTCGGTTTTTCTCCTCGCTCCCGACTCGAATTGCCGCCTGAACGGTCGCCACCGTTGAGGATCGCACTGTGGGAACCTGAGATACCAGCAGAAGTATATCTTAGAAAGGGATTCTTGTGCCCGGAAAGCAGGTATCCTGCTAAAAAAATGCTGATTTCCCACATTTAAGACATTTTGCAGTGGTAGAGAATGAACATTTTGGAAGCAAATCTCTCCAAAACCTGAAAAACCTTTAGACACAAACAACGAAACATTAGAGTGCTTTTATTTTTTTAAGCTGCTGTTACATAACCGTGTAGCAGCAGCCCCCTAAAAGGACACTCCCTAACATTTCAAACGGGTACTCTCTCACATAGGTATTGTGAGACTGGGAGTAAGGGTTAGGAACTGATCTGTGGCAGAAAACATGTGTGATTTAGTTCCAAAGTTGGGGGGAAAAAAGGCCAGTCCTGAAGCAGAGCCAAATGTTGTGGGGGCAAGAGCTGAAACCCAGTGCATTGTCACAGAGCTGATTACAGCAGGCCTGTTGTTTTCCATCAATATGGAGCGGGGCCCGTGAGTTGCATAACAACAGGAAGTGGTATGACAGAGACCTGATTTACAGGGAGCTATTGGTGTGGACAGCCTCAGGCCCACTGCATAATGACATCCAGGATAAGGCCAAGACTCTAGTGGTTTGGTAGTTTAGTGTATTTGGTTAATATGGAGGGCAAGAGTAAAGTACACTAAAGCTTTCAAAGCTTGAGTATACTGTTAGAATTTGGCTAAAATGACAAATTTTAGCATAGTATGCTATAACATGATCTATGTTAATTGCTGATTGTCTTATTCTTTTTAGAACTTTACTTTCTGTTAAAGTCTCTGGCTGTGCCCACAGACTGCTTTTTTCTCTTTCACACACACCTTTTGTTACCGCATTCCAATGTCATTTGCATGAATTAGGACCTGGCCTGTTCATGACCCCAGGTATTTAGCCAATAGGACTTGGTTATGTCCAGTCCTCCTTGCTCATCACACCCAGATCTCGGGTCTCTTGGCCAATTGAGACCCAGAGAGAGATTTTTTTGTCTGTGAAGGGCCCAGTGCTGATATACTTTGCCTGTGACCTAATAAATGTCAATTTTTTACTCTTGATCTACTCTAAAGAATCGGGCTAACAATACGTTGAAGCTCTTCAAATAATCCACACCATTCCACAGCTCTACATCCAGTAGAGGAAAGAGCAAATGGCATTTTACAGATCTGATATTTTAAAAAGATTAAATCAAAATGGGTGAAAAAGACAACTAACCTGAAATGTTACGCAGCGGTAGAAGTCGCCTTTGAGAGGCTGCTCTAAGATGACTTGGTCTGTGGAGTCCACAGACAGGCTGATGACCAGTGTCATGTCCTCAGTGGGGCTGCGGACCTGGGCACACAGAGTCTCCTGGTTCCCCCCGGTCACGTGGGAGCTGACGGTCACTGCGTAAATGCTGCGTTTTAAAAAATGAAAACAGAAAAGTTATGTTTGGGAAACTAATGCACACACAGTTTGCACAGGGAAAGTTGTGCGTTACCTCACTTTAAACAAATATCAGAGTAGTAGAAGTTGTGTTCTGTGCCAGTCAGAGTGCCAATGCCATTATTTTATAATGAAAAGGATTATTTTTAAGAAAAAAAAGTCAACTGCTTCATAGCTGGGGCAGGCATTAACGCTATGACGTCACCAGCCAAAGTTAAAATAAGAACACCCACGCAAAGTTCAATAGACAAATCAATATCAGAGACTTTGGACTTTGAGTAAAATCACTTTCCTGCACACGTTTTTCCACAAATGGGAGGGTTTTCCAGCCAAATTGACTTGAAAGACTATGGTTTTAGAAAAACAGCTGAGCTGGGAAATGAAATGAACTTTAAAAATCTGTGGACGGACAGACACACACTGGTGGGACTGTTGGTTGGATGGTTGCGTAACGGGGTCTCGAGGCCAGCAGGCGCCGGACTCTGAAATAACAGGCTGTAAACTTTTTCTCCACGATTTATCCAACGAAATATTAATATTTCTTTGTTGGAACTTTTGTTTCCCCCCCACACACCCCCACCCCGCCCCTCTAAAGGCCGATCCAAGCGTGCGTCGCGCTTCTCCAAGAAAAAGCGCTCGACATGGCATCAGCTGCGCAAAAAACGCACCCAGACGGGGATAAGTTATAGGGACCCAACTCACGTGTCGTTGAGGCCGGCTGACGTCGCAGATCCGAGGAGAACCGCGACCATAGTGACCGCGATCAGTGCGCGGACAGGTGCCATGGCAGCGGATCCGGACCGGCGCTTTTACTGGACAGCAGGATACCACCGATGACCAGGTTGCCTTTTACACCCTCTGGGGAATCGGGACTCTCAGACAGGGATGTGCACTGTCCGGGGTTGCCTGTTTATACCAACCAGACCACAGCCTCCCCCCCCCCCACACCCCCTCCCCTCGCCCCCCCCCCTCAGCTGCCCCCTCCTTGAGGTTTACTCCCCTAAAGTTCGTTGGTCATTTGCAGCCTCCACCCCATTCCACAGCTCCACTTCCCAGCAGTGGCCAGCCCGAGGCCAACAACCCAGTTTTTCTAGAGAATTTGAACAACAAAAAAAGCACTTTACCTAAGTTAGAGCTGCAAAGGAAGGTTCACAGATCTATATAGAGAGGTCACTCTAGCTGACGCAGGCACAATGAGCATGGATTTTTTTTAGTATGACAGGTCTGACGTCAACAGGTAAACAAAGGCTAAAGACAATAGAAATAAGTGCAGGGCCTAAGGGGCCAGATGGACTCATAGTTTGACGGTCCTTCTTGTGTTACTTCTTCTTCCGCCCCCCTCCTTCAAACATTTGAGTTTGATAGGGAATGATTGTGTGTCTGTACACTGACCATCAAATTCGTATTAAGGTGAAAATGCAGGTGTTGTTATGATCTGGGGGACGTTCATGCTCAGACACAGGACGGATATAGGTGGCTTTCTTTTTTTTTCCATCGACATAATTGTTGTTCTTTTCATGGTGGCTAAAGTTAGAAGTCATTCACCCTTTGAGAACATGACGAAAACCTGGACAAAATTAATCCTGATGATTATGTGATCCCCCATCCCACAGCTCCATTTCCCAGCAGTGGTCAGCCCGTGGCCAACAACCCAGTTTTCTAGAGAATTTCAACAACAAAAATGCACTTTACCTAAGTTAGAGCTGCAAAAGGAAGGTTCACAGATCTATATAGAGAGGTCACTCTAGCTGACGCAGGCACAATGAGCATGGATTTTTTTAGTATGACAGGTCTGACGTCAACAGGTAAACAAAAGCTAAAGACAATAGAAATAAGTGCAGAGCCTAAGGGATCAGATGGACTCATAGTTTAACTATCTTTCTTGTTTCACGGGTTGGGCTGACCTACCCTAGCCTGCAATCCCTGCCTTTACATTTGAATGAATCCCTTCCGAATACCACTTACCCCCGATTAGGTGAAAGTATCATGATTTTTTTTATGGTTTCCTTGTATGTTTTGTGTATGCGTATTTGAGGACGTTCAATGCAGAATGACAAATTGTAAGTAGAACTGAAACCATGGCAGCTTTGTGGGGAGCAGCTGACCTCTTAGTGAACGAGCAAAGGAGTAATTCTTAAAAATCTTAAACTTTATAGCGTATTTACCTTTTAATTGTGGGTAAGGAGCCGCCTTACGAGTACTCTGCTATGGCCATTTTTGCATTTGGACAAGCCCAGAATCAGGGACAGCCAAATCTCGCTGTCCACGTAGAGTACAGATTATACACGCTTCCGCCCCCTCCCTCAAACGTGTTTGTTTCTTCCACTGACATAATTGTTGTTTTTTTTCATGGTGGCTGAAGTTAAAAGTCATTCATCCTTTGAGAACATAACGAAAACATGTACAAAATTAATCCTGATGATTATGTGATACTGCTGATCTATAGAGGAAAGTTATCGATATGTTTTTGGTGACTCTAAAAACGTATCCAGTGACTAACCGGCTGCGAGTTTGTCTAATGCAGGTGAAAGAATCTGCTACAGAACAGAGTGCACCCACAGATGAGGGTAGGTCAACTTGTGAGACACAGGAAAGGGCAAACATGAAAAGAATTCCTCTCAGGATATTAAAAACATGCCAAGCTCTACCTGTTCATTCCTGAGTGTGGAGCAGAGGTAGACTGCAGATCAGCAGAGACAGTAGTTTCCACAACACAGACAAGATTTAATCGGATTTTTCCAGAGACATCCCCAAAAACGTGTGTGATGATATATAAGCGCGTGTTTTCTCTTTTATTTCAGTTTTGTTCGGATGAGAATTGGTTTGGCTGAAGGCAACCTGGCAGAAGTCTTTTATCTACTCTTACTTATGTCTCATCCTGCCTTTTGATCTCTGCTGCTAAAAAAAAATCTGTTTCAATGTTGAATGTAAGAGAAGTTCTAACCTATTACATATTAGCTACATTTTCCCATGGTGCTTCACTCAAGGCGATTATGTTCTGGCTTTTATGACATTCAGAACCTCTGTCAGCCATTCTCTTACAGGTATTTGCAAAATTAATTTTAAATACAAGAATACAAGATCATAAGATCTTTTTATTTAATGAAAACGACAGAGTTATTCAATTCAAGTTTAATTAACTGTTCCTTGTCTTCTGTTAAAGACAGAAAAAGTGCTGGAATGCAAGCCAATTATTGGTCCAATACTTATTATTGCAACCATAACCCAATTAAATCCCATCAAGTAAATTACCGATTTGTCCAGTTCATTCAGAGCCAAATTACAAAGAACTTTCCAACAAAACAAAAGCAAGACATTGCACTGAAACTACTCTTTAATCCAGTCCCATATCCTGTATGTGCACAACGTGACGTGCATACTGGGAGCTCCCCTGACAGTGTGGGCCTATAACAGCAGAACTGGAGTTTGGTCGACATCTATGTATGTATGACAAAAAGATGGAAAGTTATTTGAAGAGCATGCATAAGGGTTAAAAGATACTACACAGGCATGGACCATTCAAACAACTACATCAAATTCAGCTTTATACCATTACAACTCTTTTAAAAAATCCTTGAATGGTTCTTGATTCCAGACTTAATCAGTATCTTAATGGAAATTACATACAAAAGCATAGCATGACAAGCAAACAGATCTGGCCAGAGTTGATGATACACTCTAAAACTTTATGTTTTAAATTTGGTGTTGTGTTTAGTAATGTTTAAGGAAAAAACACTGGAATGCTTACCCTGATACTGGCAAATCTGGAGTTTCCTAGAGCTAAACTGACCAGTTAGACAAGCCTGTGACAGGTTTGTCTGGACCTTATCTATCAGTGGACCTGGGGCAAAAACCATTGTGTTGGGTCAAATTTAGCACATAGTTTGAGGCAGTTTCTATGACTCTAAAGACACCTTCAGGGTAAATCAATCTCCAATAAGCAATCAGTCAAGCAACATTTTTCTATTCCCTTTTTAAGCAGTTTGAAGAAACTTCTGGTAATCTTAGGGATACCTTCATTTTCATCTTAAAATCTATAAAAAAAAATGAAAAGTGGTTATAAAGAATTTCTGACCTTACCTTATGTAATTGAATCCAGTTTCTGAAATCTTGGGAGGCTGGGGTTTTACCACCAGACAAAGCGACCTGGGAGACAGTCCAGAGCAGAATAGTGGGCTTTCAGATGCCACACATGTTATAACCAAGTTGCTCAAATAGTAACAAATGGGAAATACTATCCAAAGATTGTAAAGAATAACGGAACATGACAAAGATTTTGTTTTTGAGACTTCAATATTAAGGCAAATTGATGATAATTAGAGGCCCTTTGGGCCGTGACCCCCAAACTTGAGTCAGTAATTGGGAACTTGGCTTCAACAGATCCCAGGAACAACATTTCCTCCTACTGTGAATGGCTTTCACCCTTAGACTATCTACTCACCATTACCAAATGGTACCTGGGTCTTCTAACCACATGGTCTGCTCCCATGTCTATGAAGTCTATCTCTGAAGGGAACTGGGGATTTGCATATCTTCCTGATGGACACTTGAAGATTTTCAGTGGCTTATGACTATTCCGGTCATATAGGGCTGTATGATGGGTTATATAGGGCTGCCACCAGGTGTTTTCAAATAGTCGCTGAGTTTGTCCCTTTCTTTCAGTTGCGGGTTCTTTTGCTTGTCTTCGGAGGAGGTAACAGAGCTTCCCAGGAGCCACGAGACGATCTTCATGTTATCTCCAGAGTCCCTCCTTTTGACTTGCTGCTCTGTCCTTCCAAAGACTTTGTTCATAGGCATCAACTTCCTTTCGGATCTCTTTTATTTCTTTCACACTTAGAGTTGGCAGGACCCTTCTGTGTCTTTTACTTCCACCATTTGACACCTCCTCCATCTTGCTATAGGGGGCTCCCTTGTCGCGGGAGCAGCAACGGACCCCCACATGCGTGATATTTGGTCAGCAATGGGTTTTCTAACTTCTAACACGGTGGTGTGGTGGTTTCAACCATCGCCTCACAGCAAGAAGGTACTGGGTTCGTGTCCCGGGGGACCCAAAACCTTTCAGTATGGAGTTTGAATGTTCTCCCTGTGTCTGCGTGGGTTCTCTCCGGGTTCTCCGGCTTCCTCCAACAGTCCAAAAACCTGAATGTTAGGTTTATTGGACAGGTTTATTGTGATTGTGTGTCTCTGTGTGGCCCTGCGATAGACGGTTGTACTGTCCAGGGTGTACCCCATCTCTCGCCCATTGACCACCGGAATAGGCTCCAGTTCTCCCCGCGACCCCATTAGGGAATAAGTTGTAACGATAATGAATGGATGGTTTTTCTAACTGCATTCTGAATCTTTGTTGTCAGATAGGTGGATGCTGTTTCTGTGGTTCAGAATTCCCTGTGTTTGCAGAAAGCTTTTGGCTCTTGCAGTGACTGCTCTTCTCAACGTCTTATGCCTCAGTTTTTGTTCTGTCTGTACTTCCTCATTTGATGTTCAAGATTCTTTGAGCAAAGTTCATAGCTCAGGTTCACAAGGCCAATTATTTCCTCTCATACAGTCTGTACAGCCTGGGGAAGTCTTTTCATCACTTGGAGTAGGATATAGTGATCGCATCCCATCGAACCTGTCTTTGGGATGTGTCTATTTCTTGGGTCAGGTCTATGGCTATAGACGTCTGGTTGAAGAAGGGCTATTGCTTCCTCGGTGTTCTCATCAGATGAGTCAGATTTTTGTACTGCTAAATCCAAATTCAAAGGTGTGGTCGTAATGACTTTGGCTACATACAAGTGTTTCTTGGCCTTAGATCGGCTGTAAAGTCTTATCTCTACGCACATGTTCATGTTCCCTCCACAGTGTTGAACATCATCCGTAACCACAGATGCACATTCACATTCAGGGGTACTACTTTGCATTGCTTTTTCACTTGGATACCATAACATTTAGTCCGTGAGCCAGAATCTGTACGACGTCTCCTTAAGCAATTCCGTTTGAACTTTTAGGGGGCAACTTTCTTTCACTTGGATAAGTTGCTAGAGACTAGAGTGATCTTAAAACGCCAATGTTCCCACCCTTTCACTTGCACATTAATAAGATATAGTCGATTAAAAATATAATTTTTCGCCGTAATCTAAGAAATCGCGAGATCCGAGTTTTGCTTATCAGCCAATCAGATGGCTGAATCTCAGCGCGAGCGCTCTGTTATTTAAATATGGCAGCGCCCGTGAAACGTTTTTTGCACTTGTTTCAATACGAAGAACGTCCAATTATTTCATTTTCTGGTGCCGGTTGGCGGCGATTTATTGAAAGTTGCAAGTCCTGGATAGACCTGGATGGCGGGGAGAAAGAAATAGCCGAAACTTTCTCTCAGTACACAGTTGAGTCGCCGGGACCCGCTGAGCTGGGGAACCATAGGAATTGCTGCTCGAAGTACACGGACAAAACAAAAATTAGGAGAGCAAGTAAACGTGTTGTACGCGAGCAAACCCAAAGCAATCTTTGCTGTCATCGTGAAAGAAGCTGATACCAGACTTCTACTTCATGCAAAGCATGCTTATTTGGAATATAAAGATATTGTTATCTTGAGCCCAGACACTGATGTCATGGTCTTGGCTTTGGGTTGTGTGCATTGTTTTGAGAGTACTATATTTTAAGACAGGGACTGGCAACAAAACTCGTACTGTTAATATTTCTCATCTAGCAAGTCTTCATGGTCCAAGGAAAGGTCTAGCTTTTGTTGGTCTTCATGCTTTTACTGGATGTGACATGTTAAGTGCCTTTTAAAGGGAAAGGAAAAGTTAAAGCCTTAAGGCTTACGCTTGAATCAGAGCCAGCTGTTAATTGCTTTCAAATTCTTGGGAAAAACTGGGATGTTGATGATAAATTGTTCATTCAGCTTGAAGAATTTGTCTGTCACTTTTATGGACAGAAAAACTGGGTTAATGATGCCAGGTTTAAAATGTTCTCTTCTCTGTAAATCAGATAAATCTTTTCCACCAAATGATGTTTGTCTTTGACAACATTCTAAGCGAGCTGCATACCAGCTAGCAATTTATAGAAGGTGTTTCAACCAGTTTATTAACACCCCTAACCCAGAAGGCCATGGCTGGTCCTTTGGAGATGGAGAGCTCTCCTACTGTTGGATGGTAAATCCCCCAGCTCCATCTGATGTCACAATGGACATGTCTTGCAAGTGCAAGACAAATGCATGTACTACACAAATCTGTCCATGCAAAAGGGGTCATTTGCCGTCTAGTGACCTCTGCCAATGTGTCAACTGTGCAAACTGTCCTGCTATAATTGAAAATGAGAATGATTATCAAATGATTATCAAATGATAAAGAGGACTTGGATGACTCAGATGATGAGTTGTGATGTTTTTCATATATGTTGTAAGTTTTTGATGAAAATATAAAAGATATAAATATGACAGGTCTGGATTTAAATAATATGATGTAAATATGATATGTTTGGATTTAAATAGTATGATGTCGTGAGGAAAGGTTAAGAAAGAAATAATATAACTGTAAATATGAGGGGTTCAGATTTTTATATTAGACATAAATATGGATCCTTAGTTTTTATTGACAGTGAAAATGATATATTATTCAATTTTTTATACCAAGGTTTACTTGTGATAGTAGTTTTTTTCTCTCATTAAGTTAATAAATGCAATATGATGGAAAGTGAAGTGTCAGTTTTTCAATAATTAAATTAGTAAGAAATTATTGGACCAAAAACAAGGGTTTTGCATATTAAATTGTTGTTTTTTGTCTTGCTATGGCTGTATAAAGTGGAAAATATGTAGTATTCAGGTTCAGGGGCCCCCTGGCAGCGAAAATAGAAACTAAAGGTCTAAATTGCATTTCCATGTTGATTCCATCAGTATTTGCATAAAAAAACTTTTCTAATGATCAACCTTAATGATTTTAAAGTATTTTTGGTAAAGATCACTTGGTTAAAACCAAAAATATGGAGATTGTCTTAGTTTTAACCACCTATAGGCCAGATGTGGAACTACCGAAATTTTAATTGGCCATAATTAATTAATGTGCAAGTGAAAACGCGGGAACATTGGCTTTTTGAGATCACTGAAGTCCAAGGTATCTAACTAAACTGGAAGAAAGTTGCCCCCAAAAAGTTCAAACGGAAAGTCATCGTACAGATTCTGGCCCACAGACTAATTAAGGACAGACTGTTAGCTAGTATTCACATGTTGTTTTCTTTGTATTTCGACAAACTCTTAATTTTTATTCTCCAAGTCTCAAATTTTCATTCATTTCTCTTTTAATGTATTGTTAACTACTCTTTTAATGTAGTTAACAATAACTGCAATTTTTTACTCTACTACATTCCTGCAAAGGCTTTCGTCACTCATTACCTCTGTTGATCGTGTTTCTAAATGTCGTTTGCGTTTATTTTGTCTCACTGACAGGCTAAAAAAATTACTCACTACTCTCCTGTATGCTAGTTGGCGATATGCAGCTTTTAACTAATTGCGTGGAAAATTATAAGAATTATTTGTATCCCATAAATTTTGCCATACAGGCACACTCGGTGCGCTCATACGGGTAATGATGGTGACTGGAGTCCTCGGTTAGACAGGCAGTTAGATGCTGCTATGTAATATTTTAGGTTCCAGCGTTCCTGTGACTGCTGCTGAAAAGAAATATATTAATGCATTTTATTCATTTAAACTTAAACTGTATCCACAGGGTTGTCAGTTCATAACCCAACTTACCCACTAATGACTGTGAAAGTGGGTCTGTGGTGGTCCTTTGGGACCTTTTTATTTACAGAATGACACTTCCATAACATTAAAGAGGAGTAATGAGTGAATGAATAATATATTGAATTGTAAGACGTCTTTAAGCATCTGGAAAAGTACTTTGTGAGGCTAATGGTTTAGTATTACAGTTATTATCATACATTTGAGGGTATTGTCCTGCCAATTGTATCAGAACATTCTCCCCATTATTCTCGACTAAACTCAAATAAAATGGACTGTTAAAAACTTTTTTCAAGATTGAAGATTTCAATTACTTTGAATATTTGAGTATTTTTGGAAGCAAATATTTGAGTAGCTCTGCCAAATTAAGCAGTAATTTGACAGACCTACCTTTACTTGAGTAGTATTTAATACAGTATGGATCTGTACTCGTACTCAAGAAAATGAAACTTAGTACTGTTTCCACCACTACATTTAACAATCAATTTATTTCAAAATAATCCTTCAACAATTTTAGAAGTTACTCTCTTACCCTCACAGGTACTCACAATAATGTGGACGTTATCTAAGGAATAATGAGGAGTGTTAATGCGGAATGAAGCTACTAACTAAGTGTAATTTAGTTAATTAGTTAATTGTGTTGTATTGAATTTCTTGCTGATGCTATTTTATGTTAGCTTTATTTTTATTCTATACCCAATGACTTTCCCATTTTTGTACTACAACTGTCAGAATTTCCATCAGAATAAATAAAGTGTCTTGAATCAATTTAAACAGACAGTTTTAAACATTTGACCTTAAATCAGTTAAAACGTAGAATTTTACCCATTTCACGTCAATCAGCTAATGCATATTTTTAAGATAAAAACCATTAAAATTCTGCTCTACAAAAGCTGATTTGGAGAAAAAAGAAGAATAAGGCAAAGATCTCTTGAATAATTCCACATTCAGCAAAATGCCTGAAAGCGTCTGTTCATAGTTAGAGCAGGTCTTTATGCAAATACAGTCTACACAAAGGCACAGTGTGTTTTTTATGAATATTCATCCATCCAGCAGACCTGCCATCTTTATACCTGCTGTAACCAGAGTTACGGAGAGGGTTGATGATGACAATGGTGAGGATGATAGGCTGATACAAATAAAAAAGTCGACAAGGAAGATACCACAGAATTACTGCTTCCATATTTCCTCCAAGGAAAGTAACAACATGAGTAAAAAAGACAGAGACGAGGGCAATGGGCATCAAACAGAGCAAACCCATGACTTGGAGACATTACATTCCTATGCAAAAAAGACAATGTGGTGAGCTTAAATGAGACATCTAAGCTTTTTGCTTAGTTAGTCGCAGACAGTCTAACATTCAATGCAATAGTCTGCTTGTTATGATAAGAAAAGCTGTTTAAGGGATATGAAAAAGATGTTACATAAACTTTTCCAGGCTCCATAAAAAAAAGACATATCACATCAGAACTAATGGATGAAACCACCCAGGGCAGATACAAATTTGGGAAGATGACAAGACACAGGTGAGACGAATAGTGGTGGTTTGAAAATTTATGATCACAAAGTTTAGTTTCCATACAAAGTGCCATAACTCCTGTTCAAAGTACACTAATTGAAATTCTGAACTTTGTGCAAAGGCCAAAAAAGAACAAGTTTGACCTTTACTCTTTTAGAACCAGCAAAATGTCATAAAGTTAAAAGAAAGCACACACAAAACAGCATCTGTGTGAAAAACTATGGTGTAAAAACAGGATGCGAAATAGTTTTATACATAGGGAACCTAAAGAAATTAAAGACGTTTCCTCTGTCTTCCTGCATTGCAGTTTCCTGTTACATTCTTCATATTCAGATCGCGCACTTCTCTCTTTTTTAATTTGTTCATCTAGCTGTCTTCTAAAAATCT
This sequence comes from Menidia menidia, assembly GCA_907169785.1. Lineage (NCBI taxonomy): Eukaryota > Metazoa > Chordata > Actinopteri > Atheriniformes > Atherinopsidae > Menidia > Menidia menidia. The sequence continues at coordinate 18,920,555 of CAJRST010037777.1, read as the reverse complement.
CTTTTTGGTGTGACACCCAACTTTTCAGTCACACGCATTCATTGTTGACATAAAAAATATTCAGTAAAAAAAAATGAAAGCACTCTTATCCTACTAAATTAATAAAAAATGCCTTGTCGGTTTAAAATGTTATAGAAACTACATGCAAGGCTCGTAAGGATCACACGTTTATCATTCGTGCACAACACGGTGTGTGATAGGTCACTGCACATTCCCACCTGCCGTTCCTATGGGGGGGCACAGACAGAGGAAAACAAACAGGAAACAATTGGAAAAAGGGGGGAGCTACAAAAGGATGGGAAAAACACAAAAACATTCACCAAAACACGACAGTAAAAGAGATGCAGGCTGGAGAATGTTGATTTGAAAATGAATGAAAAACAAGTATGACTGGTTATGGTTTTGAGAACAGACACGCTCAAAAATGCAAAATTAAATTTTAAAAACTATTTTCAGTTGTATTAGTATTCAAATAGTAAACTTTTTGTTGCTTTATTAAATACAAATAAATGGGTTATGCATTTTCCCAGATAAGTGTCCAAAAACAGCAATAAGCTCAGGATAAATGCTGGACAACTTAGGCAAGCAAGGCAAGCTTATTTGTATAACACATTTCACATACAATACAATTCAAAGTGCTTTACAAAGAATTTAAAAGCAAAAAAAGAAAAAAAGAAAGAAAATTAATCAACCAAATGAATTAAATAGATAAAAAGTGAAGGTGAAAAGTGAACTTAAGCCTTTGAGTAAAGCTAAATTTATCATAAGTGTGTTATTGAGAGTTCAAAACCTCTCTAGAAATAAAAAATAGTCAAACAATGTATTAGTGTGACTAAAATGTGTAACCAAATCATATGGATGGATTCATTTGGGTCACAGTGTCCTGATTTCTAAAGCATAGTTTTTCACTTCACTGCAAATTCAATCAAACCTGCAATTTCTGTCATGTTTGTTTGCTTCTAAAACACTACAAAGGAAACCTCCTGGTATCTGAATGTGTTTTGAGTGTGTGTGTGTGTCTGTGTGATGCGTTCACAGCAGCAGAGGGTAGCAGAGAACACAACGCTTTAATTTCTCACTACCATACCAGTAACCCAGGGAGACTCTCATTAAATCCTACTCTTCATCTACAGTTGAGAATGTAACAATAATGGGTTTAGTCTTAAAGATGCATCATACAAGTTAGATTAAATGATCTATCTCAAAGAGATTTTTTGCAGCTAACATCTCCCTGTGCACGGCACCACTGAAGCCTTCCCAGAGCAACGGCTCACATGGGAAAAACAGCACACCAGTGAATAACAAAGGGAAGTCAGACGCTGCCCTGGGATTTGGGATTTTTTCAAAGGAGCAGTTTTTAGCCTTTGGGCCGTTCGGGGCCCCTCTTGCCACGGAGTACGAAATAAGTTAGTTAACAAACCTTTATTGAAATCCACATTTATCAAAATATTTAAGATGGGGGACAAAAAAAACCCACACGAGGCAGCCGGTGATGAGCAGAGGATTAAAAAATGATGCGTTTTTTTGTGTATGTGCATGAAGTGGACATATGTTGTGCTTTGGATGGTGGACGTAACAGAGAACTCTTCTTGTGAAACATAAAGCACTAACTTTTAAACATATATTTATCATGTTTGGGATTTCTAAATTACCCCCCTCCCAAAAAAATGCATGAAAAATAGATCACAATTAACTGCACATTTCTCGGTTCATTTCTGTCAAATATTAGGCATGAATAAAAAATAAACACGCTCTGCTCGATGCACGTGATGTTGTATTGCACTGTTTTATCAACCCAATCATGACACACACCCAGCCTCGCCATGCACACACACACACACACACACACACACACACACACATGGAAAATGATACCTAGACTATGTGTTGGGGCATTTGCATCATCCCAGCTAAATAACTAGCTAACTAACCTCTATGGGTTACATTTTGCTCCAATCAGACTGATTGTTGACAGCTGGGTGTGGCGATGAGAGAATTATTGATCTCCCCCTGATTGGTCCATGAACCAACGTTCTAAAGTTGAGACAAAATTCTGAACAAATTTCATATTTGTGCCGGTAACTAAATGTTTTTAAAAACAGATTAGGGTATCATTTAATGTTTTGGAGACATCACAGTACCTCATCATGCTAGATATAAAAAAAAAAATTCAAAAGGATCTTTTTCATTTTAGCTAACACTTAAAAGTAATCTAGTACCGAGACTGACGATAACAAATTCTGAACTGTAGTCTGAGTAAGGTTTGTAGGCACAAAAAGGAGAAGGATGATGTAAAACTGTGCAAACTTAATTTTGAAGTTACTGCTTTAAACCTGCAGTATTTTGTTGGTGTCCAAAGTTTTTTACTATCTTTAAAAGTGTATATTTGGTCATTTTCGCATAACAAACAGTTTCTAGGCCTGCAATGGACTGGTGACCTGTCCAGGGTGTTCCCCGGCCTGGACAGGCTCCAGCCCCCCGTGACCCCGCTGGGAATAAGTAAATAGTAAATGGAAGGAGGAATGGATGGATAGGAGTTTTAAAAACCAAAGAGTTCCTCAGCCTGTTTTACAGAATACAAGGCACAATTGGTTTAATACAGTAGGTATAAATTACTGGACTTCAGATTGCTCTTTAAAGTTCCTAAAACTCCTGATTTTCTCAAGAATAACTATTCGTTCTAACATCCATCCATCCATTATCTATACTGCTTACTCTCAGTGGGGTGGCAGGGACAATTCCAATAAACCACCCAAATTACTTTGACAGGATATTGACAGTGATGTCAATTATAAACTATCCAAAATGTATCTTTGAGTTGGAGTCAGACTCTTTGTAAGGTTCAACCCTGACAGAACCAGCTCTAGTGGAAGATCAGGGTGATGAGAAACCAATAGCTTTAAAAAAAATTTTTTTTTATGATGACAAAAAAAGGCTTTGTTATGACTATCTTGCATTTCAGAGTTTTTAAAAAAATAACTTGCTCCAAAGTTCCATCCATCCATTATCAATACCGCTTATTCCCTCATGGGGTCGCGGGGGGAACTGGAGCCTATCCCAGTGGTCAACAGGCGAGAGGCAGGGTACACCCTGGACAGTCCGCCAGTCCATCGCAGGGCCACACACAAGACATACAAGGACAAAAAACCACTCACACTCACATTCACTCCTAAGGTCAATTTCCCCAATCTCCAATCAGCCTAACATGCAGGTTTTTGGACTGTCGGAGGAAGCCTGAGAACCCGGAGAGAACCCACGCAGACACAGGGAGAACATGCAAACTCCACCCAGAAAGGTCCTTGTTCCCCCGGGATTCGAACCCAGAACCCTTTGCTGGGAGGGGACAGTGCTAACCACCACACCACCGTGCCGCTCCAAAGTTGATATTCTTAATTCATCCCCATTATCATTGAAGCTTGTAATTCTGTCTTGGTATTTAGCTTGTAACTTTCCAGACTGAAGTTGTCTACTGAATGTCCAAAGAAAAGTTACATTTTGTCTGTTTTTTAATTGAAAGGAGTTCCCAAAAATTGTCTGTAATTGCCAGACTATGTAGTGCTACAAATGTGTATGTTGTCATACTTTGTTGAGCTTGAAGAAATTAAACATTTAAAATGACAATGTACAGTACAATAGTGTCAAATGCTTTAAAAAAAATCAAGAAAAAACATAAGTGTTAGTGCTGATTAACTTTCTACAATCAATACTGATGTTAGTATGGATGCTGTCATTAATCTTTTAATGAGGTCAATCTCTTATTCAGTCTATCAGCATAAATCTGTGCCGGAGGTTTCTTCCAATGAAGAGTTATTGGACCCCATTAATCTAGCAGCTGCTTGTCTTTGTGTGGTTATGGTGTCAATATAATGATTCCAGGTGTTTTATTGGGAGGAACTTGCTGGGCAGGGACGCATTCTTTCTATAAGATGGCATAAAAGACACTTATTTCCTTTGTAATAATTGTCTTGTTTTTGGTGTTGCCATTTATGCCCATTTATTTGTAAGTTTTGAAACTTCTTTTTAGTGTGACTGTTTTTCCAAATGAGAGTAAATGGGTCATTCTTTTTCTCTTTCTACCATCAAGTGAACCCTAGAACCCTTTTTTTTATCCATATACATGGTATCAGCAGGGATTGAAAATCATTCCAATTTTTGTTTTCATATAGGTCTAATTCTAGGTAAAGAACATTTTCCTTATTCACAATGTCAAGTTATACAAGAATGTTGCTATTTTGTATAGCAAAAATTTGAAATTAAAAATTCAAACCAGTCCTATTATCACATGCTAGACCAATCCATTGTTGTCACACAAACTTTTCTTAAAACTTTTGTGCAGAATTATGAATTTCCAAAAGCTTATTCTTAACTTCCAAGCTGATTTTGATGTATCACCTTATTTTGATAAGTAAGAATCTTTTAATGGAAATGCACCAAACATTTTGTACCAAGAAACATCGTTTACCAGACATTGTGAAATCAGACACAGTAAATTAAACATGAACAACAACCATTTCCTGGAGAATCGACCCAAGTAAAGAGAGTAGTTGTTGTGCGTACCGTGCTCCAATAGTTAAATCTAAATTTATGACATTGTCCTCCGGGAGGGCATCTGTCCAGGCAGAGATCGGGAGCCAATTTGAAACATCCTCCCACAATAACATTATCTGTGGCACAACAGACTCTCCATTGATCAAGTAATTCGGACGAATTTGACTGAAAGTTTTTTTTTCTGTTCCAAATTTGGTTCACACCATTAACAGATGCTGCCATGCTCACATTTGTGGTCAACAACAATTCCTGGCGAGCGATTGAACAAGATCCTAATCCCAGTTGAACGTGAAGTTCCATGGATGAAACTGGCAGTGACCCAACTGTTGCTTCCAGAAGGACAAATCCACTAAAAATGACCAAGTCTTGTCTAAAAAAAGACAACAATTACCCCTTTGTTCCTTGCAAAAAATGAAAATGGGCTTGTGATTTATGTCCTTAAACCCTCTACTATTAAGAAAAATGGCTTCCTGAAGGCCTTGGAGGAGCAGGACCTTTCTGTGTGGAGTTTGCATGTATTCTCTGGGTACTCCAGCCTCCTCAAACTGTCAAAAAACATGGATACAACTGTATAGAAAATGGACGAAAGAAGGAACAAATTTGAAAAGGAAAAACACACACACTAACATAACGATGGAAAGGAGTAAGACACTTTTGGTCTTTCCAAATCTCCTTTCTTGGACAAAACTACATAAAAAGCCATTTTAGAGCAAATGGCACCTCTTTGTGCAGATCTGAGATCCTTAGCTTGCATCCACTCTGTAGTTGTCAATCCATGCATGTCCCTTTACAAAAAAAAAGCACTTTTCCCGCTTTTTCATGCATCTTGAACCAGTTCCCGCAGCTAAGAACCTGTAATAAATTCCTCTTCACGCGAAAAATATCCAATTTGCAGTGACTCCTGATTTTTTTTCATGTTGAACCACTCTCTTGTTAAATTGTATGATGATCGGCCTCGGAGTGCTGATGGCAGTTGTTAAGGTTCCCTCGATGCCCATGGTTCTTGGTCAGCAAAAAAAGGTACCGCTCATCAGAAAATCAATTACCCGTATCTCGTGTCTTAGGATCTTTTTCTGTGAAACCAATTTCAGGTTCCATCTTCTTTTGTAACTAGCACGCTCACCACATGATTTTTCTTTTTTTTGAGAACCACAAGTTCCTCCTTATTTCCTTTAATTCCAGCTGTATTAAGTTTAACACCTGTTTACATCTGCTTGTCCATCTTTTGCCTCAATACTGAGATTAGCATCCGGTGTCATTCTTTTTCGCATTGCTTTGGCTTTGAACTTTTTTAGAGTTTGTAGTTGTACAAGACCACTTTAACTTTTTCCCCCATTTTCACATCACCAGTTTTTTTCCTTAACCTGTCACGTCTGTGGGTCTGGAGTTGTTTTTGTGGGCAGACATGTTCATGCTAGCAAAGATGGGGTTTTCCTATAGAAGTTTGTGTCTGTAAACTGGAAAAGAAACAGCCTTTTAGAAGGAAATAAATGGAATGTTTGAGAAGGGTCGGCACATCACGCAGTCAAATTGTACTCTGCAAACTTGTGGCCATTCATTCTACCATCTCGGTTGTCCTTCTTCTGGTGGTGTCTAAGAATGATAAGAATTTTCCTTCTGTGAAGAAGGTGGTGCCCCCTGTCATCAAGGTTCAATTAATTTAAAGGTAACATATTATGCAAAACCAAGTTTTTTTTTATTTTTTTAAAATAAATTTTATTTTAAGTTTTCAAGGTTTAAAACATACAGAAAAACAAACAGATAAAACCCAGATGCACAGGTCATACATAAAACATTCCAGTTGACAAATGGTGTACACACACAACAAATGCATACAGAGTCATATACATAGGAATGCATACGGCCATTAAGGTGAGGCAGAGGGGAAAGTCTAACTTGGTGTTCAACTTAGTCTATTCCGTGAAAAGTGTTCCAGGAAGGGATTCCAGTAGCATGAAAAAGTGTCTTTAGAGCCTTTTTTGAAGTCTTTCCATCTGTATAATGGACATCATGTCCGCCACCCAAAGGCGGAATGAGGGGGGAACCGGGGACTTCCAGTCCCTCAGGATTAGTCTCTTAGCAACAATCAGTCCCAGTTCTAACGGTTGCCGCATTGCAGCGGGTATAGTCCCTTGTACCCGAGGGCATCCGAAAATTATAAGTCCTGGTTCAGGTTGTATTGGAGTCTTGTATGCCTTGGAGTACCAATCAAACACTTTAGACCACAGGCCTGATAATGAAGGACAGGACCAAAAAGCATGAGACAGAGTGCCTTCAGATATGTTACACCTGTCGCACATTGGGGAGATAGAGGGATAAATCTTATGTAATTTGACCTTTGAATAGTGTAGCCGATGCGTAATTTTAAACTGAATTAGCTGATGTCTGCTGTTTATTGAACACAAGCAAATTTTGGAGAGGCATCTGTTCCATAAAGGTTCAGGGATTGTTATCCCCAGCTCTTTTTCCCAGGCCTCCCTGATTTTTGTGGTGTGTGCAGCAGTGCGGTCGCCAAATAAGTGTACAATTTTTGTAACGAGATGTTTAGAGTCAGGGGGACTCCCAAGGATGTCAAAAATGTCGTTCTCCCTTGGAAGAGTGTCAAAGTTCTCAATTTTTGACTTAATATAATGCCTGACCTGCAGATATCGAAAGAAGTGAGAGTGGGGCAGATTATATTTATCTTTCAATAGGCCGAATGATGCAAACTTATTGCCAATATACATGTCCTTAATCGACACCAATCCTCTTTCCCTCCATTCATGATAAGCTTTGTCCTGCCAAGGAGGCAAAAAACTGTGGTTAGAGCAAAGCGGTGTCTGTACTGATGTATTTGGTAGTGCAAGGAAAGTCCTGATCTGATTTAGAATTCTTACTTCATGTCTCAGCACAAAGCTCAAATTTCGATAGGCTTCAGGTTTTTCTAGCCGGGCAAATAGCATAGCTGGTAGGGAGGAGTTATTCACCAGATTGGACTCCATCTTGAGCCACAAAGGAATATTAGTCATTGGGTTACCTGGGGAGTCCTGTTGCCAATACATTAATGCTCTGATGTTGGCAGCCCAATAATAATGTTTAAATATAGGCAGGCCCAGACCTCCCTCCTCCTTCGGCCTCTGTAAATGCACTTTAGAAATCCTAGCATTTTTCCCATTCCATATGTAGGATTGAATGATCGAATCCAAGTCTTTGTAGAAAGTTGCTGTAAGATAAATAGGAA
>CAJRST010037777.1:18798226-18912387 GCA_907169785.1 Menidia menidia | reverse complement strand
GCACTGAGCATGCTCAGTTTAACCCCGGTGCTGCATCTCCCTTGTTGAGCAAATCATAACGGTTAACCTAGAATGGACTCAAGATGCCACCAGCCAACCCCCACCTTTGTCTGTCTCACCTGAACCCGGTAGAAAAAAAAACAAACCACGCGCCGACCCTTTTTCTCTGTCAGCTCTTCTGCCCCCACTGGGGAAAAGCTGGGGGGGCACAGAGAACACTGTTTGAACTGCGCTAAAACAAAGTCCCCCTTCAGTTTCCCAGATCAAAGGCAGAATATTACCAACACCCTGCCTTAATGAGACCACAATGACTTGAAATTGCGGGGACTGCTTGGTGCACTTTCCCCAAACCACAACATCGTTACAACACCCTCAGAAAGACAACAGTAATCTATTAATGTGGGTTTCTCTGGATGTAAATGGGCTCAGTGTGTAAACCTGCTAGAAAACCAGAGTAAGTGAGGAGATAGTCAAATCCAAACCCACTATTTCTGTATTAATAAAAGCTCAAACTTATTCGTCAAAGAATAATTTAAAAAAAATATTTGAAATCTGATTTGTTAAGAGGTTTTAACAAATATTTAAAAAATCAGCTGTGTGTTAATCTAGTTATTATCCAAAGTGCTACAAACTCCACACTATTTAATGACAAAAGGGAATTTAAAAAATAAACATGAACACAAACAGATTAAAAAGACTCATTCCCCCTCTCAACAAATGTAATTATTATTAAAAAAAACGCTTACATTCTGAATGATGCCCGTTCAGAGGCTGTGTTTAATTCCCACATCCAACTTTTACATGTCAGCTTTTAATCAAACCAATTAGTGAACACACCAGGATGTTCAAACAAATCAGAGATTTGTACGCTATTCGTGATTTCACTTTACAAAACACATTCATGGTCAAAGTAACAGACAAATTAATTCACGTTTATTAATGCTGCCGCTATAATTTGCATCCCTAAGCGGACACGGTGTAGTAATTAATTAAAGTTTTACACTCACAGCAAACAAAACAAGGAAATTCGTGGTGTGTCTGTGTCTGTTAACGAGCACTTATTGTTATCTCAGGGAGGGCTGATGTAATCCGACGAGTGTGTCACGGGAGGGGAATTAAATTGTCTACATTTGATATTCTCCCCTTTGATATTTTTTTTTCTGCTCAGCAGTATCATCCGCAGCATCTCTGGATGTAACGTGTTAATTCGGGCATGCATTTAAAGCCCATTAATTAATTAGCGTTTGGTTTGTGTATTTGATCTGGAATGTGAGTGTCAGTACAGCCACTCTGCAGTAATTGCGACCGGTTTCTGACGTTTCCCCTCGGCTTTGGGCTCACCCGTTTGCAGAGATGAGAAGGAGCGAGTGACACGCCGCCTCGCATGTCCTCCTCGGGGGAACACTTATCAAAACAATACGCCAGCCATCATTCAAACGCAAGCCCTGCACACTTTGCCACTTTGAAGTCCCGTTCTGTTGTTTTTTTTTTTAAATCCCCCCCCCTTTTTTCCTGCCAATGTAATCCTCCTTACGGAAACTATAGGGGATTGTGCTCGGTGCGTGCCAATAGTTCACGCAAACATAACCCCCCTTCGTCAATAAATAACAATACGTTTAGGCCGGGCATTCAAGCGGCGTGCAACATTTAAATGAGTTGGAGATATTGGCACTGCCATGCATCCCTGCCTGTGTGTTGCCAATCTGTGTAAAAAGTTAATGTAAGCAGGATTCACAGGGAGCTGCCGGTGATGAAATTATGGTGTAACTGATGCCAATGTGCCATAATAGAGGAGCGCATGGCCGTCCGTGTCTTTGAAGGAGGCTCTCTTCCTATCCCATGATGCACCGTTGGAGGAAAAAAAGCTCCTGTTTGGTTGTACAGTACGGATGGACAGATGGAGGGCAAGGCTTTACAAAGAGGAGGCTTCCATTTCGCCGCAGTACAGCAAAAAAAAACAGACAAAAAAAACAAGCTGGGTCACTGAGGATTAATCATTATTTCAAATAGGGGTCAGACAATAAATTAGTTTAAATAATTTTAAGTTGCAGTTTAATATTAGCAAAAAAAAAAGGAATTATGTTAAATTTACATGGAATAATATCGATATCTGTCAAAAAGAATTTCAACATGGAGCTAAAAATGTTGCTTTTGGCATGTTTAATAATTCAAAATATGTTTGAGTTGACTACACATATTTGTATCCATTTAGAATGAATTATGTTTATGTTAAAGTTTTTAAGGGAAAAAAAAAGATTTGGTTTGGGCATCCAATCACTGATCTGAAAAGTCATTTTGTTTGAGGTCACAGAGGAGATTAATATGCATGTGATCATGTCTCATTGTCTCTTTGTGACCTAGAATGATTAGTAATTCATATGTTACTAAATAGGTGCATCAGGCATAATAAAAGAAAAAACGCTGCATCTGCACAAATGCACAAAATCGCCAGCTTATAAACAATAACCGTGTAGGAAATCTGAGGGGGAGGCTGTTAAAATACACGTCTCCCGGGATTCCAAAAAACATGTTTTCAAGAAGGGTGCACCAATGTTGCCTATTACTATAGCAACAGAAAGACCTGGCAGCTTTTGGGGTTGTAGGGGGGAGGATAGGCAGACCTACTCCAGCCAACGAGTCAAGTTGGAAGACACACCGGTTTTACTAATGAGTCCGGTGAGACGCGCCGGGTGTCAGTCTGCCTGGGTGACCTCTGCATGTCCGGCCTGTCACGCTGGACATCAGCTCAGAGGTCAAGGCATAAGAAACTCAGTCAGACTGGCAGCCAAAAGAGGACAGAAACAAGAACGTAAATCTGATTTCGAAAGGGAACTCACACACATTTAGGATTTAAGGCAAATCCACCAGTCTGACCATTAACTGTGACCCCCCAAAACAACAACTGTCACATGATGCATTGATACGTGTGCGTGTCTATAGTCACTGCACTTGCAATTCGCGACTGATTTATTTTTATTGAATTAATTAAATCTCATGATTATTGAAAGATATTGTTTTGACTGGCCTGATGAATATTAATGACGTTGTTGCAACATGGTGACATTCGTGAAGGCATCAGAGTGTGGCAGGTGGATGTTTTTTTCCCCCTTAATATTTACGTGTGTGTGTGTGTGTGTGAGAGTGTGTGTGAGTGTGTGTGTGTGTGTGTGTGTGTGTGTGTGTGTGAGTGTGTAAGAGACATGACATTCTGTCCACACAGGGATGGGTTGAAGCAAATAATTACTTTCCATTCATTTCCATTTCACAAGACACCCTTAGGTACTGTAAAGGTGAAGATACACACACACACACGCACACACACACACACACACACACACACACACATATATATATATATATATATATATATGTATTATGAATGTGAAATCATTTTCTTAAGTTTTTATGACCCTTTTTTGTGTTTTCAGCTGGATATTTGAGTTATTCCTGAACAAGCTAAAAATTCTTTATGTTTAATGCAAAAACTGCCATATTTGGAGCTCCACTCCACAAATGATTTTGAACTAATCAACAAACTAATTTGAGAGTATAAAAGTTTTCTCCTCAGCGAAACATCAGGTCAGAGCCTGCCTTTCTGTATGACATTCTCACAACATTATTACTTTTTTAATTGACCAAACAATCAAAAGAGTTCTTGTGCGTCTTCTTTTTTGGGACTAATAATTAACGGAAGATTTATGAAGCAAACGAAGCGCGTGCACGTTTCTGGCTGGCCCCCAAAACACCCCTGTACTCAGGTTGGTGATAATGTCTAATGATTAGCAATCAGTTTAAGGGTGATGGCAGGCCAATAGAAATAGAAAAGTTCCCCGCGATAAGCCAATGGTGCGGCCACATTGTTTCTGCGCTCAGCGAATCCCCTGCGGATCTGATGCAACAGGGCTGCAACCGAAGTTACTCCCTCAAACGGCAACTGCATGTCCTTCCGCCGCAGCGAGCCGAAAACTAGTACCGAGCGAATAGTCTGCTGTGGACGGTTTTAGCTCACAGCTCGACCTCTGTTTTGTTTCGTTTAGGGATGATAATAATGTTGATATTGCAGCTCAATTTTCTGCGTATGAACGAATTAAATAAAGAAGGGAAATAGGGACTTTTTAAACTGTTATGTGTAAAAAAGGAAGAGTTCGTCTGTTCACCGCTGGAAACTGAGCAGTTATTTAATTTATTTTCAATATTTGTGATAAAAAACTACATCTAAACCGAAATACAAGTAAAATGATCTTGTAAAAGCGAATAGGTGAGGGCTTTGGAGATGTTTTTGCGTGTTTTTCAAACAGTTTGAGGTCTCAGGATAATGGGAAAGTCCCCAGATTCATGACGTAACGAGCGGGTGAACTCTGTAAACTGCGCCTTAATCTCGTCTGCTGTGATGAGGTCCGGGCATTAGGAGTTGGAGAAGTAGCGGATTTAAAAACTTTGTCTGCTAGAGTGTTCGTCAATAAATCGCTACATGAAGAGTTCATAATTTTCAGAGGCGAAAATATGGCTTTTTAGAGGGTGACCGACTTCTCTTCGACATTCGGCTCGGCGTGCTTTGCTTCTCGCAACGCACTTGAAAGACTACACAGAAACTATGGGGTAAGTAGAGGGTTTGGGGAAAGTGGGCAAAGTGGAAGTGCCTCCAGCTGAGGAAAGTTCCGAGGATAATGTCTTCTTTTACCTAACAAGTGCAGGTATACATTTAAAACTCAGCTTTCGAATAGAATTGGAATTGAGTTAACTTTCAGGACTATTTTCTACATTATTACTCTGAATATTAACAGTTAGAAGTAAGCTTAAGTTTAAAATAAATTATGTACATTGGATATTTGTTACTGGTAATATTAGCAGGAAATAAATAATAGTTTTAGTAAAAATATTCTGTAACATTACATCTATGTGTCAATTTATTAATTTTTATGTGTTTTTTTAAAAACACTTCATAAAAATTTGTTTAAAAAAGGAGTGAAAAGTAGTAAAGTTTGTTTTTTAGGTCATTTTTAGCCTTTATTTTTCTTTTGCATGTGAACAGTTGTTCTTGTTTTAAATTTTTATCATTTTTATTGAAATAATTGCGTAAATCAAACAGGTGAGTGTGAAATTAAGTGAATTTAATTTGATATTAATGATTTTGTCTCAAAACATTTGTTTTAAAGTTGTTACTTTTTTTAAAAAAAAGTCAGAATTAAAAAAATTTTTGGACAATTTATCAGTGGTTTTAAAATTTCAAATTTTTGGTTTGACATAAAATAATTTGGACGCATTCATACATTTTTCCCCATTTTTGCCACAGGTCTACAGGTGTTTCCGCAACTCTCGCGTCCAACCAGTGCACGGTTTGTGCTTTTGAACAATTCCATCGGAGCAGACGACACAATGGCGGCATCGATCCTTCGCAGGAAAATTCCTCCCATCACCACAGGCGAGCTCAACGCTCCCCCTCTCCGACAGGCTAGCCGCAACCAATCGGGGGCCGGCGCGGGGGCGGAGCCAGAGGAGAGGCAGCACTTAATTGGTGAGTTTTGCCAAGACACTTTTTTATTTTTCCACATCCCGAGGTCGGAGCCGCAGTGCAGCACGGGGCTAATGTCGTACAGTGAGTACAGCTAAGTGGATATTTATCGAATGCAGACGATGCTGTTCAATCATTTTCAGATGATCGGTTAGTTGTTCGCTTTGGATCTTTTCGGACATTTTGCTTGCTTTTATTTTAGCCTTTTATTTTTTTTTTTCAAATTGATGCCCTTAGCCTTTACTTTGGTTAAGAATTTTTGCCTGTTTTTGCCATTTTTTATTTAAAGTGGAAAATGGGATTGTTGTACTGATTTTCTAACGCACTGCTGTGATTTTCCGTTCGAATTTTCCTAGGTGATGGTCACTCAGATTGGATGACGGAAAAAGTTGATTTGTCTTCATTTGTGTCAACGACTGAATCTTCCCCGAGCTCGTCTCTTCCCCCCTCGCCGTTAGAACAGGATGTCAAGGTGCCGTCAGATCTGGAGGTTATGACCTCCCTACTGCAGGAGGAGCTGGCTCAGCTGGAGGACTACTTCCGCTCCGAGTCCACGTCCACCGCCAACAAGTTGGACAAATCTTCAAAATGTGACAAAGGCGCCCAAGCCATGGGCTCCCAGTCCTACTACCAGTTACCCTACGGCTCGTACGGGACCGGCCAATCAGAAACCAGCCCTGTGGTTGTTACCCTGGCAACAGGGGAACTGGACCTGACCAGCTTTTGTGGCGGTCCCATCAGCAGAACCAAAATCGCGCGGCCCGCCCCCTACAGCTACCACCACCGCTACCACCACAACAACGGGCGCCGGCTCCTCAGCGAGGCGGTCAAAGTCGGCGAAGAAGTGGGACTCGAAACGTGGGGCTCCAGAGGATGTTACTCAGGGAGCACAGAGGTGTCTGTGAACCACTACTCCACTCTGAAGACAGTGAGTAAGAACAGCCTGGGCGGCGTGAGGAAGGTGAGAGAATGTGCTTTGTCGTTGAAGGAGGAGGAGAGCTACTGCTTCTCCGACGGAATGTTTTGCAGCGAGGAGATCGCGCGCGGCTTTTGCCTGGGTGGCTCGTACGACGGCCCCCACAAGCGAGAGGGACAGTTGATGCACAACGTGAAGGTCAACGTAAGTTACGACAGTGCGGGGCTGGAGGTCCTGCACTGCAACAAAGATGGAGGACTTTCAGGAAGTGTTCCCCAAGAGACAATGATGGCCGGCGACGGCTACTTCCACCAGTCCATGGCCAGCGCTGAGCCTTACCATAGCTTTATAGGAGACCTAGACCCGCCCACACAAGCACAAGCTGTGGAGCCCCAACACGGCCACTACCTCTATCCGGAATGCCTTGCAGACCAAAGCTACGAATGTCTGTCCAGAGGGGAGGGCGAGGGGCCGCTGCTGGGCGCCCCCATCCACCGCCCCACCCAGAGGCTAAAGGACGAGCCCTGCTCCGTCAAGCCCGCCCTGGTGATGAGCGCAGTGTCTCTGGACTCCAGCAACGGAGAGCGGAAGCAGAAGAAGAGAGACCAGAACAAAACTGCTGCTCACAGGTAGGTGAAGCTCTCATTTTCCCCACACACACAAAGCGGAAACGCCCGCAAACTATGTCAAATTCCACCAATCGCGTTCAGAAATGCATGTCCAAAAGTCAGATAACGAAGCCTGAGTGTTTGTAAAACAGCCACCACAGTGCACTAATTGTTGCGTAGAGAGTGAGAGTGAGATGGAAAGTCCCTCGCTGTGTGCCAAGTTCAGCCCCACCTTTTCTAATCCTGTTGGTCTGTGGCCGAGTTACACTAACGCTCGCCGGTCTGAAACCAGCTGTTCCAAGAGAGGGAGTTACAGGGAAGAAATACGAGGCGCGAACAGGGGAGAAACCGTTGTTACGTTTTTAGGTCTGATCGGTAATGTTTGAAGTTCCTCAAAGCCCGTAAACAAACTGCAGGACCAATCGGATCCGTTTGTCCCCGCTGCAGGTACAGGCTGCGGAAGAGGGCGGAGCTGGATTCTCTGGAGGAGGAGCTACACGGCCTGGAGGGACAGAACAGGGAGCTCCGCGACAAGGCGGAGTCAGTGGAGCGAGAAATCCAGTACGTCAAAGATTTACTCATCGAGGTCTACAAGGCTCGCAGTCAGCGGCTCAAGCAGGATGGCAGTGCCTAAAACGCCCCCCTACCCCCCCACCACCCCCCAACCCCCACCTCCAGCCCCCCGGGAGGTCAACCCCCCCACGTCACGAGCAGCAGCGGGCTCAGTTTCAGGCTAATGGAAGGGTAGTTGCATGAATTTGGTAGTTCTTTTTGAGAGGAAAAAAAAAGAGAGATTGCCAACAAACAAAGACTTTTCTTGGAAAAAGAAAGGGGAAATAAAAAAAAGTCCAAACATGGAGACTTGACTATACCACGCCTTAGAGGTGGCTTCAGAGGAGATGCTGACCATGTCCGTGACCACTGTGATCTGAACTGTGCTCTCAGCCTTCTGACGGCCGCTCGCAAAGATCCATCGTTTACAAAAAGATCTTTGAACTAGCTGTAGTGATTTGGAATTTTTCTGTGGTTTCTTGTGTCACATCAGCAACATCAAGGCAGATCCAGACTGAATATATATTTTATTTAATATTTTATTTTGACTTAATAATGCTTATTTATCATTTGCTTATAACAATCGACTGAATAAAGGGATTGCTGGAATAAAAAAAAAAAGTGTGTAACATGCTCTGCAGATATTCAGTATAAGAAACATTTAGAGAACTTGTATTGCTAAAATGTTGAGTATTTACACCTCTTAACCCCCCCCCCTCTCCCCCGAGATACCCAATGCATGTCAGATTTTGGAAAAAGCATGTGTGAGTGTTATTTGAAAGCAATATTATGTTAACTGCATGGCTTCAAGATCTCCACTGCATCGGTCTCACTGACTTTCTCATCAGCTCGTGACTTTTTCTCTGAGTTTGTCTCTTGTCAGTGATTCATGCTCAGGATTTTTTGCTTTTTCTGTGCTGAGAAAACAAAATAGCCACCGTTTTTTTTTATTTCCCTCCTTCCTCTCGGCTGTACTTTGCGAGCAAACAATCACCTGTTGATGCGACAATAAATCCTTGTCGAGTAACAATTTTTTTTGTTTTCAACCCATCAATTTGATGTAACTGAGATCCAGGTCCTTTTAATATTTGATGTCAATGTCAGGAAATCATTCATCAGGTCGATTTACAGCCAAATAAACCAGTTCTGTAGTATCACTCATCTCTGTCTTTGGACTGTTTTTTTCCCTTCTTTTTTTTTTTAAACTTTGCTGCATGTGTGCTTTGTTGTGTAATGGTTTCATTTGTTTGGCAGCCACCCGAATGCTTCAGAGATCATGTGACAAATAGTTGTGCTCAGGCCAGTATACATAAAAAAACAAATAACAAAGGTGACATTGAGAGGCAGCTGTGGAATCAAACCCACAACCGCCACCTTGTCCCAGCTCTTGCCAAGTGACCACTGGACACACCCAGCCCTGGCCTTTGGGCATTAGGGCAGTTGACGTCTGACCCACAAACACACAACAGCTTTTAAAGAGGGAATCGATTGACCTCTCAGCTATTTGGGAAGAAAAACTCTTTCTCTGACAAATAACACACATTTAGTTCATCTAGACAATTACCATGAGGGGATTGTTATGACTCCTCCCACAATATTGTTAATTGGGTTGTCTAATTATTACGATTGATCCTGAAGGCTGAGTGGAGTCTTAACAACCAGTCAACAGAAATCAGAAGTTGCCCATCACATCTCTCAGCCCGAAAAGGGTGTGTGTGTATGCGTGAAGGCAGATCTGTGTGTGTGTGCGTGTGTGTGAAATCTCTTGGTATCTCTCCCAGCAGTCGTAGGCTTTTCAAGTGCATGAGGCAATATCACACAATCCTTGCACGAGAAGGAAAGATGCAAGTGAACTATCAGAATGAGAGAGTGCTCGACTGATGGGGGGTGTCATGGAATCTATCGGTTCAGTTTGCTATCTGAACGATGCGTGCAGAGCCCATCTGACTTCTTTCAAATAAGATCCCATAATGCATCTGTAGATTTTTTTTAAATGAATCTATTGTATGCTATTGTTGCTCTTGCACATCTATATATTACATCATAGAATTAAATCCCCCCAAAGACGTAAACACCTAACAAATGAACGGAATGGAATCTAAAACCTATAGAGTTTTACTTGAGATCAGCTTTACTGTGTAGAAATGAAAAACGACATAGGTTGATGTGTGAAATGTGTGGATTACATTTAGGGGTTGTGTATTTCTGGTGGTGGTGGCTTAAAGAAGACAAACTCTATACGCTTAATTATGCGACTGCAAAAATGAAGACGTCAACCAGTTTTTGGCAATCGAAATATGTCCCCAGCTTTCCATATTTTCAGCTCCTCCACCACCAGGTGTCCCTGCAAGCTTAGAAAAGGCTCGCTCTGCCATATGAGATGGGATTTCTACACCTTGTTCAGAAGGTCTCAGCGGACTGTTGTGTCACAGAAATAAAATAATTTAAAATATACCCCCTTATCGTAGAAATGCTACTATATAAAAACAGTCTCTGAAATATCTTTAGCTTATCACTGAGGTAAGTTCTGAAAGACCAGACTAGTGTATCTCATCAGTTTTCATTTCATTTGATAAACCATTTAAAAAAAAAAAATTAAAATCTCTTAGACAACTCACTAAAAATCTTGACACTTTATTGAAAAGGGAATTTGATGGAAAATAATGTTTAAAGTAGGGAAAATACATTAAGAATTTAGATCCCCCCCCCCGTTTGAGAAGTATTACAGTTTTATTAGGTGTAGTACCAATATGAGGTCTACAAAAAAACTGTAGAGAAGCTTAACTGTTCTCTTTGACATCACGCTTAAATTCAATGTGTTCTTTCTTAATCCGTGAGCACTAAGGGGTTCCTTTTTAAGATGGTTGCATCTTAAAATAGTCAAATTCACTCCAAATCCAGAGCATGTGCAAGGAATATAGTTATATAAGTAGCCAAACTCCAAAGGCATGGACAAATTAAAAATACTGACTTGATCAAAGAAGGAACTAAATGAATAGAAAACCCCCAGAATGAATCGTTTTGTAGTCCAGACTGTGTTGATTCGGTTGTGATACACTCTGTGAGTACCACAAACATCTGCATAGGCCTGGATCTTAGGGCTTGCTTATGAAGGGAACTTATGAAGGGAGAACGTTCACTCATTCAAAATATATGGAAAACCCCGTCCAAACTGTAGAATTAGAAATAAGAAAGGGGAAATTTCCACATAGGGAAATTCAGGTGTAAGGGCAGCAAGAAAGGACATATCGTGCATGTGTATTGAGCATGGAACAAGACAGACTATTTGCAATTGAGTATATTGGTGCAGAAAACAAAATGGAATAACAGCCAAAAAAAGTACAATTTTTTTATTTTTTAAATATTGTTTTATTAAACACAAAACAGAGTTACATTCTTGGCTCAAGATATAGATTTAGGTGTTTTAAACATTTCAAATTGCACTCCCCAACCCTCACCCCTCAGAACTACTGTGCGTCTACCCTCAAGATCATAAGCAATAAAACATTCATTTATATACACATATACATCTTAGACCATAAAGAAAAGGAGAGACAAAAAAATAGTTATCATGACAAATACAAATACATCCAAGGAGTACTGAAACAACATTAACCAGGTCTATGCATATACTGTATGTACATATGTTCCTACCATACATCTTAACATCCATACAAAATAGATTTTTTATTGGAAGAAGTGATGGTTGTCAGAGACCTGGGACGTTGTTCAGTGTGGGTAGTGTCATTTTTCCAGGTCCACCTGAGGGCGCCGCAGGACCAATACCCGGAGGGTAGACGTACACGGTGTTTATGCACACTTGGAAAGCGTTAGTGATTACCAGATGATGGAGTATGTCGGGGGGCTGACAGTTCTCCGGCACCTGAGTGTTGAACCTTTTGATTGATTCCTCTCCGGAGAAAACGTTCCCACGTGTATCCCACTTCTGAAAAAGATATAACCGTTTTGGATTTCCATAACTTTGTCCTCCTGGGAACGATCTGATGCCAAGCTATGATTGTCTTGCTTTTTTTTAGTGCTCTGGTTATCTCAGGATGCAAAAAAAACAACCCCCAAAACATTGATTTATCCATTGTTCAACAACATTGGGATTAAGCCGTTAATATCGCCCCTCAAATTCTCGGCTGTGGATGGCCGACCTATTGACTGCTATTGACATTCTACCTGGAGCTGCCATCTTGTCACCTCTTTGATATCTCCTGTCCAGAAAGAGCCGCTATGGAACGTTACATCCAAGACTTGCTAAGTGCTGGCATTACGCCACTCAATTCAAGTCAATTCAATTTTATTTCTATAGCGCCACATCACAACAACAGTGGTCTCACAGCGCTTTCCAAAACAGAGCAGGTCAGACCCTACTCTGAAGTTAACTACTAAAACCCAACAATTCCCAAGATGAGCAAGCACTAGGCGACACAGGAAAGGAAAAACTTCCATTTAACGGGCAGAAACCTCGAGCAGAACCATGGCTCAGGGTGGGCGGCCATCTGCCTCGGCCGGTTGGGGGTGAGAGACAGAGAGGGCAAGAGAGAGAGAGGGTGAGAGAAGGACAGAGGGAGCAGAGAGAGGCAGCCAACACAGCAACACATAGACTGGATGAAAAATAGCAATGATATTAATACTGACGATAATGATAGAAGTTATGACAGCACCCTCCCCCTTTGGAGCAGGTAACTTTTTAAGTTAAAAAAAGATGGATGCCCCATACCCTGCATTGATTACAGAGGCCTCAAGAAAATTGCCATGAAAATAAATACCCTGGCCTATACCCTTTAATTTTGCCGCCATTTGAACTTGTTCAAGGTAGTACCGCTTTCATAGAACTCAACCTCCGAAAAGCGTACCATCTGGTCTAAGTATGACAATGTGATGAATGGAAAACCGCTTTCCAAACCCCAATCGGCCACTTTGGGTATCTAGTGATGCCGTTTGAACTCTGCAATGCCCAGGCAGTTTTTCAAACTCTTGTAAATGACATCCTTAGAGATTTCCTGAACTGCTTCATGTTTGTTTGCTTCAATGACATCCGCAAATTCTCCAAAGACCCTCCAAGAACATAAGAGTCCATGGATCATGGAAAGGGGGTCAAGAGGGAAGTTTTTGTCTTAAATCGGCCTGAGGCAGCTGACAGTTTTTAAAGATGCTGGCCTCATTTGAAACATTTCCTGCCAAAATGTCCTTCTAAATGTTTATAATGCTTATGACAAAGAAATATATTTTACGTATCGCTTATTTTGTATGTATATATGCACTGGGAAATGTAAAAAAAAAAGTGATTGCATTATTATGCACTTGATTTAATGAATCATATAGCATTTTCAGGCTTTATTAAAAACCCAATGACATTTAATGCAAATATTTGAACAAAAAAGGTATTATCTTTATATTTCTAAGAAATGTGAACACAAACACAATCAGATCGCATCATTTCAAATTAAATACAAGCCAAAAGTTATTTACTGCTGCGGCAATAAAGCACATTTTGTATTTAAATTACATTTCAGACTGGAAGTACTACTGTGGTATAGGGAATAGTTTTGAAACTAAATGTCTCTGTAACTGTCCGATACTTTTCTCCATTCCGTCTTCAGTTAGTTGGCTGAGAAAATGAAAAGGTGTGTGTGTGTGTTCTTACCAGTAAACAAAATGTCAGCAATGGCTGTGTCAACGCAATAAACGTTGACGTGCACAGCTCTAATGTGTGTGTGTGTGTGTGTCTGTGTTTGTGTGTGTGGACAGCCCAGGTAAATAAGTTTATAGATGAAAACATGTTTTTTTCCAAGTTTAGCTTTTTGCACACATCATTGTGAGTCACTTTCGAAGCAGGCGGCCCCCATAATTACAGTAAGAAAAAAAACAAGGTGGAATTTCGCAATCTGGTTTTTGATCTTCAGCTTTGACTCACCTGTCAAGGCTGTGTTTGATGAAGTTGCATGTGAATAACTTCCTCCCCTCCCACTCCCTCTGCACCACCTGACCACCTTAATTAGCCCACACACCTCTTAATCGGTAAATAAATCTATTACTCTCGATATACGTACCAGATTTGTAAGTCGTTTTAATTTCAAACCAATATTTTGCTAGCTTTTCTGATCCCCTTGTGTCCGATTTCCCTCAACCTTTGTTTGTCTCTGTGCTTGTTTGTGTCTTCTCTGACTTCCCCTCCTGTCCTAAGTAAAAAGTTTTTGAACGCTGCCTTCCTATTTCATGGGTCTTGCTCTTACACTCTGAAGAAATGGTCAGTGTTTTGTTTTTTACAGGAAATCAATTTTAGGTTTGGACAAACAGGAAACGATGAAATACACGTAACAGCTTAACGTTTCAAAGATGAAAAACACACTCCCCCCCCCCCCCGTCTGAGTATTTTCACAGCAACTTCTTTCACAAATTCTAAATTCTATTCCAACTGTTCAGTCACTTGTTTTCTTCTAATGAATTTTGGGAGACAAAGAGTGGATTTTTTTTCAGTTAGGAGACTGTTTGACCTTAAAGTGGATCAGATCTAAAAGTCAGTTTCGAACTGATGCGAAATTATAATGCAGCTACTGACCAATGACACGTTCTTAAAATAATGGGCATCAGAAATACAACATATTGCATCAGAAGTTTCATACAACAAATAGAAATATACATGGTTACCAAGGTGCTGGTCACATGGAGATGTGGGCAGAAGAGGGAAGACGAAAGCAAATCAAGAGCTTATACTGAGCCAGTGGGGGAGAATGTTGGGGAATAGAGGGGGGGGGGATATGATGCAAGCCGAGCAGAAATGGAACATGGATGGGGGAGGGAAGAGGGGTAGAGCCTCAAATAGTCAGGAGCAGAGGATGAGCTGAAGCTTGATGTAGAAAATGGCCCGCAGCTCTGTTTGAGATGTGTGTACATGTACAACAGCGAGACGATGAGGGATGTGGACAGAGCAGGAATTGAACTGAAGGGTGTAAAAAGGGTTTAATAATTTCAATGTATCTTTTTAAGGTCTAATTTTCGGTGGGCTACATAACTGGGTCATGTTGCTTGAACAAGACAGAACAAGAGACTCACGCAGTACAGACATCTCTACATAGTAAAAGCTATGTTAAAAGTAAAAAAACAACAACTGAATTCTGAAATTTCTATAATTTTTAGGATATGTTTTTGAATAAATCTGAAACAAGAGAAGACAGATGCAATTCTGCTCTCTTAATAAAGCCTAAAACACAAACTGTGCAAAATGCTCTTCAAAACATCAACTTGACCTTTTCAGTGTATTCAAATCTCTATTATCAGTGTATGAACCCATTTTCTTTCTACATCTCTAACACTCTCTAACACTTAATTTACTTTTGTACTGCATCCAATCGGTTTGAGAGGATTACAAATTGTGTAACATTTTGTTATTCTGTTGACACAGAAAAAGCCAAAACCACAATGACTCTCTGAGAGAAGCATCAATCCATTGTCTCAATACTGTTAATCCTAGTAGGGTTGCAGAGGTGCTGGACTCTATTCCAGTCCATTGCAGTTTAGAGTATCTAAATAATCTAAAATGAATGGTTTTGGACTGTGTGTGTGTGTGTGCGTGTGCTATATCCCTCACACAGAAAGGTCCCAGACCTCAGGGAATAATCCAAAATCCCTTTTCTTGTCCCAGCTATGCAACGTAAGTGTGACCACCCCACAATCAAACCTTTCTCCTGAATAGTAATCATCTGGAAAAGACGGAGAAAAATTAGGCCAAAAGGCAGAAAATCTTATATATATTATTATACTTTAAAGATTCGTACGCGGCAGCAACAAACAGAGAAAAGACTAGATTTACGAGGTATGTTATTCCAAGAGGCTGGTCGGGGCATGACGTTCCTGAATGTGGATTTTTTTGGCTGTTTTGCGCTCAAACTCAACGTTTCTGGCATGACGTTTACGAGAATCTCAAAAAACGTGTGTGGACCACGGGGTTACAGTCAGTTCTGATACGGGGCCTCCAGAAACGCCCCCGGCGACCATCTAAAAGGTGCATCTGCTCTGAAATGTGTGAATAACATTCCTTTGAAATTACAGGCGTGGAAATCCTCCCTCCGAGGACCGGTCTCACGTTACAAAATAATAGACAGCATGAAAGCAGGAAAACCTGTAGCCGAGTTGGATTGAGAGGAGAGAGCTCGCCGTCACACCTGGGGACAGTAAGTTTGTTTTTTTAGGCTAAAATCTGCTCAAATCTTGGACACTATAGATTTTTTTTTATTTTTATTACAATGCTGATGCTGAGTCTGCTTTTCAACACAGTTTGTCGACATGAGAGGACGTTATGCAGGAAAGAATACCACCAGAAAAGGGGAAAAAATCCGAGCGGGAGCTGGCTCGTGTCCTGATGCAGATGTCCCTGGTGTGACTGTCTGCAAAGCGGGGGACGGGAAACTCGGTAAAGAAAAGCTGCTTTTCTTTTGGAAATTGACGGATTTCTATAGAGCACATTTCCCAGTTAGTTGACATTCAGCAACCCTGAAGTGGATGAAGTAGATATGTTAAATATATATATTTTTGGTTTGCCACTCAGTCATTAAAAACCCCAAAACACATCCTGATTTAAAGACTGTTTTCTAGTCCCATGTCCACTGAGTTTGAAGTTTTGATTTCGCAGGAAAAGACGGAAGCTACTTTAATCAAATTACGATTCTTTGGAATTAGAGACGAAGATATAAGAACGATAAGGAAGTTTGATGTGCTCCGATACGTCATATGAGCTGATCATCTGCTTTTTTTTGTAAAGGTTCAGAGTGTTCCATCTATGGAAGTGACAAGGTTTACCTGGGGGTACGTGTCAGAATGCCAGTCAGAGATCTACTGAGAAATATCCGTCTGTCCAAAGGCCAGGACCCCGAAGACCAAAGGGTATTTGTTTATTCATGCAATTATTTGCATTTTTTTTATTGTTCAGACAGAACACAGAGGTTTATTTTTGCACATCTGTAAAATAATTGCGTGTCCATGGGTCAGATAAAGTAAAATCACATCAGGTTTTTATGTAGATTCCAGTGAAATTGATTATGTGAAAGATTTTTGCAGTGTGGTAAAATGTAACTTTTTCCTCGTATCCTTTCTAAATTGAGGTTAAAACAACTGCAGATTCACTACTGTGATTCACACTACTGTGGACAATCTTTCTACTTAATTTGATAGGCACTGCACTCTCTAATTTGATTAACTCTGCAAATTTTATTTCTCTAAAGATCTGAAATGAAACATGGGTTATGTTAAGAAGTGTGTCTGTTTCCATCTAAGAAAATGCAAAGAAAAAAACTCACACAAATTTATTTAAATTTGCAGAGAGGCCCCGGCGGACCTACAGGTAATTAAATAAGATTGCGTCACAAAAATCTCTTTAGGTTATTGGTTTTCAGACATTCAGTCATTGCTATGAGCTGCTATCGTATACCTACGACATGCTAGTTGGCTGTGTAGGTGCTCTAAGACTCAACGTTGACTTCGTCTTTCACAGGAAGCGTTAAACGAGCCAGAGCTCGTTCCAGAAACCACACCAAGTGTTTCAACAAGGTAAGCGTTGAAAACAAAAATGTTCACATCTCTGCTTTCAGGCAGGGTTGATGGAAAGGGGCGCTCTTTTTTCCCCAAGGATTGGGTGAAACCGCTCAAAGCGCTGCCATTATTTTTGACCTTTAGATAATGGACCCCATGAAAAGCCTGGAGGAGCTGGCCATCATCGTGGAGGTTCTCGAGGAGGATCTCAGAACTGGAAACACCTGCCGCTCCCTGCCCGGAAATCTGTCCGCCTCCAGCTCTCCGGTGAACCCAGAGATGTCTCCATCTGGTAATGTTCCGACTAAACCCACAAACTGACAACAGCTTCTTTTTTAAAATGACGCCTCAGTTGACAGCGACTCGTTTCGGTTTCGCATACAACAAGTTATCTTTCCACGCTATCTCTCCCAGGATACAGGGACGAGGACGACGCCATGCTTCCTAGTCCGGAATCCTACACCACGTTCTCCCCCGGCATGGCCGATTTCTGCCAGGGCGTGCCCCCCCCCGACTGCATGTTCTCCAGACACCAGCCCTCCGGCGCCGAAAACATGCTAATCGGCGGAGAAAGCGGAGAGGACGGGTCGGATCTTCGGAGCTGCCGCCAGGATGTGAGCGGCTCCGCGTTTTTCTGGATGCAGCTGGGCAAAGAGGAGAACCGGCTGAGGGGCGTCTCCGATGCAGAGCTGCTGATGACAGACGAACACGGAAGAACGTAGGTTTGACTCAAAACGGTCACATGAGTGTTCGCCGACTGATGCCTCCGCCTTTTTACAGGCCGAATATAGACGCAGTCCTCGATATCATGGATTATCGTTGGTGTTAGTGTCACTCCTGTCCATTTGGGACCAAAAACAACACGGTTCAAACAAAAAGGGCAGAGTAAAACACTAAAATATGCCACTCATATCACATCTAAACAGGTCACGCAGGCCTTTTCAGTATAGAATATCTGTGTTGTTTAGAGAAGCCATTAAACCAGACTTGAACCAGTTTGGTTCAATTACTTTCTTTCCTGTGAACCCTGTAATGCCAAATGTATCATATTTGATACATACGGTTTCTGAAATGTTTTGCATAATTTAATGATAAAAACTTTGCTCACAATCCTATTTTACACCTGATAACAGGGGGCAGAAGAGTACACAAAAAATAATCTTGATTTATCGCATAGTAATAAATTATTAATATTAATATTTTATTTTTGTTTTTTGTTTTTACATATTTTGTTAAAAGGTCATATAAGGAATTCAAACAAAAAAAAAAGTAATTTTCAGTTTTGTTTTATTCTTGGATCAGGCTTTAAAGGGTTAAAAAACAAACCAAAAAACATCCTAATCAGCATTTTTAACTGAGACAGCTGCTTGAGTCCATCCCATTAAGAGCGTACCAACTTAACCAGTATCTGAAAAAATCGCTTATTATAAGGTATTGTTTGAATTAAATAAAAGTAACTCAACATAAGTAACTGCGCCTGCCCTCTTGCTTAACCTAATCACATCAAAACAAGTGCTAGGGGCGCATTAGGGCCATAAAACTCGAACATGTTCTTACAGATTGCCTGAGGCTGTGATCCAGCTGTGTGTCAGTAATTACTGTGATTACAAACATTTTCTACTACTACTACTACTTTTCCTCGCAGAGCTCTTCATAACGTGGTGTGCGTTGGGAAGAGGGCGCTTGGCTACGCCATTGCAAAAAGGATGGCGGCGATCAACAGCCTGGACGTCAAAGACTGTGACGGAATGGTACTCCATCGTTCTTCCACTATAAAATGTCCCAGCAACTGTGGCCATGAAATATTGAGCCGTCAGATACACACAATTTAAAATGATAGCATCCATTGCTTAATGTTTCCTTTGTGTTTGTTTTTCCGACAGACTGCTTTGCTCTACGCGGCAAAATACAACCAGCACCTCATGATGGCGGATTTGATCCATCTAGAGGCCGACGTCAATGAGAGAAACAGTTTGGGAAAGTCCTGCCTCCATCTCAGTGCTGAGAAAGGCTACATCCGAGTCTTGGAGGTTGGATTTTCTGTTTTGTTCTGGTTGTCGTTTAGTGTCCCGTTGTGTTTAGAGATGGCCGTGTTGTGTGCCGTTTTATTAGTCATGTTATATTTCACACACAGGTAATAGAATTTGGGCAAAAAAAGGAGTTGGTCGACAAAGTGGTGCAGAAAGAAAATTCCAAAACCCACAAAGAACAGTTTCCCCACTTTTTAAAGAAAATATCCTCTCGCAAATGTCCAATCTTTAGCATTACTCACACTTACTTTTTCAATCAAAATAATTTTATTAAGGATTTTTCTTTTCTTTATACAAACACAAATACTAATTGTAATTTCAATGGAATTCAAATGTCCCACTTAGGAGTTAACTGTGTCAGTTTTTTAGTGTTGAACACATAAACTAAATTCTCTCTAAGTTAATGATAGTATTTCCTTGTATGTGTGACACAAAGAAAGGAGAATTCATGTGTTACAATTCCGAATGGTATGTTTGTTGCAGAGTTGCAACTGATGGAACGAGGTCGCTCTTATCAAGATTTCATAAGCAGGTTACCACAGTTCACTTAGTGAAGGGAAGGGTGGCCTGGAATAAATCTCTCAGAGTAGTTCAAAGGAAGCTTTTTGACCAAAACAGCAAAAGAGAGGAATAAAATCTAAATCAATTGTTGTCAGTCAAATGAATTTTTGAACAAAGTTATCGTGGCTTGTCCTAAATGATTGGTGTAGTAGAGATTATTACAGGTTCAGTTTCCACTGATTTAAGCTTACAGTTTACTCAGACATATTTGTTTTTGGCTGAGTGATTTTCATAGGTATAGGACAGGGTAAAAAGCCTTTTACACCTCAGATGGACATGCCAGCATGACGCTCATAGTTTTAATTATAGTTGTGCGGTTGGCTGAGAGCTGAAAGCATCTTTCCTCATGACACCTGAAGTCACTTCACATCTGCTTTCTGTAAAAGAGTTATGCTGAATGGAGTAGATGGTAACACCGATGAGCTTGTTTCAGACTGTGACTCAGAACCTCTTGGATAATTTGTTGTTCTCTTTCAGAAAGTCAAAAGCAAATTGGGACACTTAAAAAGTTTATTTGCCACTTTGATTAAATATTTGGACAAAACATTAAATTTTAGATTAAAAGAAGAAAGTATCTGCACATGAATTAGTCATGAAATAGTCCTACTGCTATTTCAAACTAGCTGTAGCCTGTTCTGTGTGTATTTGAGCTATATTTCTGTTTATGTACAGGTCCTGAAACAAACAATGATGGATGGGGTCTACATTGATGTTGAGGCCGCTGATTATTGTGGTAAGCACTGTGAACTCATACATTCTGATTTGATTTTCATGAGTTGAAAACACTTCCTCATCAAACTAGTTTTTTTAATAACCCTCAACTCAACCGTGTCACTGCTGGGAATTTGTTTTTAACAATGAAGCAAGAATCAAAAACTAAAGATGACTCATTTCCCTTCTGACAGACAGTGAATGAATAAAGGCCCATGTTTAGAATGAACAGATAACTTAAAAATCACGTGGATTTCACTACTATGATCCAGTCTAGATCCCACATCTCTAATGAAACGTTTTTTTATCTAAAACCTCTGAAAAAGTCACCTGTTTATAGATATCATTGATGATAGAGCACACCGTAACAGCAGGACATCCATTGTTAAGGTGACAAATGACCTACTACTAAGTAGGAAAGAAGAGAGCCCTGGGTTGGAATGTTGAATTTAGCTCTTTTAGGCTCTCTGGTGGGTATGACCTCCATAGTGGCTTGACTCAGATGTGGTTCTACCACAAGGGTCAGTCCTTGGATTCCATTCTATTCTCTATTTACTTGCTACTTCTTGTCTAGCTCATTCAAGATCATAGTGTAAATGAGCATCTTAAAGCTGGTGTTCACCCGGCTGTACAGCCCCATGGGGCCCTCTGATCCCTGGATCCCTGGCTTATCTCTTTGGTAAAATAATCACAAAAATAACTCATTTTGTTTGGTCCTCCCAAATTTGTTAGGTTTATCATTACAAGACTTGGCAATCAAATAATATCACCAAAACATCTTGGAGTACCCGTAATATCTGACTAACTTTAGTTTATTGGGGTAGTTCAATCTTATTTTTTCCAACTTAAGTCAGTTTTTAGTTATATTTCAGTCGCTGATTGGCAGAAATGTATTTGTGCTTTCGTCCACTCTGACTTTGACAACTGTATTTGATTATTGGTCAGACAATCGTTTTAGAATGCTGCCGCAGTTCGACTCATGACCAGAACAAAAAAGCATGAAAAGAGATCCTCTGAACTGGTTTTTCCTCAAAGGCTAATCTGTCAGGTTTTGAAATCTATTTAAAATTTGACAGCCACCTTTTGAAGTTGTCTTTGATGACTTCACATTAGGTGGATGTGTCAGATTCTACCCCACGAGCCTTTTTTAGTTGCGACTAGATCTCGGTGTTCAGGGGATTAGTGACTGGTGCCTGTGTTTGCTCTCAGGAATGAGTGCCCTGCAGTGTGCTTCCGTGGCCCTCAAGAAAAGCATCTGCGAGGTGAGGAGCAGCAGATCTTCCACTTCGGTGAGGCTCCACATGCTGCAGCAAGAGCAAATGATGGAGACGTTCGAGTGTCTGCTGCAGATGGACAGCTACCTCCACACCGCTGTTGGACAGTCTACGAGAGGTATGGGTCCTCTTTACTTCAAATCAATTCAATTACATTTTATTTATATAGCGCCACATCACAACAACAGTTGTCTCAAAGCGCTTTACAAACAGAGCAGGTCAGACCCTACTCTGAAGATAATTACAGAAACCCAATAATTCCCACCATGAGCAAGCACTAGGCGACACATGCAAGGAAAAACTTCCTTTTAACAGGCAGAAACCTCGAGCAGAACCATGGCTCAGGGTTTACTTGCCAGATTGCACTGGATTTGAGCTAATGACACACATTCACATTGCTGCTCAAGTGTTTTTCCATCTGTTAGACTTAATGCAGACAACATGGTACATCGTGCACCGACTGAAGTCTGGCCGGGCCGCATTTCTCAGCTCTGCTTCTGTCAGACGTCTCAGCTTAAAGACGTAGCTGCTGTCTGTGGAACAGCATTCCTGTCCAACAACACACACGCCACCTGAATAATGGGTTCTGTTTTTTTGCGGTTTGTCTTTTGTCAGTCAGAGGTACGCACATTTGACATATTTCAAATGGTCTTCATCCCTTGAGGACTGGAATTAAGTTTATCTTTAAAGATACCTGAAGCACACAGACCTACCTTTAAATAGACAGCATTCTACATATTTGCTGTTCTTTTAACATGAACATTTTGCTTTGAGACAATGTCAGTCATACAAAATGCCGCACATCTTCTTTGATTACACAATCCTCTTACATCACTGGCTTCTTGAGCAGAAGATTGGTCTAAATGTGTTTGGGCCTGCACAGCTAGTTGAGTTACTGTATAAAGTGTATATAGAGTTAGCTCTTTCTCTCAGTTTCACACATTATGGCCCACTCTCGTTCAGGTTTGCTACATCGGTTTGTTCACAGTTCTTTGAAGGTCCCACTGCAGCATTTCAATCAGGCAGAGCTTTTGGACGGACCTTGATGAGCCCCCCGAGGCCCTCTGCTGTAGATCTGCTGCCGTGTTTCGAGCTTCTATTCATTCGTGTTTGTAATTGCCGCTTTGTTCTTCTTTCTCAGGAGGTTTGACGAATGCAGCTCAGAGAGGGCTGAGCTCCCACGCCACTTGCCCTCCAGGGCATTTTTGAAACCCCGACAGTAATGTTCTGAGTTATTTCAGCCTTGAGCTCATATTCGGGAGACTGCAATCCAGCGGTTCTTCTCTACAAAGGATATGAGTTCAGGCCTGTTACGAAAAGCATCCAGTGTTCTGTGTGGTAAAAAAAAAAGCCTGGCTTTAACTCAGGTTTTTTTTTTAACCGTTCTGTACAGAAAAAATAAGATGCGCATTAGTTGGTTTCTGTGAAACTTGCATTGTTTGCTACAGTAAAGTAGCAAGTTGTCCTCAAGTAAGTGTGTCCCTCAAGATTAAGATTTCAAATTCTGTGGCAATATTTGAAATGCAGCTGTGTAACTCAAATTTTGCAGGACCTGGTAATGTTTGACATACCTGTGAAAGTTATGATGCATTTGATTTTACATAAAAAATTATTAGACATTTGTAAAGCATTTAATCTGGGATTCCAATAACTACATTAATAAGGTTGAAGTTTTGATTTACTGCCAGGATTTTTTATTTTTGTAACTGAGGGGCTTTTACATTAGAGGACAATTATTAATTATAGTGTGATGATGGGGAGTGAATGCAGTTACATTTAAGGCTCCCCATAACTTTAGATGGAAATGTGATGATCTAAGCTCATTGGCTGTCAGAAGAGCTACCTAATAATGACTAACTTCAAGACATTTTACCATTTGTTTAAAATGTATTTTTCTGACGTTTTTTGAGCTGATATCACATCTTCAGATGTGTATTAAATTCTTCTACAAAAAGGTTTTTCTGACTTAAAACAAAATGTGATTTTTGTTGTCTGAAATAAATGTAATTGATGGGTTAAATCCATTTGAAACTTAACTGGAATTACAAGGTAGTACACTGTCAATACCTGTTTTATGATTCCAGTTAGTGGTGGTGGGCAGTCATGGTTAATATGTGTTGGTGATATATGGATGTGTTGGTAGTTTAACCAGTTAAATTTAATGGCATGTGTTGTACACAAGCTGTTTCATGAGTGTGAATGGTCACGTGCAATGTTTTTTTTTGTAAGATGCAAACCATGTCTAACTGCAAATATTTGTCTGTTTTTTAACGAGGTGAAATCAGCATTAATACAGATATTATTGTTTTTTAAAATACTTTTGATATGAACGGTAATATGGACAACACATCTTTTTTAAACAAAATTTTCCTACTTTTTAATGCTGGGTTTTTTCATTGGGTAGAGAAATGAATAATAAAAGTTTATTAATGATAAGTTTATCAACACATTTAAAAGAAAAGGGAACTATTACAGCTTTGATTCTGTTTTATGTGAACTTAATGCGTTTTATCCACCATATAATTTTAAGAGTGGTATTATGTGTCATATTGGTTTAGTGTTTTGTTTTAGCAACAAGTACAACTTTATATACTTAGATTACTTAAGATGAGAATATAATAATACTCCTTTCGTGCTGCAGTTTTACATCAAGTTTTTGTCGTGCAGGGAGGATGCAGGGATTGATGATGTGTATATGTTACCGAAAAGAAATCCGATTATATCAAACATATCAGTGAAAAATGAAGTGCTTGTTCCAACATCTTTAATAATTAACTAAATACAGTTTTATACGGAAACATGTACACATATACACTCTTTCAGAATCAATTTCCAGCACCTCTCTGCAATTTAACAAAATATAATTCGGGGGCATGCAAACCCTGAACTGGTGTTCGTTTTTACTGTTTGCTTATATTGTATGCGCATATTAAAAATCAATAAAGTTTTGGGTTTGGTTTTCATTATCTTCAGGTTGTTCGAACCTCTGAGTGATGTCTATTTCATTTTTTTCTATTTTCACAACATGTATATCTTTGGATATTATTTCAGCACTGTGTGGTAACAAGGTTCATTTGGCTAAAAGCAACACAAATCTCAAAAGGCGTCGCACACAGCCGCATCCAAACTTGGAAAGCACCATTTTTAATGGCATACTTTCTGTCACATTTAGATTTAAACTGGAATCCAATATAGAAATAAGAGAGATGTTCCATTTATTTGCCTGTTAAAGAGTACTGCCAAAACACTTTTTTAAAATCAGAACTAAAATTGAATGGTAATATCTTAAATCACGTTTTATATTTACATATGTGTATTTAGCAGAAGCTTTATGCTGGTGTTAGCACTGTTGCCTCACTGTGAGAGGGATCCAGGTTCAGATCCCCGGAGAGCTGGGGGCCTTTCTGCATGGAGTTTGCAAGTTCTCCCTTAAACCCATGCAGGCCCGGGGAGAACAGGCAAACTGCATGCAGAAAGGCCCCAGGGGATTTGAACCAGCTACTTACTGTCAATCAAAAAGGGTCAACTCGCACGGTAACTGTCACTCCAACAACATTGTGAAACTTATTTCAAAACACCCCTTAAAAAGAAATCCAGTCAAAGTCCCATAACTTGAAATGAAATCAAACACAAATCCCGAAAAAAGAGTCCTCTAAGTTTTCTTCAAATCTTATATGACTAATACCTCATCTCAACACTAAACCTTTACATGAAATATCACGAGTTTATATATAAAACTATGTTAAGCTAACCGTGTTAAGCTAACCACCTGTGTGTCTACTTTGTGTGTTTGGTGACAAATTGTAAAAATGAGTTTTGTATTTCATACAGTTCCTTTCCAAAATAAGACCTAATATAGCTTTAAATGGTTAACTGTATATGTAAACTGCTGATTCTGATAATGGAATTAAATCATTATTGTGGAATTGTACTAATTTTACGACTTTTAACTTGAATGCATGTACTGGGTTTGGCAGGGAAATCTATTGGCACACGAGCCCCACCAAGAATTTTTTTCACCAGCCGCCACTGGTAAAGCCTGAACAAAGTAATAATGTTTAAAACAACAAGGTATTTAAGGTAACTTACGGATCTGTTAGAACTGGGCTATAGTTATTCACTTTAGCATTGTATGCTTTAACATAATCTATGTAAATTACTGATTGTCTTATTCCTTTAAGGGCTACACTCTTGTGTTTAACTTTGCCCAAAGATTCTCCTTCTCTATGTTACATTAAATACACATTTTAAATTCCACATCCACACGTACACTTTCTTATCAATTTCCAGTGTAATCTGCATGAATTAAGAGCTAACCTGATCATGTCAGTGGCCAATAACACTCGGTCGTGTCCAGTCCTCTTGGTGTACGGGGCGGGCCCGGCCCAGAAGATAAATGTCCATCACACCCGGATTTCGGTTCTCTTGCCAACTGAGATCCTCTGGGAACTTTGTCTGCGAGAGCCCAGTGCTGATTTACTTCACTTGTGACCAATAAATCTCGTATTTGTACTCTTGATCTGCTAGGGCTTATTTTCAGGCTTCCAAATAAAGAGTCTAGCTTACAGAACTAATCGCTATATAAGTTAGAACTTCATCTCAATGCTTTGATAATGACTCTAAATCAATGCCAAGTCAAGCAGACCCAGGACAGACAGTCTAAAAGTCTCACCCTGGTCCCTCTTTACACATTTCGTAACACTGAACATAGAGGAGCCATTGCATAAGCTGCATGTGTCAGGGACAGGTAGTGAGTCGACGACATTTTCGACGACTTTGTCACAGTAAAACCAAACTGAAGTTATTCTGACTCCCACACTGCATGCATCGAGTGTTGGGCCACTCGTGTGTAAATAGCTCAAAGGGACAGTCATCAGAACAGCATGTCCCTGGGGCTCTCTCTCTCTCTCTGAGCAGAAGAATTAACTTAATGTGTCAAGACCTGCGTCGTAGGTTCTGGATGAGTTATTGCTGCAGCCGGAGTGTGAACTGTTTTTTTTTGTTGGTGAAAACAAAACAATGGAAAGTGATATTTTTAGAGACAGATTACTGAAAATTGTACCTTCCTACTAACCGTTGTATCTATTAGGAAACAGGATGGGTGACAAACATGAAAAAGGCCCAAGGGCAAAAGAAATGCAAAAGAAAAAAAGAAACAAAGCTGAAGAAGTTCGAGGAAAAGAGTTTGCAAATGTCAAATAAGAAAATCTCACATTGGGCAAAATTGTGTTTTCAAATATTCAAAATGTACTGGAGGTACAGCGAAAGGGGGCAAAGGCAAATCGTTCCCCCTGTTTTGGAAAAATCGAATATGGAAAGAAATTGTGCATGTTCAAACCACTTTGAATACATTCCACACAGGCAGGAGCTAAGAAAATAATGCAGTCTTGACTTGAGGAGAAACCAGCTCCACGTTTCGGCTCCACTTTGTTGTTTGATCCCATAACATTGTGTTTTCTTGACACATTGTTGGCAGACTTATATGGTTCTTAACATGTAGGTTTTGGAGCCCATCTGTGGTGCTACCTTGAAATGAGTCCCAGTCTGTCATTGGTAACGGGAAGTAAATATTTTTTTTAGGGGGTACTAACATGAAAAACGAAAATCTTCTGCCAGTCCAGTGAGATTCCATTCCGTTTGGTAGTGTTACATTTTCTTTAGTCCTTGTTTAACCGTTTCTTTGTCCTCCGTTTGATTTATTACTTTTGGATAGAGAGAGTATCAAATGGTGATGAGTCAGACCGGTTCTGAGAATTAGTCAGTTGAGAAAATAATATACTAACAGTATGACAAGCTAACCTTACCCTGTGTCAGTTAGCAGTATTCACATCCAACCTTTATTCTGATATTCATTTGGAACTGGAAAACCTGGTTCTCCATTAAGGTCCGCTACTGAGAAGAACACCGCCTCTGTTCTTCCTTTGTAAAAAGACGGACCACTGGCCTGGTTCATAAGTGAAATGGTAGCGTTCCAAACAAGCTTCCGAATGACTGAAACAAGAGAAACCATCACGGTAATTTTCCTCCAACCTTGGGGCCTTTGCACTGCAGACCTGTTTAAAAACCTCAGTAACTTACACTCCGGTGTCTAGTGAGCCCCGAACTAGCTCCTTTGGCTCCGTTCCTGTTGTTAGAATGCATATAATTTGAGATATGTTCTCTAGAAATTTTGCTTTAAGTGTTTAACTGGTTCCCAGCTGTGAGTGAGGAGCATTCATTTTCACTTTAACCCTTTAAAGCCTGAAAAATAGAGAAAGGTTCTTTTTAGATTTGATGTCTTTATTCGGTTCTTCAACAAAATATGCAGTAATAGAAATCATTTTTGAATATTTACAATTTATTACCGTGTGATAGGTCAAATTTATTGTGGTGTAGTTTTCATCCTGCTATATTCAGCTAAATCTGATTGTGTACACTAGGATTTGGAGCAACATTTTTGCTATCAAATGATGAAAAAGGTCTCAAATGCAAAACAGTTCAGATACCGTGTGCATTAAATATGACAGATAAGATGTTATAGGATTAAAAGGTGGTGGCAAAAAAACAGGCTTCCTTCTACAAAAGCACAACAATCTCTTCGAGGCAAACAAATGTCACATTCTATCCCTCTGGCAAACTCCTACCAAACCAGAGTTGCTGACATCCTCACGAGCACCTCTCATGTCAGGTGTCCAGCGGTGAAAATCCATGAAAGAATATTCCAAAGAATACTCAGAGTTCCTCTGCTCTTTTGTTATTTCAGGTTCCAAAACAACTTTTAAATTGACAATAGGAATACACATACAAGTATAATTCTATTTTTATTTTCTAATGTAACATAATGAACATTACTAATAGTTACATATGTTCTCTTTGACTTTGTGACTTTGTGAAATTACTTTATTTCAAAGTAATTCGACCTTCTCACGCTGTACAAACAGAAAATAATTTTTCATTTTGAAGTAATTACACTGACAGATTGGTATTGTCACTTCACCGATACAAGTTTTAATACTCGTCTTAGTTTTTGTGACAGCTCAGCTAAACGGTTTACATATACTTTTGTCATTTAGAAACCTTTTGTTGTATCTGGCATTGCCAAGTTTTGATAAACCTTGTTAAAATGCAAAAGCTTAAAACAAACAGGCTTAATACAAGAAAAATTATATTTTGACAAATTAGCTCTCGTGCTGTGAATCCTGGCTGCGAGAATGATTTGTTTTTATTTTTACTTTTCCATATAATCTCCAAAGATTTAAGATTTTCCCCAATGTCCATAGTACATTATCTTAAATAATGCTTCTCAGATCTATCTATGTGTGTAAGCATTTGTTGTTTGTCTTTATCTTTGTTTAGCCCTGTCCTGATATGCTCCAGTTGGGTGGGCATGGATATAATTGAATCAGAAAACATATGAGACATCACCACATGTAGATAAACATTGTAGATAATAAAAAAAAGTTTTTTTTATCACAGGATAATTGTTATAATCAGAACTCAAAATGGAATAAATCAATAGCTCATAGTGAGTTCATATCCTGACTGGGGACTTGTGAAACCTAAAAGGTGTGAGATGACATGTGATAAACATGTCATTTACGAGCAATGTCACACACGCAAATCAAAACCTTCCATCCAATGTGAAATAAAAGTGACGCACTTTGACTCACACAGTTTTTTTTTTTTTTTTTTTAAAGATTTTGTTGGCTCTAGTGGCCTTTACTGACAGTAGCTTGACAGGAAAGGGGGCAGAGATAAAGTGGGGGAGACCTAATCTGACAATCATATCATTTACACAAACACACAAGCTCAATTTCACCACCAAAGGATGATGAAAGGAGGATTTCTCACCAGCCCAGGATTCGCTTCAAAATGCCTGAAGTTTTATGAAAAACGGCCACATTGTCAGTGAGAAATGGCGAAGATTACCTGGAAAAGGAAATAGAGTTGTCCCTAATTTACTTACACACATCAGGGGGGATAAATCCCCTCCTTTGCTGAAATGGCTGAGGCTTTAGTGTAGTATATTCTCCCCTGAATGTGAATTGTACTACATGAATAAAGCTTGTTTTGATTTGCCTAAAGGCAACTGCGCCTAAGGTCTTTCAATCCCTGCCAAGAGGAGATGTTCCATAATGTAAAGCCTACGCCTGATACAGCAGAGCTGAGATCTTAACGCGTAATGATGCAAACTGAGATTAAGATAAAACATATATGCAAACACACACACTGCAAAACGCATCTTTTAAAAAAACAAAAACATTCGGTTTAAACCATTTCAGTCCATCTCCAAACTGCATTTTTGGGCCGACAGCAGACATGAGGCCCCTGTGAAATGCCTCTAATCGATCCTACAGCTACAATTTCAACCTCTCTTGCATCATCTTTTAAAGAAGCCTCCTTTTTAAACGAGTCTTTGGGGGTAATGAGAGCGCAGTCCTCTGGTGCCATCTGCTGACTGGAAATCTTCTTTGAGTGGAACGTGTAGTTGTGGGGGTGGTCCACCAGGTGACGGTGGTGGATCAGAACATGTGATTTGTACATTTACAGGTAGGCAGAAGAGCCCACGTGTTTTGCGAGGAAACAGTTTGTTTAATGACTTTATGGGGTCTATCCAACAGGCCCGCGCAATGGCAGGCAGGTTATGACTGATATCAGTGCAGTATCATGCCTGGATGGTAAAAAAAAAAGGAACACTGTGTGCAACATTTGGCCCTAATAAAACGTTATCTCCGGGGCACACGGCGCACGGCGTCAGCCAGTGCTTCACTTGGTTTCCTGCTGCAGAAACTGCTGCAACAAGCTGTAACTTGAACGAGAGCAGGTCATGTTTATTAGGTGAGTTTCAGTACAAACCAGGGAATTCTTTCTGCACAGCTCAAGGCAGTGCTTAACTCTCAAGAAAACGTATTAGAGTGAGACCGAGAGCACGCATTTTTTTAATTCCCTGTTGTCCTGTTGTTGCCGATACCCATGATCTGACTTGTAAGGTGCCAAATTCAATGCAGAAATACTGAGTTTACAATAGTCTGTATGCAGCATTTCAATATATGAAAATGTCTGTCCAAACGTCTCTGAGCCACAAATGTACTAAAGCAATTCATATTTTTAAGTTGAGACTTTTATACTTTAATTTCATTGGATTTTTAAAAAAAAACCTTGTTCATGTCATGGCATTACTCCAGTTTTTATGTGAAAAAACACTTTAGTCCCGATTGTCCAATGCATGTAAGCGATTACAAGGCCATGACAGTTCTGAGGTAAGCTGATGTTTAACTAAGATAAACTGAAAAAAGCACCTGGCACAGTTTCCCATGTCCTTGCTTAGAAACTGAAAAGGGAAGTTCCATCATTTCCTGAAAATGGCTGCCCTACTGAGGGATTTTTTTTTTTTTTTACATCCAATAGATTTTTTTTTTTTTACCTGCTCCATTTTGCAAGGACCTCTTTCTTCAGTGTTAGAATGCAGTGCGAACCCTGTACATGCATGGCCCTTTTCAGTACTTTGCCATTCTTTAGAGGCTGACGTAAAAAAAAAAAAGATTTAAAACCCCCTCTAGATGCCACCAGATACATAAAAAACTGTGTAGGATAATGTTACAGGACTTAACAATACTAACGCTAGTTTTATGTACACTGTGATGTCTGTAATGAAAATCAATCTCGATAAGACAAACAATGTTACAGGAAGTAAAGTGTTCTATTTAACTTTTAATAGTTAGCTTTTTCATTTTCCGATTTACATTTTTGAATGATATAAATGTAAAGTATGTGTAAAATCAAAACTTGTGCAATCAATGTAATGTGCACTGTTATATGTAATAGTTCCCTTTTAAATATTCTTAATTTTGACAGTCTAAGTATTGCATGTGGAATGTTGTCAGTAATCTTTAAATTCGTAAATACATGTCGATTCATCTCTGTGGAATTTTGCTGCCTGTTTAATTTCAAATGTGCCAGTGTGTGTTGGCAATTATGGAAAATATGCATGTCTGAATTACTCTACCACTAAATTTTGGGAGCTGCTTAATGGGCTGCATGGCGCTGATGTGATCAGCCTTGTGGTTGCACCATAAAGGTCCCTGGTTTGAATTTCAGTTAATCATATGTGGTTTCCCTGGTTTGATCTCTAGTTTAACCAGTAATGATGCCAACATGTTTACATTTTCTGCCAGTGTGTGCATGGACTTTCTGGGCATCCATCATCCTCTCCTTGCCCATAAAACGAGTATGTTAGACTAATTGGAGACTCTTAACTGACACTAGGGGCAAGCAGGCATGATGATCCGTCTTGTATGTCTCTGTGTGACCCTGTGATGGACTTCGGACCCTTTCATTTCCTGTCTACTGCCTCTCCAGTCTCCAGTCCCCCCTGCAACCCTGAACTGGATGAAGTGGGTGCATAGAATGGATGGATGGATAGATAGAATTTCTCGGTAGAGACAGGGAATCCCTCCAGCTGTTCTCAGGGTTTGGATATGGATCCCATTTACCAAATTTAGAAAAGGTAGATTCAGATTTAAATGCATGATATTTTTTTTGTCCCTGCAAAAAAATTTAAAGGTTCAATATCAAACTTTGAGGTGCACAAATGAGAGAGAGGAATATTAACTTGCTCCGAGCACTTATAGTTACAAAGCCTATTTTTCCATCTAAACAGTTCATATGACGTAACTATTACCTGGAGGGACTTTCCAAATGTGATTAAATTTTCTTGCTTAGGTCGTTGTTACTCTGCCAGAACAACCATTTGCTGGGGCTGTCATGAACTGATGAACTCTACAAATTTTGTAAAACATTTCCTCACCTCCCCTCTCGATTAAGACATGTTCTCCACAGAAACAGCTGAACAAGCACATTCCCCTCAATTGGTTGGTGCTTTTTAAAACTGACAGCTCAAAGCTGGTTTCATAAGTGTAGACCAAGCAGGAGTTTTTTTTCTTTCTGTCTTTGCCTACATAGAATTGCGTATTATGCTTAAGACAGAGAGAGAGTGAGTCGGTAAATGAAAGGTGAAATAAAGCTGCTGCCCCCAGAGAAAGATTTGTTAGCTCTGCAGGTCTCGACGTGTATCGGGATCTTTAGGGCTTGGCATGTAGACACAGGCTAAGTAAAGCTGGAACATGGCATGCAGCTGTGGTTCAGGAAGTAGAATGTCATTTACCAATTGGAGGGTCACTGGTTTGAACTCTGGTTTCCTCTTTACCTATGTCGATGTGTCCAGATGCAGGAATCTCCTACCAACCCTCAAGTCATTCAATGGATAGTGTGCAAACAGGTGACTGTACTATAAAGTGATTGAGTTGCTCAATAAACAATATCCTTATGTGAATAGGTGCATGCATAAAGCAGAGGCCAATCTTTTCATCTGCCTCTTTTTACCCCCTAAGGCTGTCTGTTAATTTTCATATTTATTGATCAAATGATTTGACTTCATCGCTGAGGAAGTTTGAACTATTTGAAAATAAACATGTAAATCTTCAAACGCATTTGAATAGCATTTTCACAGGCATTTTCACAGGCATTTCCCGCTAACTACTTGTGGAACGTAGATGGTTTTTAAATGAAAAAATATGGCGCCAGCAGAAGAACCTGTGCGATTCCAAAATGAATATGCAAAATGTTCATACTGCATAGAGTTGCTGCAAAGCACTGAAGTTTAAGTTGCACTCTGAGATAAAATGCACTCTTTCTCGCACAAATTTTAAGCTGCTGGTAACACAAAAACATTTTTAGCTTCCCTTCTTACATCGCCAGACATATAGGACATTGACTGCTTTCTCCCGCATATAAAGAAACTCATTTGTTCTAAAACCCCTTTACATTACAGAAGAATAAGCTACCTCCATCATTTTCCACTGACTCATTCAACTATTACTTTTTCCTTGTATTACACACTTTCTGCATTTATATCTTACAAAAGATACAAATTCAGAAAGAGTTTTGAAAATCTGAGCAGCATAATGGTAAGTGGAATCCTTAAAAGTAGTGAAATATTTTCTATGGATCTACATGGATCTGAAAAAGAGTCATCTAAAGAGTCTTTTTTTTGCCAGCTAGCAAAAGACTGGCTGTGCCGAGTTTTTGCCGAGTCTTGACGCCACTTTGTGTGGGTCCGGAGAAAAGCTGTTGTTGATTAAGAGTGCAGCCCGAGTTCTTAAAGCGCACTGCAAAGCAGTTGAGATAGGATCAGTGCTGAGACCCAGCCCACGGGCTAAACTGACACACGGGGCTGACAAAGAGAAGTAACGGTTTTATGGGCAGATGGCTCCATACTTCACTGTCACACAGAATCTGTCTTTCATGTTTCAGTCCTTGTCTTTCATATCCAAACAATTATCTCTCTCTTCCAGGGTTTGGTGACAGCTCTTACAGAACAGTGTAACACAC
The DNA here is from genome assembly GCA_907169785.1 of Menidia menidia. Classification (NCBI taxonomy): domain Eukaryota; kingdom Metazoa; phylum Chordata; class Actinopteri; order Atheriniformes; family Atherinopsidae; genus Menidia; species Menidia menidia. The sequence goes on along the minus strand of CAJRST010037777.1, from coordinate 18,878,317 downwards.
CAATTACCAAATCACATGCTTGAGTTTCCCATCTTTTGAAAGCCTCTTTGCATCATTCACCGGTACCAATCAATGCTTGGCGTCATTCATGCCAGCACATTGGTTTGGTTACAAAGACCTACAACTTTTTTGGAGCGTCTACCAGACTCGGTGTAATGCCTTAAGTTTCTGCTCTCCATTTACTTAGCAGCCTGGCAGGATAATACCTGCTCCAGTATTTTGATAAGCTTTAAGGATTTATTTGATCCTACTCTTCCAGGAAAATGTGTGTTTAAAAAAAGCAGGGTCTCAACAAAGCTTTACAGTGAATTATGTCTCTTCAGAAAATACAGAACTGACGTCATGGATTAATGTGTGCAGGTTTAGTCCCCGGACTCAGGGTCCCCCGACTGTGAAATGAAAAGCCGAAAAAGAACCAAGTTTGATAATCAGCCAAGAAGTTACAGCGATACTCGGAGCTAAACCAATGATTAATTCACACACCGAAACGTGCAGGCACGTCTTCTGCTTGTGGCTTTTGTGCGTTTGCTGGTCAGTGAACCTTGAAGTACATGCAGGTGTTTCCCTCCGGCTCTGCTCAAGACACCAATCCAGGCCGGTTTCACACTCACTGCCGTCCAAGTCTGAAACCAGCCTTCAGATTTTAATGACATTCAGACACATAAAAAGAATGTCACATTTTCTTGAAGTAGTTTGGTTTAACCCTGTAATGCCAAATGTATCATATTTGATACATACTGTTTCTGAAATGTTTTGCGTCTGACACCTTTTGCATAATTTAATGGTAAAAACTTTGCTCAAAATCCTATTGTACACAATCAGATACACCTGATAACAGGGGGCAGAAGACTACACAAAAAATAATTTTGACCTATCGCATAGTAATAAATGATTAATATCAAAAATGTATTTCTGTTTTTTCTTTTTACATATTTTGTTAAAAGGCCAAATAAAGACTTAAAACCCCACAAAAAGTCATTTTCTGTTTTGTTTTATTCTTGGATCAGGCTTTAAAGGGTTAATGACATTGTATCTGAGTGTAAACTGACTATTCTTAAAGTCAATGATTAATTGGAGAAAATTAATGAACATCAAAACATCAAGCTAATCATAAGTGACAGCAGCTAGTCCACATTTTCTGCCCAAGCTTTGAAATATTGTTGCATTAATGCAGATAGATAATAGATAATGGTGTTTAAATCATTGTATTGTGTTTTTGCTATTCCCTTTCATTAGTGAACACTTTCCCTATTCATAGTTCTGCGTTTACATCAGAACCAGATAAGAACAAGATATAGAAAAATATCCACCCATCAACCCTTCCTGACTTGAATGAGAATAAAAAAATTGCTTTGCTTTAACCATTAAGAGGTAAAACTGCCGAGTCTGACACTAGTCAGTGACTTGACCTGAAACTGCCTCCGGATCATGTCATGCTCAATCTGTAATAGGCTTTAAACAGGTGTGACGAGAAATAGATTGATGATGATCCTGCTCTTCAACATCTGTCTGCTTAATCAGAAGCCCGCTCGGCCTAATTGTAATGTTTGATTTTTTTTATTTGCGTCTGTCTGTAACAGTTTCAAACACCGGATGAATTTTCAATGGGGAATCCGGTGATGTTCTCAGAATGAGTGATGCGATGTGCTACATGTCTTTTTCATGCGCACCAGTGATCCATGGTTGCTTTTAGTTACCAAAGTCTATCAAAATGCATTTCTACTTTTTAGAAACACTCTTTCTATAACCATCTGAAGCACCTGAATACCCGAGTTATTCCACTTACAGAAGTCACAGTTCGATGTGAGCTGCATGATCCTGGGTTCTTTGGATTTTCTCTCACCATCCATGCACAGGTTTTCTGCCATTGTAGCTTCCTAGAACTGTACAAGCACACTCATTCCTAAACACCGGCTGTGGCTCGGGAGGAAAGAGCAGTTGCTTACTGATTGGAGGGGGTCAATGGTTCAACTACACGTTCCTCCAGGCCACATGTCGAAGAGTCCCTTTGCAAGGACTATTGGTGCATGAGAAGGTGTGTGTGTGAGCGGGTGGACGACATGTGGTGTGAAACACTTCGAGTGGCCGATTTGATTTGACTGGAAGAGTGCTATATAGGTACAAGTCCATTCAAACTCAACTTGACGAAGCAGGTATACAAAAAAAAAAACGTGATTTGTTTGGTTTCAAGGTAGGAAACTGTAAGTTTGAATCATTAACACAACTGTCGCAGACAAACAAACCTCTTGGCAGGAAGCCAAACAGTGAACGAGTGGCGTTTGACAGAACAAATCTACCCAGTTAAATGTGGAAGCTATGCTTTTGTTATACTCCATCCATCTATTATCTATGCTGCTAGTATTAGTCTCAATTATTGTCTTTGAAACAAAGCAGACATAATCTTCTGGATGGTTGCAGCATAAGTGGACTAGTATTCACTGGATTGCTCTTAAATTGCATTTTAATGCTGCAATGAAACAACTCCAACGTGATACCATTACAAAGAAAGAGTAAAGAAACATTGCAGGAAGGAGAAATGTTGTTGAAAAAGCTATTTTAAACAATCAAGGGCAGGATTTTATCTGAGTGTGCTGTAAAGATGCCCTGGGGGAAAATTGTTACACATGATATTTCATGTTACTGGCTGTCTTAAATCCTGTTTCTATTAAACCCTTAGTCAGTGGAAGAAGTTTTTTTTCAACTTACCTATTCAATGCATGTGTATATCTATCTACTTATACTTTCTTTTACTTAAGACACTGTCACAGCCACGTGCCTCTAATCTAGTTTGGTTTTTCTGTCATACAAAGCCTAAATCCTTCCATGGAATACAAGCTCTGCATAGATAATAACACAATGTTTACTCTTGGTTTCTCTGTATACATATCCCCTGCATGTCCTAACATCTCCTCACATTTGGTGTTTTCCGTAATTCTCACAGATACATTAATATTCTCCTGAATATACCCTCTTGTCCCTGTCAAACTTACGTTCAGGTGCTGGAATACACTCTCTGGCTGTTGGTGTGTCGTCTGCTAATCCTGTACTTAAATGTTAAAAACAATACCAAAACAAGAAATTCAAGTAAATTGATATAGAAGAGAGATGCGTGATACACATGCCTCCTTTTCTGCTCTTAATAAAACCAATCTGAGCTCTTTAAAAGGTAATTCCTATAAGGATGAGAAATGGAGGTTACATGGAATAATCCCTTACATGTTGATGAAGGCAGGATAAAGCCTCTAGTACACCCGAAGTAGTTATCCTGTATAAATATTTGCCCCCTTCTATGCTTTAACATGGGGTCTTTAAAGCCTGTTTTTCTGAAGATCTTGTGATATGCAGCCTGTTCACTTGGAGCTATGCTCACTCAGGAGTATCATGCCTAAACAGGTCTGTGCTGGCAGACCATCTTGCCTAAAGTGCCACGGCTAGATGTGGAAGCCAGATAGATCCGGTTGCAAGTCATTTTCTTTTCATGTCAGTGTCGGAGTTGTCAGATTACCTGATGACACCTGAAATATGGACATTAAAAAGTACAAGGAACGATATGTCCCAGTGCGGCATTTTGTTGAACTGTGTTCAAATCACAACAAAAAGCATATTTTGTAGGAGTTATTTTCATGAGTTGTTTCATACACGTGTGTGCTACTCACTCGTTTTTTTTTTCTTTATCTGAGACAGGAAACTGCGTCAACCTATGAATTTCATGTGAAACCATGAACCATCTTAATATGTTCCTATTATTTTACTCATTAGAAGCTACGTAAGTAGTAGAGTTGAGGAGAAATTCCTCATTGGAACTGTACCCATAAAAAACCTGAGACATTGAGGCAAATGAGTAAGTGTACTCAAGTAATTTTAGGTGATCCGTAAAAAATGGGGTCATATCCCACACTAAACCCCAACCAGTTCATCATAAATTTCTCTCTTGTTCAATATACCTACAGCTATATACATTGTTTAAGCATCCTGCAAGCGAAGCATTCAATTTATTTTTAGTTGTATGCTTCAGTAGTCTGTAAATAGGACTAATATTTGAAAACTTTTGTAAAAAGTTATCAACATCACTCTTTGCTTTTAATAACTATGACAGATTTGGAACAGACAAATACCATTTTTATAAACTTACGTTCAGACGGCCACAACTGATGTACTGTTTCGGTTTATTGTCTTTTTTTTTTTGGATTGAATAGCTGTTAATCGTGTGTTTTATTCTTGTAAAGTGTTTTCATATTTGTAGTCTGGAGTCGAAGTAAACTGCATCACCACTGAAACTAAATGTGAGGGGGTGAGCTGAGGTTAAGAATCCCTGGGGAACTATCGGCTAGCTACAGGGTGTTATAAAGCACGTCGGTCCTCCCGCCACTTTGATTTTCATCGGTTTAACTGTTTGATATCGACCAGATAAGCAGTATGCACTGGGAGAAATGTAAGTACCCTGATGCAGATACACCGTTACCACTTCTAATTAATGAATCAATTGAATTATTAAATCTGCTTTGTTCACAGAGAAGCAAAGCGTTTTTGAAAGTCATGAAAATGGGCTTCATGTTGTACTGTGAAATATGTTGTTTATTATGTTATACCTGCAGCTATTGGTAGGAAATGACTGAATAATATGTGTTCAGTTTACCAGAAATATCCGACCATAGCAGTATTTTACCTGCAGTTTTAAAGATATAAGGTTTTTCATTTTAATGACTTAAATAGTAGGATCTGTTGAGTATATATATATATGAATACCACAGAAGAAGTGTAAAACTTATTGTTGAACTTGTTGTGTTTCTATCTGTATATATAGTTTATTCAAGCCATTTTGCTATTTGCTGTATAAACGTTACCCTGCACTCCAATTTTCAGTTTATAAAGCATTCAACATTGCTAGTGTGCTTATTTAGTAGTCACGATATTTGAAAAACATTTAGAGACGGAAATCATGAGCCATCTTGGGTCATCTTCCCCATTCAGACTCATGGGTTGTCATTACCATATTACTCAGGAAGTCAGCACAGGGTGGTTAGATACACTCACGGGTTCAGGTCTGGTGCTTTTCGTGTGTGTGATCATAGCCTCCCAACAAAAACCTGCCCATCGCGGCTGTTAACAACAATAAATTGCATCTTTCCTGTTGTTGAACTGAATCAGGACCAGTACAGTGGTGGTTGTGTGCCACACTTGTGGAAAGAGGAAGGTTTTCATTTGAAAGGCGACTTCACATTGTGATTGGGCTGTAATCTTGATATGCAAAAATGGGAGCAGGCCCCATGCCGCAAGAAAACACTGCACATCTGTGGAGCTTCCTCTTTTGTGCTGATTGAGTCCTCGTGCATCTGCCGTGGTGATAGTTTCCCTGCGTGTTCATGTGTGATTGTTGCCACCAGAGAGAGATAAAAGTAAACAACGTGGTCTATGCTTCAGTTCAGATGCGTAATGCAGCATTTACCAACAGACACATTATCATAAAGACTTAGACTTAGACTTAGACTTCCTTTATCGTCATTGTACAAAAAACGTGAAGGTGAATCTTGACAACGAAATGTCGATTACTTGGCTACCAGTGTGACAGAGCTAAGACCTTATTCCTACTCAATAAATATATTTTCTATATCCAAGAGCTAGATAAAGATTACAAGGAAGATCTGAATAGAAACTATTGGAAACTATACTATACTATAGTATAATATGGTGGGGTTTAGTATAGCATAGCATAGTACTGCAGGTTCCACTTGTTGGGGAGATTTGGTGGTAGTTAGCACCACCTCATAGAGGTTTCCTAGTTTGAATCCCTGGGGTTTGGGGGCATTTTCTATTTGGAGTTTGGATGTTCTCCCTGTGTACTTGTCTTCCCTCTTAAAACTCTGACTTCCTCCAACAGTCCAAAAACCTGCACATTAGGTTACTTGGAGACTCTAAATTGCCTTGTTTGTGTGTGTGTGTGTGTGTGTGGTTGTTTGTCCCTGTGTGACCCTGTGATGGACTGGTGACCTGTCCAGTGACAGCTGGATGTGCACCAGCCCCTCCAGAATAAGTGGTACAGAGACAATGGATGGATGGAGTTACAACTAGTCTCCTCAGACTATTGCTGCCATAAAACCTTTATCCTGATCAGCACCAACACCTTGCTTGCAGCGCTCTCCTTTATTGCTTTGCCAGGTCTATGTTTTTTTTGGCCGTGTGACAACCTTTGTTTTCCGCTACAGCACCATATAAAAAGAGGACAGCAGATCTTTAAATATGTCTTTTAAAATGCGATACTCTCATAAACAATTGTCCAACATTTATTACATAATCAAGTTTATTCTAGCTCTCAAGACTTCTTCAAAGGCCCGAAAGCTTCAAGATTCAATTCAAACTTCATATTCCTTTCTGCTACATTAGTAGGAAAAACAGCCTGTTTTTTTAAATAGTTATTGTTCAATCTTATGGTTTATGTTGGAATCCCATTGCGTTAAAATGACAGTTATGTATAGGGAACTAGATTTTAGATTACATCATAAACATTTAAATTCTTAACTTTTGGATAAACTGAATGTTGTGCCTTTATTTCCTTAGAATGAACCATTAATAAGTATTATCCTTACACACAAGGCAACGGCTGTCAAAATGGACCTTGCTTTTGTTTATAAGATTAAGTTTTGCATTGATTTGTATTTTGACGAATTGGTAAACTCCTTGAGCAAATATGTAATCACATTTTTGTGACTAGATAGTTTCCCATCCTCCCAGTGAGCACACATAGATGCAAAGGCAGGGGAAACGACGGCTTCATCATTTGTATTCTTTAGTTATAACAGAATTTTAGCAGCAGAAGTAAATTGTGTATGTTTGCATGCTAACGATGACTGTTAGCATGTTGGTCCCAAATTAAAATTCACCCAAATTCGTTGCATAATACGCTGTTTTTTTCTTCTTGCGCAATCCATCAACAGCTTTGTTTGATAATAAAGTGACGGAAATGGTCCCTTTGGGGGCTTTTCCACTCGTTCAAGGAAATTGAATTACAATTAATCGTGTAAGAAAGTACAGGGCATGTTGTAAATTCAGCATCAACCTGGAAAAAATCTCACTGCAAGCATAGGTTTTTTAACTGTCCCATGCAGTTACACACCTGCACAGTGCTGGGATGATTGTAACACAACAAGTCCTTATGAATAAATGTCTATATATAATATAAATAATGAATACATTGGAAAAATAACTGTGCTCTTTCATCATTGCATTCAGTGATATAATACACATACTTTATTGATAGTATGTTCATGGATTTATTCATCAAGTCAAACCAAATCCCTTCATAATGTTGCTGTATGTCATGAGTAAGCTGATGAAAAAATCAAATCATGATTTGCATCTGCTTTATCAAACTTCAATCAAATTAGATTATTTCTTTGCTGAGGTTACAGGGAATTTCAGGCAAGCTGAAACTAATGTCAGGGCTTATTCAGCTTAGTGGAACATTTCTCTTCTGAAACTACAACAACCAAACTCTTTCATGCCGCTGTCAGCTCACTGATTTGCCTCCATAACTGTGTGAATATTACTGAAGATGTTCCATTCTTATAGAAGATACCAAATCAATATATACATCCAGATTAACATGGTTAATTTTAAAAGCACAACTCTGAGTGATTTGGATGATGACAGAATGCAAGTCTGAGCGTGCTCGGACACACACAGGGATACATACAATGCAGGCACAATGTGATGCTTTCATTCGGTGCCGTGTGCCTGTGTGAACAGGCGATTATTTGTTTTGGCTGAGGCTTTGCAAAATTTCAGTTTCATCTGTACATTGGCCCCACCGACCTTAGAAAGACATTTTCCTACACATATGAAATCCCTAGTGGATGTAAGCTTCGACTCCTTTAGCAAAAAACTCCCCTGCAGTGTTCTTCTCGAGCACACAGGGGTATTTAACTCTGAGAGGATGCTCTGTCTTACCTACTGCACCTTCCTTTTGACCCTTAGAATACCGGGATGCCAGAGGGACGCTCATTGTTGACCTGCGGGGTTTGTTAGGTAAACCGTTAAACTTTTGACCTCCTCTCACATAATCTGTCACATGAGAATTATGAGAGTTTGCGTCTGTGGAAGTCTCAATGCATCCGGGCAAGAGCAAGAATCACATCACTGCAAATATAGCCCGACTCGTCAATACTGCTTGCAGGCAACTCGGTCATTCCAGGTCTGGTTCGTTGCGAACACAAAGCCTTGCCATAAACCATGCCCCCCCGCATGTATCCTGTTAGACCACCTGCAGCTTTGCTAGCAGCAGACACTTTATTATTTAGATAAGCTCATGTAATGTAAAAGCACACATTTATGTCCAAAGGTGCATTGTTATTTCTTGTTGCTTGATAAAGTAGAGGACTTTCCAATTCTGATAAGAATTATTAGCATCCAGTTGACTTCATGGAAAAGTCATGTTGATGCTGAAATGCTAATTGCTGGCTTTAAGTGTATTAACATTCCAGTATTTGCCTTTGCTTCGGATTTGTATGCTTTAACAATTTTGGTTTATTTCCTCCTCTTGGTCCAATTTTTTCCCTTTCAGTGGCATTATCTTCCCATCACACCATTCAGCCGTATGGTGGGGGCTCGCCCCATCATTCTCTGTTACTTTCTGTCTTGTTTCTGGACTTACGGATGATATTCTCTGAAGTTTCATTTGTATATTGCCATGAGATTATTCAAAATGGGAAAGTCAGATTTCCCCTTGGGTTTTTACTTGCAGTAATGCCTGTTTGTTTGGACATGCACTGACAAATCTTCACTTAGTTCTTTTCCCGAATTTGTATCAATGAGAATTTTATGGGGGATTTTGGAGACAAAACATTTACTAAGCAGCAATTTGGAAATCAAAGGCCAAGGAAATACTGTACTTGCTTTATTATATTTGTAACACATTCAAGTAACAGCTTCATAGCTGAATTTAGTCATAGGAGCTGAAACTAATGGAGTGCATGGACAAATTAGATCCAAGCAAACTATTACTAGAGAGATTCCATGTGCCCATTTTATGAAAATTGATGGGTACAATAGCCTTCACTATGGCAGAAAAATCATTTTATCCATCTATAAAGGTATGTATTTTCTAATAGAGTAGAGAGGACAACAATCCCTACATCATATATATACTATACTATCACTATACTATACTATCACTATAAGCCTAACAGTTATCAAGCCTTTTACAATTGAGCATCATATCATGTTGGCTCTGATCATAAAACTCTGAGCACTTCATTGCATTCAATGGATTTACCCTCACATGTATGTTTGACTCTGAATTCTGGTCTCTCCAGCACCATCAACGTCACTGGGAAGGTCCAGGCCATACCAAGGGGTTAGAGTCCGAGACCCAGTGAAAGAGCTGTTGAGGAGAAAGAGGAGCCTGGAAGTCCAAAACAAGTCGACGTCCTCCACAGCGGTGAGGAGGCCAGAAAACACAAGACTCAATCACACAGCGCTTTGTTATTTTAAACTGTGAATTGTGTTAAATAAGATGATGTGGTTACACTTCAATGTAAAACAGGTTTCGGTCCTCCTTCCTTTACAATCGAGCCACTTTCCCATGAATTTTTTCTGCTCATCATAACAAAAAAACAAAAAAAAAACAGTTGAAATTCAAAGAAGATTCACAATATGGAGCATTGACTAATCTGGTTCTGCTGTTGAACGAAAACATAAACAAACCATATTCTGTGAGATTTTATGTCCTGTAGATAAAAATCACAATAGCTTTTGTGTTTTGAACCAGCATTTTTTATGTTGCTTGTTCCATCTCTTTGACGTAATCAACTTTTTATTGCCTCCTGCGTCTGAATGTCTTGATAGCACGTTGATCCCACCCACTTAACAGTTAACAAATCACCAGTTTCCAGTGTAGAAAAGATCCGTTTGATCCAGTATTTTCATTCTCTCTGCAGCAGGGAGGCCGATGCAAAGATGAGAAGCAGTCTGCCAGAGAGATGAACCCTTCAGACGCGTGCCGTTGGTTGTAAAAATGAATGTGGTTTAGCGAGGGCTCAATAAATGAAGGACGGTCTTTTGAGAGTATTATTGCTATTAGTTATCAATTTACATTTTCCCTGTAAAGTGAAAGAAAGGACCCCGGTGGGAGTTATGGGCTGAGAACCTTAAGAGGGGGGCTTTGTCCTCTTAATCCAGGTGTTTTTCCATGACAGTTAAAGCCATTCGCAGCGTGGCTCCAGGGCTGGGCACACAGCCCTATGCAAAATCACTTGGCGGTCTTGCCAACGAGCCCTCCCCTTTCTGCCTATCGCACTCATCTCAGAGACACAGAGACATGCACGACACACCCATGGCTGCATTGACTCCTTTCAAACACACCGTATGAAAAGGTTTTAAAAAAAAAAAAAGCAAAAGGAAGAAAATGTTTCATTTTGTCTTCCAGAAAGTTATTAAATTCCGATTGAGGTTCATCCAGCTTCATTATTCAAGGCGTATACCTACTCAGTGAACTTTTTAAACACTTAGTGATACAGTTGCAACATTTACCACGTAGGAGTGTTTAAAGTTTAGAATGTTTCGATAGAAAAACCCCCGTTTTAAACGTCTCCATATCTTTATCTCTGACCTGTCTGATGTTGTTTGTTCGCTAATATTCTTCGAGAAAATCCTGAAGCCCTCACAGAACAGCTGCATTCATAGTAAGATTAAAGTAAACACATTGGAGTCTGCTACTAATCAGTGACATCAACGGGCAACAGGTTGCTCTGGATTATTGGCATTATGAGAGTAAAGGGAGCTGAATACAATTCGTTATAAGATTTTAACGCAACATGTAATTTTCCTGTCACTTTATGACCTACTTTGGTAGGTCTCCATAAATTGTTAATAGCAATTAAAACACATTGGCTGCAGGGGCGTGAATACCTAACAAGGGCAATGCGAGAACGATTCAGAGGAAAAAAAAAACTTTTTTGAAACTGATGTGGTCAGAGAAATATTCAGTTGTATAATATGTTTATGTCTCAGTTCATAGGCTGATCCAAAAATTTGTCATATCTCAAATCATGTGATCAAATCCATCTTCCTAAATTAAAAGGATTGTTAAAGGTGGGACAGGTGGGGCGTTGATTTGTACTTTTACAGCTTTCTGTATTTTTTTATCCCCATGCTCTGGTCAGTTCTCTCTCTTATCTGTTCTCATTCCCATTTAACTATTTGTCTTTTACATTTTAGTTTAAAGATTAATATCTGTGCTTATGACTATCTTTCAGTGTAGCAGGACTATGGCATAAGTCAGGATTAACTTCTGGAAACTTCTTTAAAGACGTTTTAGCTGTACACGAGGCCTTTTCACTTGATAACTAAGTTGTTGAAGTCCCACTCCACATTTAAGATTTTGTCTTGGGTGGAAAAACTCTGACCGCCTGACTCCCCTTTAACTAAACCTATATTTGTCCCAACCCATCTACATCCGAGACAGAAAAAGTGGCCGTAGACCAGCCAGCTGTTGGCAGCTGTGGATATCAGTCTACGCTGTGGACCAATGCTGGTCCTCACTGCTTTCATCCAGTGGCTAATGTTTGTTTTGCCAACAGAAAGATACACAAAATGTGTGTTCATAGTGCAAAATACGGAAGTTAAACAGTAACAATTCAACACTGTAGTTTAGCTTTCAGATTTCAACCCCTTTCTCAAAACCGAGACACAGCTTATGTTTCTCCATGACTAGTGTTTTTTTAAAATCTTTTTACAATGTAATTGTATTAAGTTTTGTGTCACGATGAAGTACACTTTAGACACTACAGATTTTTCCGTAGGTAAGAGCAGGCGAATAGAGGTCTAAATCTGCCAACTCTAAATCAATAAATATTAAGCTTACCTATATATGACATACATAACATGACTGCAAAGGACAAAATACTTCTTAACTATGTAAATATCCAAGTTTGTATGTTTGTATATGTTATTATCCAGATCATAACAAACCTTGCGTTCATTTGAACACAAAATTTCCCATTTTGTTTAGTGTAAATCAATAAATGTAGATAAGGACCAGTACGACCCTGGTCTCTACTCACACATATGCCGGCAGAGCCATAATTATTCTATCTTGTTTACAAAACACAAAGAATGTTTCAGAAAGAATTCTGAAAATCCCCTTGTTGATAGATGGAGCCAGATGTGTGAGATCATTAATTGTTCCACTGTCAAATGATATTTGACTTTGCTCAAACTCACCAAAAGTCTGGGCTAAACTACATGATTAGGGTCAGAACTGAATTGATATGCATGCTAAAGTCTAAATAAAATACATCTTACTGTGTATAATTTGATATTCATGTTACATGAAGGTTGCCCCAAATATTCAATGTGAATACACACATTTCCTGGAGAGACTAAAAACATCAGGTGCCACATGAAATGCTGAGATGACATACGTGAAAAGACTTGAGTGTGTGAATTCATCTTGAAATTCAAATGCAAGACCTAACCGTTATGTTTACGCAACCTTCAGTATTGTTATTTCTATTGTGTTGTAGATTTTTTAATCAGTAAGTAAATGGGTGAGACGTTTTGATTTACCGTTTTTTTTTTTTAAATTTTGGATCAGCACACATGGTCCACTCCCACTAAGAGACTCTTCTCAGGCAAAAAGTCAGCAACCATCCCTGAAGGGGAGTAGCTGAACCCCATCATGTGTCGCTTACTGCACAACAATGTCTGCCCAGAAGTGCCTCACTTTATTAGATCCTATGTAAAAGTGACACTTAAATTAAGCAATCGGTCTTTCCTAAACTGACCGAGCGCTACAGCCCTCTCCCCACGTCTCAAAACAGTGGCATTAACCGACTCTTCTTCTGCAGTGTGTCAGACACATGACACCACATGTCCTGTGAGCGTGCCCCGAGGCCCACTGCAGACAACAGAGATGCAGCAGGAAAACCGACACAAACTGTTACCGATATCTCATGGCGCATTACTGCACATTGTGTCCGAGGTAGATACCCACGCAGAGACCAAGAAATGTAGAATTTGTATGTTGGGCAAAATGAATTAACTTTTCATAAGCCTATAACCACAGCAAGTAAACAATCAGATGAAATTCAACATTCACCACTATTCGATTGATACGTCTTCGTTTTCTAACTCCCAGCTCCATTCACTGACTCAAGCTGGTCCGATACGCCTATTTTCCTTCACTAGTGACCTAAATGAGTACAAAGTGCCAGTAATTAACCGTCAGGTTGAATTTTGTATTGAGGAAATGAGCTTCACTGTTGTTCTTTTGAAGGAGACTTTAGTTTGATATTCGCAGGGCTATACTTTAGAGGTACCGAAAACAACTTTAAGTCATTAAATTAAATTGGTAATGTAGGTATTTATGTCATACATCAAGATAACTGTTAATTTAATTTCAAATTTCTCCCCCAGCTAGCTTCATAATCAGTACTGTCTAAAACCATGACGTTTAACCAATGTCAACCTTTACATCAATGCATTTACCAGACGCTTTAATTAAAACCAACTGAGAGGGTTGGGGATCCATTACTTCCCCAGAGCTACAGCCACCCATCCACGACATTATCATCAGCCGTGTCTTACATCACCTCCTTTTTTCCCCTTTGTTCAAGTCAATTCTGTTTTATTTATATAGCACCACATCACAACAATAGTTGTCTCACAGTGCTTTCCAAACAGAGCAGGTCAGACCCTACTCTGAAGTGAATTACAGAAGCTCAACAATTCCCACCATGAGCAAGCACTAGGCGACACAGGCAAGGAAAAACTTCCTTTTAACAGGAAGAAACCTCGAGCAGAACCATGGCTCAGGGTGGGCGGCCATCTGCCTCAGCCGATTGGGGGTGAGGGAAAGAGAGGGCAAGAGAGAGTGGACAGAGGGAGCGGAGAGAGGCAGCCTACACAGTAACACATAGACTGGATGAAAAATGGCAATGATGTTGATACTAATGATAATGATAGCAGTGATAATGCTTGTATTTTTCTGTAAAATGTGAACTCCATATTTATCAGGCCAAACCACATAGTGCAATACCATATCTATATATATATATGGACAATCTATCCGCCAATTTTCTACATTTTCTTAGGGGTCTTTATTTTCGCGTATTTATATTCTTATTCTTTGCTCATTTTTGCTTAATTTAGGGTTTTTTATTTTTTACATTGTATCTATATTCTTATTTTTTTGGCTATTCACATTTACTTCATCTGTATTTTTTGTATTTTTTTGCATTTTGCTCTCTATGTGCCACTTTTTTGCCCTGTAAGCTGCTGGTAACTTTCATTTCCTGAGGGAGTCTTCCCAAGGGATCAATAAAGTACAAGTCTAAGTCTAAGTCTAATGATGGCAGTAATGATAGCAGTAAGACGATGAAAAACGGACATGGTTTCTCTATGGTAAATGGACTTGTATTCACCCGCTCACACACACCGTCGCGTGCACCAGTAGGTAATTTGGGGTTCAGAGCCTTACCCAAGGCCAACAGTTCTGCTCGTCTTCCATGTTGCCCAGCTCCAGCACACCTGATTCAGATATCTATGTCGTTATCATTAGCTGCTCTCTCCTCCTGAGCCACAGCTGCCTCGTTAAGGTCTGACCTGTATTAACACACAAAACAACGAAGGAACGGATTAACCACCATTTCTTCTTCTCATCAGAATGTGATGAGATGTGTTAGAATTCCATTAATTCTAGCAGAATGTGCTATAATTCTATGTCAAGTCAACTGACATGTAAGAAAAAACACATGGAGAATCATATGACGACATAAGTAACAAAATGTAAAAGTTCTCTATGTGGGAAAATACCTTTAGACGAATGGGTTGGGCAAACAGAAAATAGAGATTAGAACAAATGAGTGAAGTTTATGGCCATTTGATAAAGCTGCTGGGGTTTTACCATAGGACAGTAAAAGACAAAAGTCTAATTCTAATCTTGTCTTGAACTAATCTTTTGTACTGGACAGTTTAAAGCTTGTATGTATGCTGAAAAAATAAAATAAAAAAGAGATTTTAAAAAGTAAAAGCATTTTAATAAGTGAAATGTGTGCAACCATGTTAGCACTTAAAACCAATTCTTAATCTAAATTGCACACGCATTACATAGCTGTGTTGTTGTGTTATGTTCTGCATTTCCTAGGAGTAAAATTGAAGTTTAGATGGGCTTATTTTATTGTTGGCTGTTCGTGGGTAAGGTTTTGTTAAAATGAGAGAAATGAGGATTGACTTTATGTGAAAAAAAACAATGTTTACTTAAAAGCATTCAAACAATCATATTGACAAATAATTAAGATAAATTAATCAATGTATTGAATATGTATACAAAAATATTGTCATCTGGTAATAATTCTCATTTTAAAGTGAATTCATATATATAAAAAACATGGTAAAAACCTGCAGGCTGTAGATATATTTTTTGCTTATTTTCAAATTATTTGTACTTTGATCAAAGTCGTCCCTCATCTTGACCCCTAAAACTGCTAGTGGATTTTCTTCAGACCACAACTGTCGAGTTCTTAGACCTCACTTTCCTCTTGGCCCTGTGATGCATTTTGCAGGGAAGAACCCAGACCTCAGGATTAGTTTTAATATTTGATTTCTTTTGCAAGTAAATCTAAATCCAATTCATCACATTCCATGATATACAACTTTATTCTGATTGATTCAAACTGTAATCACAATAAGAAACAAACAAACAAACAAAAATATCAAGTGAAGGAATTCAAACTTGGTTAAATATATAAAGAATAATACAAATTTAGGTATATAAATTGAGATGTACCTCACTTACATTTAATTTGAAATAATTTGATACATTCAGCATAGACATATTACAATTTTGTAAGCCTAATTTCCCCATCTTCATATTGTGATAAAGCATAGCTGAACATAGTTTGAAGTAACAACATAACCAAGAAAGCATCAAGCACGGGACTATCCAAAAGGTGAAATCCTTAAATAAATGGGCTTACAATCGCACTTGGCAAGTCAGAACAAGCAGCTACTCATTCGTTGAGGTTGATGTCAAATGCCAAGGAATCAGAGATAATTGGGGAAAGAGATAAATAGGTGTGTACACAAATATGCGAATGAAAGGAATTTCACCATCATCAATCAATATATTGAGGAATGATACATTCTACACTCAATCAAACAACGTGTCCTTTTCCAGCAGTGCTCTTTGTGTACATTCTCACACGTCTGTGAGATCGGTCATCTGCAAAGAGGACAGAGCGATTACAGCTGGGAGTAAAGGGATTAATGAGTGAAAGGTTCAGTTCCTTATTCAGGCCCGGACTTGTAACAGTCCTTAGTTGCAGGATTCAAAATTTTTCTTGTTTATCTTCCTCTCATGAAAAACCTTACACTTGCCTCATGCTGTATAATTATCTTTTTTTTTTAAATGTTTTTTCTCCCTAATGGTATCCTGATACGTTACATGTGGTGTGCTGCTGTAAATGACTTGAAAATGAGTTCATATACTCTGAATACACACTTTTTAACCAAGTAAAACAAAATAATGTCAGATATGGGTCGATATGATAGAGAACCATGAGACACAAGGCCTAAAGAAAGGTAGTACAGTTATTCCTCTAAATTATAAGAACATTCGCAACACAAAAAAAACAATTACAGATCAGCCAGCCTTGACGTTGTCCTGACTTTAACGGATCAATTCCAGTTATTTTATTGAACTGAAGCTCTGTGAGAACTAGTTTGTTTGTTTTCTATTTTAGGAATGCATTGCTTGTATTTAGTCCAAGTATTAATTTCCCGTTTAACATTTAACTATTGAACTATTGAAATAGAACTAAAAACGCAGGTTCAGGCTTGATAACACCAGTCAGAGTCAGACGTACCTGTTGGGATAAGATAAGATAAAATAAGAGCTTTATTGATCTCACAGTGGAGAAATTCACTGGTAACACATCGGTTAGAGTTCAAAAGGAGGAAAAGGTGCATAAAATACAGCAAAAAAAAACAAATATACAAGGAAACAACACAGCGCAGAGATTTGAGTGACTAAAATATATACAATCATAAATAGAATACAAATTGTAGAATAAAAAGAAATACAATTGTTTTCCCTTTCTGTACAGTTATGTATCAGGGCCAAACAAGTCATGTAATTTTTTTGGCCATTAAATGTAACAAGAAACCTATCTTGTAAAGTTTCATGGCCAAATGTTGTTGATTTCAAACTATATTATAGTTTGTAGACTGCACAAGGGAGGCAAAACTGTTCCAGGGGCTTGTTGTATGGCAAACAAATGATGCTTCAAACATACATTCACACCTTTTACTTATAATCCTGACTCTGGTGGAAATCACGCCTGGACATGATTAGTATAGGTGTAAATACTTCATATTTATGTATCAACATGACAGTTTTATTCTGCTTTCCTCGCTCACTTCATCTTTTTTCTTTCAGGATGTGGGCACACACAGCAGCCAGCCATCATTTACACAAGGTACACATCTCACATCTGTCAAACACCAGAAGCAGCAACTACAGACAAATAAACTCTTAGTAAAGTGTGTGTTGGAGCTATTTATTCTTTATTTCTTTATTCATTTGAATTGTGTTAGTTAATTCTTAAATGTATATTTTTTGTATTATTTACTGTATTTATTTGCAGGTTAATAATTGTTGATTCTATTTCATTTCTTGTCTTATTATTTTTCTTATTCCTTCTTTGAGTTAGACAGGAAGTCATGTGGGTCAGTCCACTTTTCTATAAGTATAGGGACCTGGTAAAGGACCAGCAAGGCATTTGGGTTTGGGGCCTATGGTTTTTACCAGAGCAAGAGAACAGAGCAAAGGAACAGAGCAAAGGAACAGAGCAAAAGAACAGAGCAAAATAACAGAGTAATATTGACAGAATGAGAACAAAGGAAAGTTTGAACTCTGTAACAGTTGCTGGAAAGAACAAATAAACCTTCCTGAATAATCAACAAGTTTGGATGTTAAATCTTCTTTTGCCTGCGTACAGAAACCGGACCCCAGTGCCTCTTAGTGGCTTGCAGAACTTTTATTGGATGTTTGGTTTGACAAACAATCGCCACTACAGTGTGCTTTTTCTGTATCTTTTCAATGACTCATAATCGATTCAATCCATTTAAATTCAGGAATCTTTGGCTCCGAGGTTGCTGGACGTTCCCAGACGGAGCAGTGTGTTCCATCCGGTGATGCGGGACTACACTGTTCAGGCTGGAAAGCGACACCCTCCGGGGCTGGCTCTGGTGTGGCCGGTTCTGCGGTCATGCCCTGGTCCTCGTCCGACTACAGCCAGCAGGACTCTGGTCCTCAGACTCTGGCCTACCAGGCCGCCCCGGCCCTCACGGCCGACGTCTACATGCAGACTCTGTGCCCCAGCTACACCATGTTGACCTATACGCACACACCACTGCTCACCAATTTTGGGGTGAGTAAGAAATCTTTAAAGATCTTTAGAATTTGATCAATTAAGTTTGTGTCTTAAAAATGTATCAACAAAACTAAAAGGGCAAAAAATTTGTGATGGAATCTATTAAGGATGTTATAACACATTATCACATTTCTCTAAAAGTTCTCAATAAATTCAGAACATATGAGACATTTGTCAATGCTAATAAGTATTCAGCAGAAATGATCATATATTTTTTGGACTATGTAAGCATTGCTATTCTGAAAAGCTGAGGTTTTTAGGAATTTTTTGATAAAAATTCTGAATATTAAAAACTCTGGTTGGTGGAAGACTGCAATTCCTTTGGTCTGAGCTCTGAATATTTGCTCTTACTTAAGACGCTTAGACTTCTATTTCAGTTTGAAAAATTTCCAGTTTGCCTACTATTTTAAAATTTAAATTACCTCGTTATTTGTTTTTTGATCATTTAAGAAAAACACGTTTTTTTCTACTACCAAACAAATTCAGACAAATCAATGTTTTGTGATTCAATTACTGTGTATACTCTTATTCACCGCACATCCCCGGTAACCTGGTCTGGTCAATTCAGTTTTATTCAAATGTGGTGGAGTTAATTAAAGTCAGTTTGACTGAATTAAGATTTAAGCGCAGAAAGTAAAACCTCAATAGATTAAATCAAAGATTTCATGAATCACGCTGTAACACAAAATGTTAAAATAAAATCATCTTGTCCTTACCTGTTCTTCAGTTTGGCTAAATCAAACTATGTATTAAAAAACTTGACATAAAACATGGCATATAATAATTTAGCCTTAAAAAAAAACATTAAAGCCTAACGGCAGAAGCAATGTATGATAAACAGGATTTTTCCATGATTCAGCATCATCTAGATCCCCCTTTAGAATAACTAACTTAAAGAACTACTTTTTTTGTTTGATGTTATCAGCATCAAATGTCATGGAGAGACATGAGACTCTTTTTGGTAACGTTGCTTTAGTTTGTTGGAAAACATTCTCAGTTAGCCAGGTCATGGTATTCCCTAGAACCTTTGGGTCTTGAAGACATTTCACCACTCTAACCCAACAACAGTGTCTGAAGAATAACAGAGTAGAGTAGAAGATGGAGAAAACCATGGTGACTAAAAGAGCTAACCTGATAACACATGACAGTATAGATTTGAGGTATGATATGGGGTGAACTCCTTAAATAACCTACAAACCTGTTTTTTTAACAATCTTATCCTTGAAATATTTGATTCGTAGAACTTGGAAGAGTTTAAAAAGCCAAAATAACTTTGAATTGCACCAAGAACTTAAAAAAAATATATATACAGTACCTTATATGTAATGTTTGACTTTTCAGACAATACCAATGGCCCCAACTCCAACGTCCCTACCCCAGATGGAGCTCCCGGACACGGGACTGACCTACCTTCCATGGGCCCAACCCCTGACCACTATATCCACCATGCCCAATCCAGGGGTCCAGTTTTCCCCAGGTCCTGCTACCTTGTCCGGGTCCCCTCTTGTCCACATGCCCCTGTCCATGTCTTTGACCACGATGATCCCGCAGATGGAGACCCCGGGAGTGGACTCCGAGCCACAGATCCTGAACCTCCCCCAGCATTCGGACCACCAGCTGGACCCAGAATCACAGGGTCCGTCTCTAAATGAAGACCCAGACGCAGAGCCAGAATCACCAAGCCTTCTGGATAAAATTCTGGAGGATCACAAGGAGCACGGAGCAGAGGAGAACAAAGACTCCTACAACGGCTCTATCTTTTTGCCTAACGTTTGAAAACGTGTGTGTCAGTGTTATTTCGTTCTGAAAAGAAAGGTTTTTACCTCCCGTTCATCCTACATTTAGAATTAAAAGCAGCAAAAAGAAAAGAAAACACAAAACTTTGTACTCGTGCTGAAAAAGGTCTGAAATATCTTAGCTACCATTTTTTATTACATAGCTTTAAAATTGGTTTAAAAACAGAAAAACTTTTTATGGTGCCTAGAGTCACCTGTAACTGTAAAAAAAAAAGAAAGAAAATAACATTTCGTTAAGCATTTTTGTTGAGTTTTTTCTAAATGGTGGTCCACTGCTCATTCTAGTTTCTTAAACGCTATGCAGTCGTATTTGCATTGCATGTTCTGCATGTTTCTGATGAAATTATAGTTTTATAAGTCTATATGATTAATGCATTAATATATTCAAATTGTTTAAATGCAGTATTAAACAGTTCACAGGCTTTTCTGTCATGGTCCATGGTCCTTTACAGTTCAATCAGAAAACATTGTCCTTTAGCATCTGCTGCGTTCAGTAAAAGTAGTTGCTGACCTCAAGAAAACGGTGGCGCTGTGTACTTCCTAATTCTCTGCACTGTTAAAAAAGAGGATCCAAAACAAGGCTGAGAGGACCACAACTAGTCAGTATTCGGGCCAAAAGCTCGCTCACACACCTTAAAAAAAACTCAGAAATGTACATCAGTTTTTTATGAAGAATGCAAAATGTCACCTTAACAAAGTTACTTAAAGGCATCAGTGATCAAAACAGAACTCTCCCTTTTGTCATTGAAATGCTGTGTAATTTAGTTATTTTTGTACTCATTGATGAAAATCCTTACATCGATAAGATATTAAAATAAATGTGTTCATTACAGAGAAGCTTGGTGCTTAGTTTGTCATCAGGATTTGTGTTTGGCAGGATGTTTTATTACAATAACAGTATTGTGGTGAGCTTAACTCAGCACCACGAATCCATTTCCTTGTGCCATGTGGAACAAGAAAAGTAACTTAGGAATGTGATCTATGTGTCATTATCAATGTTTTGACCTGTGTTTTGCTAACATGTATCAACCAGATATCATTTCATTCTGTAACCATAAAGAAATAATCTTTTGGCTGCTTTTTTGTGGTACGGTTCTGATACTTTAATTAATTACATGTTAAGTATGTCTTTTACCTATGAGCATCTGTCACCTTTCCTTCAAAATATGGTAAAAATGCAGTGTTTGCAGAACTTTAGTGCTTTTAGTGATCTCAGTGTGTGCCGCCTAAAATCGATCCAAAGGAGTCGGAAAATTGTACAAAGGAATAAAAGTGCTTTTTCATCTGCCGCATTTCTATTTCTTATTAACTATAGATGTTCATTCTGAATAAAACATTAACTCATGTCTGGAAGTGTATTCTGGAACAGAGATAGCCATGAATCATAACTGGAACTCCAACTGTCAATATTTTACAGCACTACAATAATTTTTACACTAAATGTATTGACGTTTTTCTTTTAAATCTATTTTGCTGCTGAAACTTTCTTGATACAGATGGGATGATTATTTTAAAAGAGGAAATAAATCAGTTGTAGAATATGATAAGATATCAAACAAGAGAGTTAGATCTTTTACGGGCAATCAAGTTAAAAGGGTTGCAATTAGATTTTGTTTCACATTTATGTTGCACAAATGTGCCTGATGCTGTCTATGCCTTTAAAGAATAGACATAAGTGTGGTAGATCAAAAGAAAATTCAGGAACTCCTGGCGCTTTGAAAGACATGGATAATAACAGGGAAATAGGTGCAATAATCTGCCCCATGCCAGCTGGAAAACCTAATATTCCCACATCCTCGTGGCAGTGGATACTTCCCTGTCTGGGATAACCCCAGGGGAAACTAACAAGGTGAGAGGAGCAACAACTGATGAGTCAAATCCAACACCTGAAGACATTCTAGATCATATCATGAGGAGAAAATATGGCAGAAGTGCTGGTGGAGAATTTGGGGGTTGAGCTCTGTGCTCATAAAACTGACAAAAGCCCAACAAAACCCGGAATCGAGCATGACATTTAAAACAAAAAGGTTTACAACTGGAACACTAGGAACAAAAAGGAAAAGAAAATAAATCAAGAAAATGTATTGCTACCTTATAAATCTTGGTCAAGAAACACAAGTTTTTACATTTGGCAGACACTCAAAGCAGCTTTCAAAGTACCAGCGGCTACAGGATAATAACAGATTATTCATTAACTTTCATTCATTTCTGTTGATTAGTCATTGCATAATTCAGCAGCTCCTTCAGAAAGTAAAGTATGTTGGTGGTCTGATGAGGTTCGATAATCTTTTTAATCTGTCTGCTCTCGGATTTTTGAGAAATGACTCACCTGGTGGTTAATTCAATAAGCATGTGTTGTTCTTGGAACCTGTGTGTCGGTTTTATTGCAAAATCCAATTGTAGATCACAAAGGGAGCGGTATCTGCCGTCTGCAGATATGCAGCTCAAATACAGTCATTCAAACCTACTTTTATTTTTCCGGGGTATAAGACCATCTTTGAAATAGAAAAAGGGACTCAAAAGTAAACGTAATAATCTGCTTAGACACCATTAATGCTACACATGTCATGTTATACACAAGCAGATACAAGATTTGCAACACACAGCATGCAATCTTCCACTCAAGAAAAACTTTGGAAATTTCGGAAAGGCTATGGCAGTTGGTCTCAAATGCTTGTTGTACATGTACTGTCCCCTCTTATCCCCACAGTTGGTAGAAACTGAGGCATGCCTTCCCTGAGTGGTGCTCTACTGAAGGTTTATTTCCGTGGAAAGCGAGCCCATCCTCTTCCCTGTCACCCAGATCTGTCTGGGATATTTATGGGCAGTACCTGTAGCAAGGAGCGAACACTGGGAATCTCATATCATATTATTTTTGGCATATTTATGTCGTCCTTTCACTGCACTGGAGCGGTTTGACAGCTGAATCTGATAAGATTCTAGGTGAGAGTCAGATTGAGGACAAGGCTCTCAACCATAAAAAAAGATGGCAGACTCTCCCCGGGTTGGAAATCAGTCCCCTTCTCAGCTGGAGGAGTTTAAGTAACTTGAGACCTGATGTTGGGTTAGAGCTGGAGATGGACAGATGAATTGGGGCTTATTTAGCAATAATGAAGGTGTGGTGTCACAGCTTGCCAAGGGTGTGAGTGGATCCAAGCACAGGCCTGAGGAAAAACACAAGAACAACTAAATAACATGAGTTTTTGTTTTGGAAAATCAACAAAAGGAGCAGCTGGGCCTGATAAAGAAGAAAAAAAAACTACAAGTAAACTGGAAACAAGAGAAAGCCAAAAACCTGGAACCTGATGGGAAATATTGAAAACAAAACCAACAAAAACAAAAAAAAACAAAAAAAAAACAGAGGTTACATGTAAAGTAGACACGCGCCAAAGATCTGAAATTGAATGGAAGTATTAGGTAATACATAGAGAGGGGCAGCTATTAGTAGAATGAAGAGCTGGAAAGCCAGAGGAAAGACAAGAATGAAGGTGGTGGAGACACGAGGAAACACGGGAAAAGGAAGACAGACACCAGAACAAGACAGAATATGGGGAGGAACTGATGGAACTCTGACCAAGGACTTGTAAGTAGAATAAAAGCACAAGAAAACAGAACTAAAAACTCTAACTGGAAACAGATCCACAAAACATGGAACATAAACCAAAAATACACATTTTCACACGTTGGTCCATTTCATTGTGTTGAGATGGTAGGTCTTTTGGCATACAATTCCATGAAAAAAAGCTATAACAATCAATTATTTCTGAAAGTAAAAAACAAAAAGTTACTGGAAGGGACATTTTAGTATTCTCAAATGAATAAAAGATTTGAATTGTTTGCACTACAGACTTGTTTCTTAACAATATTTCACACAGTCAATGACAACAAGTATTAAGGCAGTGACAGGGACTTGGCAGAGGTGTATATGTTGAGTCCCTAAAAACACTTGAAAAGGCATTTCTATACAAGCACCTTTGATTGACATACATGGATATGACACATTGAGCTTTCACCTGTATTTTCTGAGAAAAGGTTGTGCCTCAGGGTCTCAATGGTTTGCTTAGAAAGCACATTTCAAATTCTGTTCAATGCAGTTTTTCTTAGGTGCATTTTTTCTGTCAGACCTAAATTTTTAAAGCAACTTGAAAGCAGTTTTACTGAAATCTTAAACATTTGTCAAAATGCCAACCATGACTCATTAAGAATACTTCGCGTTTTTACCTCGTGTCAGAATTTTCTATGTGACCCACATCATAACAGAACCGTATGGTTGGTGTAAAAGAATCTCCTTGTTGATGATAGAGGTTTTACTGATATTTCAGGTTGACATCCAACCCTGTCCCAACTGTGATTGAGCGAGAGTTGAGTTACATCGTTGACAGGTCGCCAGAAACAAATACGACACACACCAGGAAAACCCTTCGTCTTGGGGTAATTCTAGAGTCACAACTTGATCTAACAAGCATTTGTAAACTCTACACAGAAAGGCCCAAAAGGAAGTGGGCCGAACAGTACAGATCAGACAACATTAAATCCGATTATGGTTAAATAATTCCAATGAAATTCAAAAGACAAATGACCCATACCTGAGCCAAATTGGTCATGAATTGCTTTTGTGAATGTTTCATAGGCTTGAATAAAACAGCATATCAATATTAAATGTGCCCGTTATAAGTCTATTGGCTGTATTACCATGACACAACCTGTAGGAACCCAGTAGATTCCAAAAGAATTCAGCTGACTCATCTTTTCTGGCCACATGTCCCATCCTGGTCTGCAAATAGATTATGCAAAAGACTCGGTGTATGCTATTTGATGGGTGTGTGTTTTCAATTTAGATTCAGATTTCTTCCAAACTAACATCTGAGATGGGTGGTGTGTATTAATTTGTTTATGCTTAGCCATTGTTAAAAATCTTTTACTACAATTAAGGCTTCAAGTACTTTGAGATATGTCTCTACCAGCTTTACACATGTAGAGATGGCAGCATTTGCCATTTCTTCCATAGAAAATAGCTCCATATGAGCCAGATTGGATAGAGAGTGGTTGTTCTAATGATTGTTCTCCTGGTATGTTTAGGGACGTATTCTTGCTGGAACGTGAACCTCCACCCCAGTCTAAGATCTCCATCATCCCATGTCATCAACTTTGCCCAGCCTCCTTGCTCCTGCTGATGAATAGCATCCCCTCAGCATGATGCTGCCAACACCATGTTTCATGTAGGAAATGGTGTGTTCAGACTCGCCAGTTTGTTCCACCTCCAGGCTTGACTCCATAAGACGACCCTTGTGATGAGGGAACACTGATTCCATCAATATTTTTACTCACAAGTCTTTGGGCTGCACTCGCCTAGGACCTTTTTGCCTTGGGTGTCCCTACTAGATTGTATGTATGGTTAGGAGAACATAAGTTATTGTTTTTTGGTTCCATGTATGGAATTATCTAAGTTTTCATCTCTGAAGAAAAACATCGTCAGCAGTAAAAGTTGTACTCAAACCAGTATGATCAAGCCTGGACCTGTTTCTTCAGGTCAGCTTCAGAAAACACAGATAACCACAAAACTAAATGAATGTTTTTGTTTTCCAAACTTTTCTCACTACTTCCAACTGCTCTCACATAGAGAATATCTCTTCAGTTATCTATTTTGAGTGGGGTGGGCGTGGGAATTTTTTTCTATACATTTTCTCTGCATTTCTGTTTTTGTTTTCTTCCTCTGTCCATGCCTCTTTTCTCTGCCTCTCATGTTTTGGCATCAGATTTGAAAAAATACCTCAACAGCAATAAATGAATAATCGAGGTTAAGACCTCCAGTGATAGTTTAAAGATGTAAAATCCCCCCTTGGTAAAGCAAGTGTGTGTGGCCTTACTATAGAAAACAGAACACTATTTTACTGCCATATATATATATATATATATATATATGACACTCAAGGAAAGGCAAACAGACAAAAAAAACCCACTTCTTTTACAAAACAAAGTTTAACTGAAAGAGCAAGCAGAGACAAAATTGTGTAAATCAGAGATATGTTTAATCACTAACTTGTTTTTTACAGCAAAGATTGCTTGAAAAATATCATTTCAGTTCAATTATATGAGCCCGAACTTAAACACAGTAATGATATCCCACAAATTTTCCAAGCTTACCTTTCACTGACCTCATATTTGGTGTGTAAATAATGCCTTTCCTGTCACTTTCTTAGTGAAGGTGCCGAGTGCATGAACTGTCAAACCGAGTTTCTGTTATTGGGCCATTTGTCTGTTGGTCTTCTATGCTGAAAACACGAATATGGGCAAACAGCCCATGATTTGTTCGAGAAATAGAACACTCCTTAACAAGAATGCAATGGAGTGGAAGGCTTACATATCAGTTGTTGTCACATATAATGAGGTTGTACACACTTCTCAGCACACACCTTTTTGTTCAGTTCTGATAACAATTCATTAAAAGCTCCTGGAGTTATTGTTTGTCTGACATGGAAAACTGTTTCCTATCCGTCCAGCAACTGGAGAATGATTGTCATCTGGCACAATTTTTGGGGATTTCGACATTTTTATGCTTAAATATTAACAGGTGCAAAAAAAAAGAAGTCTAGACACAAAGAACAGGACCCAATAAACCAGTGATAAAAGCTCAAAGTAGTCTCATAAATGTATACAACTTGAGCACCATTTAGTGCACCATTTCTGATTAGAAGCTTTGGTGTTTTGCTCCAGATGGCTAACTTTTTACAACTGTGGCATGAATGTGATGCATTGTACAAACCTGTGATAAAAACTTACAACATGAAGGCAAATTTTAACTGAGCAGTCAATATTTAGCAGCCTTTAAGCATAGTATATCCAAGCCAGCCTGATTACATCTTGCATTATAGTTTACTTTTATATAGAACTGTAATCCTTATCCAAAAAAGAACTAATACAAGTTTTGAAGAGAATATCAAACACCATTACAGAGGCTTGCTGCTATTTTAGTGCAAATGAAAAATACTGGACTGTGGTCTAAAATCCCACCCTCGTTCTAACAATGCAAAGGCTAAACTGAAAATAAGGCAAATTATACCATAAAAGAACATTTTATGCTGCCTACACTTAAATTATCATTTTTCAGTTTGTTTTTGACACAGTCACACTGGGCTTTAAGAATCAAAATGTTGTATATGACAGCGATTTGTAAAAGTTTTTCTGGAGATTGATGAAAAAAATCCATATCACAAAGGTAAAAAGACATAAATAACTGTCCTTCTTTTAACAGCCCCTTCACATCACCAGAATGTTCAGCATTTCTCTCATACTGTAGGATTTAAGTGGGACACTCAAGCACCACATTGCTCTCACCAAAGCAACTGGTTTAGGCAATAATCACAAGTTGGCTGTGGCTAATGCCAGAACCAAGTGAAGACTCTCACAATCCTGTCAGAGAGCTGAACATAACCACTCCACAATCAATGACCCCTGCAGCAACAACTAAACACATCATTGCTTCAAAAAAGCGTGCAAAGTGGAATTAAAATGTAACAATATGCAGTAGTACCTCTACTTACGATTGCCTAAACATACGGATTTTGTAACATACTAAGTGAAATTCGATCAAATATTCGACTCGACACCCAAAGTAAATTTCCAACACACAACGCATATGACGTCAAAGTCATAGAAAAAAATAAATAAATAAATAAGCTAAGTTAGTTTAAAGTTCACATAGAGTAAGTTATGGTACGTACTGTATCTCAGTATTCATTGATTTATCATAGGTTTTTGGGATGATGAACGAACGATACGAATTACAGTGTATTCTTATGGGAATATTTGAACCGACATACAAATACAGTATTTTAACATACAAAGTAGGTCCCGGAACAAATTCAATTCGTATGTAGAGGTTGTACTGTAATCTTAGGGATCATTACACACTGTCCACAGTTCCAAGGCAAGACTAGCTAACTGCTGGGCCAGAGTCCTGTTGAACATCCCTACCCAGCTACCATTCTTGGGTTGGAGAGGGGTGATACGGTTCTTCTGAATCTGCCATAGGCTCTTGTGCATCTGATGAGTCAGCCGCCCAGGCAAACGTAAGGGATAATGATGTCTGCCACTAGCTTACCGGGTATCCAGCTTACCCCCATCCCCAGCAGCTCTGTGGTCAACAGCGTGCACCAGCCCGAGGAGCAAATAACTGACGGACAGCAGTCCAAATCATACCGAGTGGCCCACTAGCCACCAAAGATCTTGGGGTGCTTACGTTGACCCCATGTAAGGTGGGTCTTCAGCTCACTGTCGGAACCTGTAACCATCTCTGCTATAGCACTGACTCCAGGGCTACACTGAGCATTCATGCTGTGCCTGTATACAGAGTTCTTGGGGACTGAGGGCCTGGAAGAACTGATCCCAGGTAAGCTTTGCCTGCATTGCAAGTGGTATGTTATCATATGCCCACCTGCAGTGACCCTGGAATGCGTAGTGGCTCCCCAGGCAGTCTGTAGTGGAACTCCACAACAGCACAAACAGGTTACTCTACTCACGCTATCACAGTAGAGATTCAACAAGGGGAGCATAGGGTCTCCTCTTGTTCCAACCCAGCAGAAGGTACTAGGTAGCTACAATCTCACAGAGGTACAAAGACAAATACAGTGTTTCATGCTTCTCAGACCAGCCAGCTGCAACACGTAACAGTTGGAGCTGAGCAATAAACCTCCCCAATTCGGTCTTGAACATGGATGTTTTTATGTTGGCGGTTGCCTCCCCTTTGTTTACATCAAGCGGCTGTGTGTTACAAGATGTCAGCTCCCAACCGCGGGAACGGCAAACCTGGCGAGAATCCAGCCTCGGCAAGCTTTAGATGCGGCACTTCCCCAAAATTATGAGCGAACTGTTGTGGCCAGGTATCCACATATAGCTCTGGTGCTACGTCCTGCAATGTCTGAAACTTAAACGTTCCTAAAAAACATTTCAATATTGTCGTTTTTTGCTGTTTTAAATACAGGATTACATGAAAAGGGACTAACTTTCCTTTCAGCAACTTTTTTTTTACCCTTTGCTGATGCTGTCCTGGGAATTTTTGAAACTGTTGATAAGTCATTTTCCCTTTTATTTTCATTTAAATTCCAGCTTGCAGCAAATGTCAATGCTTCAGAAGAAAAAGTGTGCCTTTTGTTGCTTAAACCTACAGCGAAACATGTTATTTTCTGACTTGGTGCCATGGTCTTACAAACTACAACTACATAAAAACTTAGAGCTTAATTGCATTTTTATTATGATTATTGTTCTTAAAAATATTCTTATTATAAACAGAAAAAAATCGCAGTTTTGAAGTAAAATAACACCATGACAACAAACATGATAGCTAATTGCTTTGTTTCTCAAATAACGTTTCCTCTTCACAAGTTTCATAGTTTAAAGTCATTTAATCTCCAAGTAGTAGTTGTTCAGTTTCCTTGGAGATGAGTTAAATCTCTATGTAACTGCCACAGTTTTATAGGTGTTTCTGTATTGATTTTTTTAGCTCTTCACAAACACATATATAGTGTGTTGTAAATCTGTCAGTTAAATGGTGGACATGCTTTTCTGGCAATGTTTTGTTTGGGTGTGCAGGACGATAGTTATTGAAAGGTTTCTGTCTTTGTTCGCACTTTAAAACACCAAAACCAGGAAATAAAAGAGAGGTGCCGTGTTCAGCCTCATTGTGGGCGTTTTCTCACACCAAGCCAGAACAACTGAGCCTCCAGAGGGGGATTTCCACAAGTTCGAGCTAAGCAAGATTGACATGAACTCAACCTGAGTAAATTTGGCACACGGCCACAGGGGGTAATAAAAATAACAACAATATTTCCAATACTGGTAATCTTTGTTCCTTGGAAAAAAGGATGAACTTTAACCAAGAACTGACAACAAACGAGACACTAGTTGCTGTACACACAGAAATCACATATTTCTTTTCAGTACTGGACAGAACTTGCCTTTTAAATTAAGTATGACTGCAGCAGAAAAAAAATGTTTTACCTACTTGAGCTGTTGCTTTTTTATTTTTTTACATTTTTTTACTGGTAATGATTTGTGATAATATGCAAAAGACCACATCTAACGGTTAAACTTTAATTAGATGTGAGAAGAACTGACTTTAAGTGGGAAATTCTTGCCTAATTTTCTCTGTGACTCTGTGTTTAAATTTAAAAACAAAACCAACAATCCCCCACAGTGAATAGTTTATATACCCATCTAATATTATACAATTTTTGTGTACTATTCTATAATACTTCTATAATACTCATATAATATTAATAATTCATAATATGAATTAAACAGCTGTACATCTATTAAATCATATTTAAAAACAAAACACATTTTTACTAATTATGTATATGCAGAAGTCTATATGCAGATGTGCTAAAGCTCTCACTAGACAGTTGTGTTGGGGTTTTCTAAGTGGGGGCATTTGTAAAGTAATTAACGTGGAGCCACACAGCGTTTTGACCTCATTCATATTACTTTTGTTATTCTTTAACTATTGTTTGAATTGTTTTCGAGGGAAATATAGCCAAGAGGATCTTATAAATTCTTTTTTGAGCCATCTAGTAGATCAAAACAGGAAAAGGTAAGTATTAAGTGTACCTGCTGTACTAAAAAAATTACTCATCATACCTGTCAGTAAGTTGGCTTTTCTGTGAAAGATTTGTTAATCTACAAAGATAAGCAAAAAGGACTGAAGTGGTGTTGATTGTTTTAATAAAAACTCTTTTGACATTTCGGAATGGAGGTGGTGGGTTGGGATGCTGTTGGTCCCTTGGTCATAATAATCCACTTTATTTTTTTTTTGGATCTGACAAACGAATGGGTGGAGATAAACTGAGCTTCTTCAGTTTCAGTTAAATTAAATTACTGCTTTTTTTAATTTACTGCATATATTGGATTCATTATTGGTCAAATCGCTTTGGGTTTTTCCTCATTTATAAATCTGGCAAGAGAAAGCAGTTTTAAAGCCCAAATTTGGAGATTAAGGATACAAAACATTATTTTCTGACCAAAATCAAACATTTTGACTTTTCTTCTTCTTAATTTACATACACTCGCTGAAAAATAAAGACAATAACTTTTGTCAGTCCCTCACCAATCACACTGGGGCAGTTGTGTTGGTCTCTCCTTCAATTACACCATTGTAGTGCCCTTGAGCAAGACTTAACTACTTATCCTCAACTGGTCTAAAGAAGGTCAAGCTGTGGCTGTTCTGGGGGGCCTCCAGGTGTAGGTGTGACAAAGGATTCCTCTGATAGGAAGAGATTACTTTTCAATCAAACCACTGAGACTAAATTATGCTTAAAGGCAGCAATGGAAATCTAAACAGACAAATATGAGCATGACAATATTTTTTCATTATATTAAAGGTTCTACTTTAGTGTGAGGTATTTTGCTAAATTTGGCCACAACAGACTTTGCGCTATGGGATATAAAATTAGATAAAATCTACACATTTAGTCATCTGTTTACAATGCAATACTTGGAGAACAAACCCTGCCCTCCGAGAAAATTCTGATATTACTTTTATACGTACCACCCGAGTAAGTGTTGAGACATACCTGGCAGAGGCCTCCTTCACATGGCGTGCTCTGACATGCTTAAAAGGGCTTGAGATCAGTTTAAATAACACAAACAGGAGAGACATTTTTGTAGCAATCTATCAAATAATGAAAACTGAGCAGGCAAAATCTAATTCAAATATGGAGAGATTTTTAAGCTTTGGATATTACAATGTACGTTTCTGGTCAGACAACAATACAAAAGATGAAGAAAACACAACAGAAGATGGAATAATCTAATCTTTAAACTGTTTAGGTAGGAGGTGCTGAAACCAGAGAGGTTACCAAACATTTTCCCCTTCTTTATACCCGCAGCTGATATACTTTCCCATGGCTATTGATACTGTGGTAATCATTTTTTTCAGAGATCAGATAAGAAAGTGTGGCTCAAGAAAGTGTTTCCTCTCTTTTAGGAAGACACATTCTGGGCATGGTTATCCTCATCATTTACTAGATACTGGACCTCATTGCACAAAGTTATTGTTGCAAATTTCCCTATTCAATCACCACTGATTTATGGAAGCTATGAGGAGACATCAGTGACCTTGTGGTTTGTTAATTTCTAAAATTAGGTAACGTTTTAGATAGCTGTTTTCAGCCGCCTGTGCACTTTTCATACTCTTTCTGATTTAGCAACAATTGCAGAATCTTTCTGTATTTCTGTTCTGCAGATGACAGAACAGAAGCTCTGTGTCAAGTCGATGGTATACAGAGAGAGGAGAAACAGGGAGGGGGGGGGGGGGCACCTTCTTAGACCCACACCTCCCACAACTTCCCCTGTGGTCTGTTTGTCAGGTAGTCAATAATCCAGGTGAGTGGACACTGATGTAACACGTTAAATGTTCCGTGAATTAATCGTGTCAAAGAGGGTGAAGTGGCAAATATGATCCGTGGACCTTGAACCAGCAGGATCGGACCATGACAGTGGAATTCCATTGAGAAATTATTTACCACAATGTGAAGAACAGGAGGCTGTAGAAAAACTATATTGAATTAATGGTTTCTCATTGGTTGCTTTGGTAACATTTGCATTTGGAAAATTTGTGGTGATCCAGCTTTCAGGGATTCCATTTTTATGGCCCATCACTGGCTTCACTTTGCAAACCAGAGTCTCGTCAAAACTACGAAAAGTCATTAATGATAGCTCCTGTGCATTAAAAAATGTTGTCACAGTTTTTTTTACAAGGCATCAAATCAACTTAGTGTTGACATCTAACTCAAACTGCTCCTCAGTCAAGTGCAGGTTTGCAGCAAAAGGTAAGAATGCTGTGTTCATTACCTCAATGGACTTTGTGTCTTTGTCAATAAGAATAAACGTGAACAGATATTGTTGGTTTCTTTTCAAGAAAAGTGGACTTATGCATATGGGGTGAATACAAATTGTGTGTTTTGTGTCTGTAATATTCAATTCAGTTGAATTGTATAAATATACATGTATCACCAAATCACAACACTGTGAATCTCTGTCCATACAGCCATGGAAGCAAACCTCTGTGACAAAATGTTTCCTGTAATGAATATCAATAAAGTGAAAATTACACTCCAGACTCCCTCGAAATGGACTTCCCTGACATTTTGAAACTGGCAACGGTACAGGATTCATCACCAAATGCTGTTATTAGATATGCCAGGTGTCAGGAGCCGGTTTAAAAAGTCCTACTTTGGAGAACGTTCCCGTATGTGCTCATACAGAAATATTAGCTGTTTATGTTTACCATTTTAAAATTGGTCAAAGAACATTTTCACTATGAAAGAACACATGTTAGTTTTCTGTAATAAATCACGCTATATCTTCCTGCTCACTCAAACCTTGGGTTAATGAAAGTTATATTGTTAGCGGCATATTACCCCCAAGACAGCTACTTCTGTGTCTTAATACATATAAGAATATTAGATATTCACGTCCAATATACCACTATTGATGTGAAAACTAGATTTGAAGAGTATCTTCGTTTAATGCATTGATGCTAACTGATTTGGAAAATCTGACCGCTTTTTTTTAAGCTTCATTGGCTCTACTGGCCTTTATTTGACAATGGCACGACAAGAATGGAGGCAGAGACAGAAAATCTGTATGGCAGAGTATCTCTTTCCATAAAAGACACAACATGCTGTTCATCATTTCTGTAAAAGGCCGCTCCATCATATGTGAAAATGGTGCAATTTGTCACATGTTTTTTTTCATGAGTAATTTTACCATTATATCAGTTTTCTGACCTCTTTGAGATCTAATCGTGTTATTAACCTCACCTTTTGGCACCCCTATATTCAATGAGACATTGTTATTCTTTATTGAACATTATAGTTTGGACAAAAAAACAATGAAAAAGCAATGTTTTCCATTGGAATCACAAGAATATGGCCATGAAACAAACAAAGCTGTCATGCTTCTGTCTTGTTCCTCATTAGAGTTTTACTACAATAGATCTCATGGTTCTCATACTGATTATCATGTCCCATTCCCTTGTGGGTAAGAAATGGTATGGCCTAGAGAATAGCTAAAGACTAGTCTGACTAAGTTGAGGCCAGAACTATGTGGTCTTTCTAGAAAAAAACTGTGTCTGTGTTGTTTTTTTTTGTACAGGAAAAATTTGTTTTTGAAGATTTAGTGAAATATCCTTGAGAAACCACAACTTAAAATGTGTTATTTTTTTAAGTCCAATTAGTGGATCGCACTTCATCTCTTTCAGATCACCAAGATGACACTGTGATGAAACAGAAAGGGTGAAATGATCCAGTAATAATTTGTTTTTGTGCCAGAGGCTGTCAGACTAAGACATCGGAGTGAGGAGTAACAGACAGCTCATATGACCTGACCCTGATCTCATCAACCTGCTGCTGTCTGTTCAGAGCCTGCATTTTCACTTTAATGGCCGGGAAGTGTTACCTCGTTTCCGTTTGAAGACTGTGTGCCTTGCATCAGACTGTAACTTGCACCAAGGGTGTCAAAGTCCAGTCCTCTTTAGGCTGCTGTCCTGAAGGTTTTACACATTTTCACCTGATTCGGATCAAATCGGATCTCCTCTGGACATTGTTGAGCTTTTCTAATGGCTTTTTGATGTTAATCAGGTGAAACACAGCGGTACAGAGAGGACTGGAGTCTGACATGTGGCTTAGACCTTTCAGCTTTCAGTCAGGACTCCGGTAAAGAACACACTTTTGATAGTTTGTGTGTTTCATAGTCAGATGTGACTAAACATAGTTTCAACCTGAAGACTTCAGTAGGTTCTATGTTCAAACACACATAAAAACATGTTTCACTTTCAGCCTCGATGTCAGACTACTTTGCACCACTTGCCAGACTGGGGAAATCAAATTTAAGAACTTTGCAGTCTCAAGAATTGTTTCTGACGGTGGCAAAATTCTAATCCTCTTAAATTCTACTGGTCCATTATTAATGTAGCTCTTAAGGTTTCTTTGGTTAAACTTCACTGTTCTAGAGAGCAGTGATGGACTCAGTTTGAGCACACTGTGCAAAGGAGGACGGGACCTTTAGATTTGACTGTCTTATGATAAGGGGGGAACTCATGAAAGACACAACCGAGGATAGCTGATCTTTCCCAGTTTGGTTCTGCTAGTGATCAGGACTAGGACAATGTCAGGTAAGGACAGCTTACAGGACAAATTTGATTTTATATTTGTCCTTTTTGTGTCTACATTTTAAGAATGTGGGTGAGAAAATGGCTACAGACAAGTACTGTCATATTTTACATGCTGAGTATGTGTCGTCTCCATCAAATAAATTCCCACCAAACCCTCCATGGCGGTATAAAGCCACAAAACATCTTGCTGGAACTTGTCACTTTGAAAAATTGCAGATATACATCATTTTCTCACAGTACACCTCACTGGCAAATTGGGGTTAGAATGAAACAAGCAGGTAAACTTTCTCTTGTCGCGTTCAGGCAAAATGTGGAAAAATGTTTTTCCCATTTATGTTTAGTTGAATCTAAAACAAAATTAGAATTATTCATTATCATCATTTGTTTTGGCTCTCATGTAGGTAATGTGATATAAGAAAAGGAAAATGTCACCAAGTGTAAAGTGCTTGGAAATAAAATAATTAATCGTTATTGAATTTGTTATTTTTTACCAGAACATTTTTTGTTACTGACTTTTTTCACACACATGTATTTGTTACTTCCAGATTTCAGATCACTATCTGAACCATCTGATAATTATGCTGCTACAGGCCCAGACTGACCTGGGAGCTCCCATGATGCACTTCTTCCTCTGCTGTCCTTCCTCTCCATGCACATGTGACATAATTGTTTTCATTAACAACAGCTGAGTCTTAATATATATGTATATGTTAGATATTTTGAAAAGTGATTTAAAAAACATACTAAATGTACCAGCTCGATAGAGATTAGATAAGATTTGCAACAAAATCTCAATTCCCGTGCTAGCTGATGTGACTTTTTTTTCCCCTTCTTTTGTTGGAGTGAAAAAAAGAGCGTAAAGAAGTTTCAAATAATAATACCAAATGCCTTTTTCAGGGTCAGTAAAAAAAGCATTTTAGTCTATCTTCAAGCAACTATCACAATCAGTAGAACAAGAGAGTGTGAGTTTTAATGCTGATTTAACGGTACCAATTTCATCCAAATTTTAATAATACCAGAAATACTGAACAATTAAAACATGACATCTTACCAATCTAAACTGAGTGTCTTTTTCAGGTTTCTATAAACTCAACTGAAAAAGTGGATTGTGAGGCCTGTTTTAATGCAAAAGTTTATGATGGCTCTGTAGTTTAACTGCAAAACCAAAAAATCACTGCAAACATACTGGTGAGTTTATTTCATTTTATTCAACATTTTTATCAAAATAAATTTGACTGGAAAAAAAAAAAGTTAGAAAAATAATAGCCTATTTATTGAGTGCCAATCATTTAATCCACAGAAA
Organism: Menidia menidia; assembly: GCA_907169785.1. Lineage (NCBI taxonomy): Eukaryota > Metazoa > Chordata > Actinopteri > Atheriniformes > Atherinopsidae > Menidia > Menidia menidia. The sequence continues at coordinate 18,841,621 of CAJRST010037777.1, read as the reverse complement.
CAAAAGCCAGTCAGACCAACAAACTGATACACCAAACAGTCGTCAGACTAACAGCCCTGCTAAGTACTGGAAGAGATTCATATTTACACTTGAAATACAAAGTCACTCTGCACAAATTCCTTATCATAGATTATCGTAACACATCTCGGAGCTCAGTGCGATGTCCTTCCTGAAATAGTTCTCCTCCACGGAGCAGGTGTAGGGGTAGTCTGTGGGGCTGTAGTAGGGTGTGTCATCGAGGGCAGGGATGCTCTCCTGCTGGCCAAACCAGCAGCCCGGCACATAGTCCTGTTGGGTGCTGTAGTGCTGGTGGGGAAAGTAATCTGAGGGAGGAGCGCAATAGCTGGAATCCATCCTGGTGGGCGAGTCGTAGCAGGAGGAGGACGAAGAGGAGATGGAGCCCTGCGGTGAGTAGCTGTTGTGGTCCATGGGCCTGCTGATCGTTAAAGACTCGGACGATGAGGAAACAGCCTGAAAGCAGAGAGGGAGACAGGGAAAATGGTTTAGAAGCAGTAGATTTGGTTGCTGGCTCTCAGGGTGAATGAGCGATTTAAGCCATTTAAGATAAGGCATTGTATTAAAGTATTAAGCAAAGCCAGATCCATTTTCTATACAGCTTGTTCCTAAAATGGGGCCCACACATAGAAAAACAATCACACACCCTCAAAGGGGCAATCTGGAGTGTCCAGTCAGCCTAAAATGCATGTTTTGGGATGATGGGGGGAAGCTGGAGTACCTTAAGAGAACCAACACAGACAAAGGGAGGATACCTACAAACTCCACAGGGAAAGGTCCCGGTTCCCCGTGGACATGAGGCAGGAACCCTCTTACTGTGGGACAACGGTGCTAACCACCACACCACCGTGCCCCCCGTGCAAAACCAGATTTAATAACAAAACAACACGCAGACACCATGTCTACATCCCACATTGTAAATTGAAATCCATCACTGATTTGCGTAAAGACGCATATGAGAACGATCTATTCCAATTAAAAAGTAATCATTTATTACATATAAACTGAAGCAAATAACTCTAGTATCCTTTTTATTTAATCACCCTATCCCTATAAGTTGACTTTTAAGTTATGTTTATCTTATTTGACCCAAACTGGAATCAAATTCTATCCGAAAAAACATCGCAGAAACGCACGGTAAAGTTATTCATTTGCCTATTTTAGGTTTGCCACAGATATTTTGCGCAAAATTAAAACAAAAAATCACAGATGTTGAGCAACGTACCATTCCGTGTCCGTGGAAGTCTGCGCCCGAGCACCAGGGCAGCGGGGAGGAGGCCGGTAGAGGAGGCAGAGGAGCGTGGTACTGGGCGGCTCCTCTGTTTATGGCGTTGTAGCCATCGCTTGGCAACGTCCCGTCTCCAAACGGCTGATGGATGCCGCTGAATGAGGACGCTTGCATCTGGACGCAACCAGAACTCCCAGGAACGGGGAAGGGGGATGTGCGCAGCTGGAGGGCTCGCGTGCCGCAGCTGCCTGCGTCAGTTTCGGGAGCGGCCGGAGGAGGATCCACGTGCCGTCCTGCAGGAATACAATGTTAAAGTTGGAAGGAAAAAAAATCTAATCAAATAAAAAAGATGTTGGACTGGACAATCCCATTGTGTGCCGTACAATCCCGTGAGGATCCTCCCTGCTAAAACGAATATATTGATTTAAAAAAAACGCAACATAGCGCTTATTCCAAATGGGAAAAGTTATTTATTTGCAAATCTTTTGAGGACACCTGCATCCTAAAAAAGATGTGCATCCTCTATAGAAAATGGATGGATGGGAAACTTACATAACAGTGTCAAATATATGACAGATCAATAATTAAAAGCTGCGTAACAGCAATTGAAAATTAATCCGGTCCGTCATTTGTTAAATTAAGGTTAAAAACCTGTTGACATAATTACGTCTAAGCAGGGAGGACTCTTCAAAGGGAACTAAGGGTTCCTCTCTGGATTATAAGGCACACAATGAAAGTGATGTCATGACACCATCAGTCAGACATATTGAAGTGTAAGGACGTGGCACTTCGGGTTTGGAGCTGTCAATAATAGAGATTCGAACTCCAACAAGATAATTTCGGGAGTGGTTATGCCCAAGAGTCTCTGGAATCAAGACATGCCGTTACCTGCTATTATTGGGGAATGTGGTGTGCTTTTGATCTCGTGTGATTCATACTTTTGGCTCCGTTATAATTCTTCTGGAACCTTACTTTGATTGATGTCATTTTAGTCCGTTTTATAATTTTATTTTCAACCAATCGTGTGAGTATTTCCTGAGTTCAGGTGACTGTGAGAAAGGCTGTCTTTTTTTTTTTTTTTGCTTTTATGAGGACAAGCTGAATAGAAATGCATTGCATTTTTGCCTTATGTTTGATAGTGAATTTAGAATTACCACTGGAATGATAGCCTTGAGTCAACTTACGTGGTAAAGTGGTTGCGCAAAGGTCCTTCATTTCCAAATAAGCCTGTTGGTCAGCAAGAGAAGAAGAAAGGACAAGAATGATCAGAAATCCTTGCCTTTGAAATTGTCTTATGAGCATGTTTTACAGCCTTGGGCAGTTTACGATGCATTTTATAAAGCTGTGAAGAGGGAAAACGAGGCTCGTGAGGGAGGATTTACCGTTTTAAGCTTCTTTTTGTTGGCCTCCTGGGCTCTGTGCCTCTGCAGCAGCTCTTTGACTGTAAGCTTTACTCGGACACCCAGGTACACCCTTGATTTTTCTGCACAAATGGGGAAAAGCGCATCACAGTGATTCATCTTAAAAACACAATAAAGTACACTAAGGCTGTGCAGAATATCTCTCCACCCACCACCACCCTCCTCGATATCATTCCACGTTGTTTACCTCTGCTGAAATTGTCTTCATCTCAATAAATACATTTTCACGTGTTCAAAGAGAGCCTTCTGTTTTTATTCCACGCTGTCGCCTTAATCTGTTTTTGTCTCGTGGGGAAAAGGTGCACGTAGAAACAAAGTATTTGCTATAAACGTGCCGGTGGTACACCGTAAAGAGTTTTATCCACCGTGCGTAAAACGGCTAATCCCGGGTTTGATCCGCGTAGGTCTGCAGCCCACGAAACCTCCCATTGCTCCCGGCTCCCAGCAGGGATCTGCTTTTCCCAACTACACCCTTTCTCAGACTACAGGGGTTTGCGATCCGCGCTCTCGATCCACTCACAGAGACCAGGAACTAAGGAAATCGCCACAAAATGCGCAATAGTAAGTACACTCCCAATCATAAACATATACGGGTGCCGTGAAAAACTGAAAATGGATTCATAAGGATCCGTCTAGGTTTAAAAAGTCCAAGAGTTTGCTTTATAAGGTTGATCGTGCCGAGTGAAGACGTCAAAGGGGTCGGAAATGCTCGAAACACGATCTGTGTCAAATTACAAAAACGGAAAATGAATTTATTTCGTGCGCTAAAACCGATTCAAAATCTATTTGAAAGCCAAGTGTATTTATATGAACGTCCACAAAGCGAACAGGTCCATTTTTTTTTTTACCACCGCCCTGTTACCGTCATGGGAAAATGAACCAGTTATTTCAAACCGGTGTTAATGTTTCCAATCACTGAGCTCTACAATAGTCTCCGGAACGGGGTTCAAAATCATCCTGCCTTATTTCAAAATGCATGGCTGGAGAAATAACGTCGTTTGCATGGGAAATCATTTTTTTCCCCATATTTTCAATACTTGGCGTTTTGTTAGATTGCCAAAAGAACGCCTCGTATAGGTGCGTGTAATTCAAGCCTAAAGGCGTACTTTCATGGATTCGGGAGTGGGGATAAGACAAGAAGGCTCGGCTGCGAAACCTCATCTTATAAATATTCATGCAGCTAAATGCTTCTGTATGATTTGTCTTAAATATGGGAAATAGTGGCCTAAAGTCACAAGCAGACACATCCCACTCTAACGCCCCGTTACGCACAGACAGTCGGAGAAGAGTGCCTAAGCCTTATATTACCTACACTTCTTTATAATTTTGATCAAATACATCGGTTGTAAAGAGATAATTTACCTTTCCTGATGAGTTTAAACACACGGTGGTCAAATGAATTAAGTATATAAATCCATGACGCTGGATAAAGCTTATATTGAAAATGGACATTACTGTATAAAGTATCAGTAAAGGAAACAACTGGAAATAAACATCTTTAAGTTTTACTAAAAATTGGATTAAGTATAGGCCTATGGTCAAATGAATGATGTAAATTTGTTAAGAGTTTAACCTATACAGCCTACACATGGCCCCAAATCAACTCTTGTGTCTTGCCATTAAATTTGTCACTTATACAACTCATATAACTACTTTTTTGTTTTTGTTTTTCTCTTTCATGTCTAACAGGAATAATGCCCAAAACCAATTTCATGATGAAAATTCGAGTGGAAACTCACCAGACATGGTGGCTGAGATGAAGGAGAGGATCCCTGGAGAAGACCTGTGGAACTCCACAACGTCCTTTTCTGCCTCAGCAAAAATGGCCAAGAACGAAAATTGAGCAAAAGTCTCCAAAAAACTCAACACAAATGTCCTCCAGCCGACTCAGAGCATACAACAATATTGTAATATAGCTGGGAACATATTAGTTTGAGATTTTCTCCCTGCATGCCTACTATTTAAAACCCCTAGAACTCAATGATTTGACAATGATTTGATTGCGCGTTACTTTCAATTTGAATATTCAGAGGCAACTGTCTCAAATCGAATTTACAATAAAAATGACCTCGCAGGGACATTGTATAGTCCACGCTTTAATGTAATATACCAATATTTCATAGTTGGGTTTATAAAAAACAACACTTTTATTAATTTTATCCTCATTTTCCACGTCAGAGCATCACACCCCTCACAAAACTCTGCAGCTCTGGGGGCTTCTTTTGCACGGCCGCCACTTCGAATTCTACGTTTTGCCTGCGACCAGAGGTCCACGGCGAATTGGACTTTTGGACAAAATATCGAAAGACGATGCTTTTTTCTGATTAAAAGACACAGCACAAAAAATAGTGGCATTTGAGGGGGCGTGGCAAAGGGCAGCAGCCATCTTTGGCATCGCAGGCCTCCGACTCTCAGGGAAGTTGGTTGGAGTGGTCTGAGCTCTCACCTGCTGCACCCTGCAGGGTGGAAGCTCATCACTTTAGAAAGTTACATTAGTCAGAAAGCTATCTATTTGCAGGATATGATAGGTATTTGAAGAATTGTGCTTTTCCATGGTGAGGAAGTACATCTTAAAACTAAGTGATAAATCACCATCATTATAGGGTTGTTACCGTTTGTAAGCGGTTTTAACTTGAGCATTAAAAGCAGCTTTAAAACATTAAATGTGTTCTTCTTCATCTTCTTCATCTGATTACATTGTAGACATTTTTTAATCAAAAATTGTTATTTTAACATTTTATTTGAGTGCGAAAAAAAAACATTTAATCTGAATAACATATTAAGTATAACGAATTAATGGAATTAATTGACAGTAAAATATCCTAACTAGGTCCCAGTTTAATTACTCTTGTAATTCTAACTATTTTTATGTTTATTACAAAGCATCACCATGCACAATAAAACGCTTATTACTATCCCTGTTTCAACAACAATAAAAAAAAAACAAATATTAATAGTCGGTAATGCGTACTTTGACCCATATGCTTTTCTAAAAGACTCTTTGACTCCTGGGGTCCCCTCCCTGCGCTGTCAGACCTATCCCAGTCCTCCTGAGAGCCGGACCCCCGGGACTCCTCCAACTGTGGAGCGGCTCCACCTAGGGGCCGAAAGCCAGACCTCCCGCTGGCCTGTGAAATGCGCACAAATACACATTACAGTGTCAATATGGAACTTCGTAGTATAGTGTTTTATTAGATTTCACAAATAATAGATATAGAAAATGGTTGACAGGTGGTGACAGAGCATACACACGGTAACTAGAAACTGAAATGTGCACTGGGCAACAGTCCTTTGGATTTGCATAAACACAACATGCACTCTGATTATGGATGTGGATCTCAAACTTCTACTGTCACATCAAAGCATTTCAGGCCTCCTCATTCCAATAAAATGGGTCATATTTGTAACTAATTTTCTTCAAAATTACTAAAATGTCACACAATGTGAAATCACATATTTTAGAACCATAATAATTAAGGTGTGAGTCCACTTCACATGAAAAACTAACATATTTCCATCAAATTTTTCAGATTTGTGTGATATACACGGCTTTACTGAGAGGATGCATGTCAACATCTTAGTTCATTTTCTGTTTTATTACATGAATAAATGTGAGCTGACAATGGATTTGGATCGAAGCTGTCTATCTGCCAGACTGTGGGAGCAAAGGTCAGGTTTCTACAATAATAATAATAAAAAATAATAATAATTTGGCCACTCCAACATGACCTCTTAGCAGTAAACTGAGAAAGAGCAACACAGTGTGACCTTAAAGCAGAGGTAGACATGTGTTTTTATCATTTATGGGAATGCCTTTGTGCCACCCGGGGATTCCAACATGAGAACTTTCAGAAAGTGTCATCATGATTGTGACAAACTGGGTCAAGGTTGCAAAGACCAAACCAGTTGTGCGAACTTTCTGATAATTTTTTTGCCATTTTATGTCATTTTTTTTTATGTTTGCATGTTTATCTAAACATAAACATACAACACACATTTTTTCACATGTAATTTGTTTTATATTCACACTTTTCTTTGATGATTTAAACTCAATTTAAAGGTAAGAAATAAATGATCAAAGTATGGACATTTAATCAAAACACAGGGTTTCAATAATGCATTTACTAGATGGAAAATAATGCACTTGGTGAATAGAGTTATAAATAAAGACTTAAAGAACTTACTTTGAGGATGTTTCAAAGCTCTAAAATATTGAACAGCAGATTTTATTACAGACAGAAAAACAGTATTATCTTTGTTTAGCTGACCAATTTATACCACTTTTGTACACTATCGCATAGTAAACATTCCTACTCCCATTTACACAATAACAGTGGTACTGTATTAATGATTTCTTCATGAACAACCAAGATTGTATGGTCACTTCCGGACGCGACTTGATCCTGTCAGCAGAAGTCAGAGCTGTTTCTATTTTTTTCTGACCATGAAGAGCTGATTTTTCTTTATAAGTTTTTATAGTAATGAGTCATTTCATGTCCAGCAGTAAATATGTTTGCCCACTGTCTATAAAATGTCTTTCCTGTCTACCCTTTAGCTCATACTCAGGAACTAAGAAAAACATAGCTATACTATGTTTACATATGTGTATGAGACCATAAAACCTTCAGATTAACCAGAAGCAAAGCAGTAACTCTACACCCGTCTTATTCACGCGAGCACAGGGAACTTTCTTCATCGAGTGCACCATGCTCTTTCCCGAGTAGTTTAAGGTCCATGTGCCAGGAGCTTTTGTACAGAGAGTTTTAATGGTATTTAGCATGTGACACGTTAACAAAACTATTACAATTCCTCAGTACATACAGCATAAATATGAATAAGATACTTCATTCGTCAATCCTTTAGACAGCTCGGAGCTGTTACAGACTGGTATTTAGAATAGAATCGTCCCCCTTAAATAAAAAAAAATCAAACTGACATAAAAAATTTCCAGCAAAACGGCTCTGAGAGAGACAGTGTTTGCTGACTTCATTGTTGAATTGTCTTTGAAACTCAATCTTCTTTTTCTATTCTCACTCTCGGACTTCCTTTTTCCAGTCAATAGGCCCTTCTGATCTCGTAAGGTGACCAGGCGCTGACCCCGTCCTCCTTTGCCCAGGACGAGTGGGTGTCGGTGCCGGTGGGGAGGCTGCTGTGGCCCTCGGCCACCTCCTCTGTCCCCATCTTGGACACTAGGTCAGTGACGGGGCTGCTCATGTACGGAGGGCAAGGGAAGGAGGAGGAAGGGACCGGGTACGGGGCGCTGGTGGTCAGAGGGTGGTAGTGGACGTCCTCCAGCGAGTGGAGAGTGAAGGGCTGGCCGTTGGGGACGGGGCCCATGGACGAGCCCCGGCTGGGGGAGCGGTACTGGGAGGGGCTCCCCTGGGGTTCGGGGCTGGACATGGAGGGCTGAACGGCGGTCAGGCCCTCTGGACAGAGAGCCTCCACCTGGGATACCGGCTCCTGGCCCGACTGCTCCCATGAGTCCCTCTGATGCAGGAAAACACGAGAGAGGAAAACATGTACAGTTAATTTTTTGGAAAAAAAGTCAACTCAAAAGACCGTTTTTTTGTCTTTTACATCTTGCTTCGTACATTTCCTGACCTCTACTTTCCTGATCATACTCTAACAGTCCTAAAATAGGGAAAAAATGCAATTGATTGTTCCGTAACTTCATTTTATTTTAAGACGCAGTTATAATACTCTATTAGTGATCTTCTTTTAGTATTTTGAACTGGCATTGTTCTTGAATATGATGATAAACGGGGGGCCAAATATCTGTGATAGAAATGATTATGCAGTAATACTTTAAAGCATACTGATCAGATACCTGATGCGTCAAAAGCTGTTTTCTATTTTTCAGTTGTAATAGGAGAACATCTAGATCTAAATATCAAAAGAGATTTAGTCAATCCATGACAAGATTTCAAATTGAATTTAAAATATTTTGGTGAAAATTGTGTAAATTATTTTCGGTATATATATATACATATATATATATGAATATTAATGACGAGAAAAAACCTAAATTAGAAATTGTCTCGCAAAATAATACAAACTGTCCTTAACTTAACTGAGGAATGTCTCAATAGTTGCATAAAAAGGGAGGATTTTCAATTTTCATTTAATTTCAAATGTGGATTTCATCAGCGCTCAAATGAGATATCTAAATTTATTTATAAGATAGAATTGTGTTTTTAATTAGATTTTTTCAAAACAAAGCTGTGAAGTTTGGATGTAATTTAAATGCTTTATAAAAGTGCACACCTTTTTCCAAAAATGATGGCAGAATATTAAAGCTTTCATCAATTTTCCGGTGCACTCACACCTTTATCTATACATGGATATATCGTAGTTTTGTTCTTCTTTTGTATTTTTTTCTGTTGTATATAAAGTGATTGTGTCAGTTTTTTTTAAAGAGTTTAATAAAGTAAATGAACAGTTCCAGCAACAAACACTACGGGGTACTTTACATGTGTTTCCCATGCCACATACTTTAGTCTTTGTCAATAAAGCTCAGAAACTGTGTAAAAAGCTGTTAATAAAGCTTTTTTTTCTTTGACATGTCAGAAAAATTGAAGAAAATCCTGTTAATCCTCACATCCTGAAGTGTTGGCTTCAAACCACAGTAGTTTAAAAAGCTTAAAGACACAAAAGAAGAAACTGCCATCACGTTTTCAAGGCTGTACAATTGTTTCTCTCATAATACTGTTTAAATCCATTTCGGGTATTGAGTACATTCATACAAAAGGAGTTTACATTAAGATTGTGGGGGCTGATTTATGGAATGCAAAACTGATCGTAAACGTGTGAAACTCTATTACAAAACAGTCTGCGGAGGATCCAGCAGAGGGTGCTACTGAACGACAGATTTACATCCCTCTTCTGCGGAAAAGGTTTTTTACTTCCATCCAGAAGTGGATGGATGCTTTTCACAGACATGCTGCACAGTGTTTATAATACTGCAAAGATGACCGTTGACATTACCAGATAACAAATCAGCCAGCAGGCCAACATTACAGTGCTGGACTGAGTTAAATCGCAATTTTTCAAGGAACGAAAAACATCGTTTGGATGTGAGAGGAGTGGAGCAGGGCATAACAGGATGAGGAAGAAATGGTTATGTTAATTTTTCCGCATAAATCCAGAAATAGTCCTGTACTGCATGCTGATGGCTAAGATATATACATGTTTGGCTGTAAGCTAATTCATTATAGAACCCACTCCACTGTAATAATGTGGAGTGGATATGGGTTGTGCTCCTAGACCTACTAAAAAACCCACAATTTAACATAACTTGAATGGATATTGGACTGTGGGAGGAAACCAGAATACCTGTAGAGAACCCACTCGTACAATGGAAAATGCAGTTAAACCGATTTCGGGGTTAGAATATAACTCAAAACCCCAGTATCAGTTCTTTATTTATTTGGAGGAATGAAAATGTTTATTCATTTTTTATTTCCTGCCTTATCATGCAGGTGTATGGATCTAATAAATATGTTTTTCATTGATAGCAGTCCCTAAGTTGAGTTAATCATTAGATTCTGCCATTTTTGTTAGCATCAAGTATCACAATAAAACATTAATCACCTCATTCTTCCTGCTTCCAGTAAGTTGGAAAGTTTTCACCAAATCTTTTATCTTAGTTTGCTGAAGAACAGCAAACATTTTCTTGTATGTAACATTCATGAATAGTATTATGAGTTGAAATTAACAAATTTCAACCACTTTTTGACACGACAGCACACTTTGAAAAAGGGGGAGGTTACTTAAAAAAACACAGAATGTGGGGCATGTTTCGGGCATATCTTTTTGATAGTCCACACCACACATGAACACGATATGAAGATATGAGCTGAGGTCAAAATATGTGCTCAGTGCTTTTTGTCTTTGCGTTAGTAATTGTGAGTCCTACTTAAAAAGGCAAAGAAAGGCACCTTTTGGCATTCCTCTGAGTCAGCATCCCTTAAACTGAAATGTAAAAACATCCCAGACTTTGCTGGTTCTTATGCCTTCTTTTTTCAAATTAAGATTAATTGTAAACCCCATTCAGAACCATGTGTTGTATAACAAACTTATTTTTTATTGTGACTTTCAACCCTGTTCGTTTACTTGGCGGCAACCTAAATGGAGACACGATCCAGAGACCTACCAGGAACAAATGCGAGGACTCTCCGCTGAAAGACGGCAGCAGGGAGGATATAGCTGAGGAGGGCAGGAAGGAGCCCCCGGAGCTGGAAAAGGTGGCGGCGCTGCGGTATTCGCCGAAGGTTTCCGGGTAGTAGCTGTCGATGAGGGAGGAGTAGCTGCTCATGGCTGAGGGCTCGCAGCTCAGGGGCTTCCCCCCCAAGGCAGAAGAATAAACATCTGGGGAAAACTGCTTGCTGGGCGAACAGAAGTCCGTGTCAGATATGAACGGACGTCTCATGCCGTAATAGCTGGACAGCATATGGGAACCTGAAAGGAGCACAACGGGAATGATGTCATCATTGTTGTCGTGGACGCAGTGATTCAATTCAATTCAATTTTATTTATACAGCGCCACATCACGACAACAGTTGTCTCACAGCGCTTTCCAAAACAGAGCAGGTCAGACCCTACTCTGAAGTTAATTACAGAAACCCAACAGTTCCCACCATGAGCAAGCACTAGGCGACACAGGCAAGGAAAAACTTCCTTTTAACAGGCAGAAACCTGGAGCAGAACCATGGCTCAGGGTGATGATGAACAAACCGAGCCCCTGCAGGCCTCAAGTACTGTAATAATGTGAGCCTTTATTAAGTAAACAGTGGGCAGGGTGGGAAATACTGTTGACATGGGCCAGAAAAGTGTGGGTGGGTCATCATCCCACCACCCCCCCCCACCTCTGAGTCTCACCTGGCATTTGGACAAATGAAGGTGGAGTGGTTGATCCTCCCTGTGAAGAGAGACACAATGCTTCAGATTGCTTTGTAACAAAAGACACACATTTTAAAAACTTGAATGGCTTTGGAAATGCGGACAACTTTACTAGAATATGAAAACCTTTGTTTCTTGAATATCGCTGACATGAATTTAGAGATTGCAGAAGAAGACGTTTGACTTTTTTAAGGAAATAAGGATGTTACTTTTTGTCTGTGACCGACTATTTACTGCTTCCTTACTACCTAAGGTGTTTAGCTGCCTTTAGTTGAACAGATTTAAAAAATAAAAAAAAACTTTACATTTTAAATTCTCACATAATTCAAAATATTTTTCCCCGAATGTGTTAATCTCAGACTTATTTAAAGGAGATCCTCTACAACAGTGAGATCTGCATAGTATACGTGCACGGCAATATTTAAAAAATCTCATCGTTACTGGTCATTTTTTAGATTTTCTGATTATCCGCTTTAAGCAGTCACAGATTCAACTAGAGTCAAAGCGATCTGACTGCAGACACGCTGCCCAACTCCAGCAGGACAGAGCAACATGGCCTTGTGTTTGCATATGGCTAACATGAAAGAGTTGATATTTAGCCTGTGTTGGCTGGGATGCAAACAAATTTTGAGGGCTGAATTTGAATGTGATTTGCCAGTGCTAAGACTTCCTCATGTGGCCCAGGTATGGCTCAGTGCATCTCTGAAGGCTGCGTATGGAAATCAGCTCGCTCAAGCTCTGAGTCAGATAGTGTGTCTGTATGTGTGTGCAGGGGGATACACGGTAACGATAATGAATTTATCTAACCTCGTTTCAGCAAAGAAAAAAACCTTCCCTCCTATGCAAAACTTTTCAGTTCTTGTGTTAAGTTTCGTAATATAACCCTTGTCATATTGAATAATTTTTTATTAAAGTTGTGCATGTACATACTGTAAATTGATATATTTCAATGAAATATTTCACCTAAACATATGGCTAAAGGTCATTTACAGCATATGTAAAACAAAAACCTTTGTCTGCACGCAAAAGGACGGGACTAGGTCAAGTTGGAGGAGCAGGGAAAGAATATTTGAAGCTTAAAATTGTTTTCATTTCTGCATTTGAATCTAATAGCAGTTTATACATGTTTGCAACAATAATTAACTCTATCTTTCCTATCACAATAATCGCTCTGTAGTACACAAGTTTCCACATAATAATAATTTAATTGTAGTCTTTTATTGAATTATAGTCTATAAATTGCACTTTTATTTCTAATTATATCAGCTGATTTATGTAATAGCGCCAGTCTGGATATACCTCAAAAGAACCTTCCAGAGGAGAGTCAGCCAGTGAAACGACATGATGTAACATCTTTGTACTCTCACTGTAGCTGTTTGTGTTCCAACATGAGCAGACTTGCTCTGCGGTTGGGGTTTACTCTTCTCTCTCAATGGCCTTTTATTCCCTGAGATAAAAGCGGTATTAGCTATCATAAGGATGTAGCATGCTATAGTTACTGTATACTTCTGCTCATTACAATTGCATAGTGAAAACTATTTAACATTGAATGCCTTTTCACCATAAGACAGACAAGATTGCAGTTGAAAAATACTTTTACAAGATCACGGATTCATACGGAGATTACTTTATACAACATTTAAAGTGTGGTGTTCAGAAGTAAAACCATTTTTAACCTGTGACCAGGGATTGCAATGCTGAAATAACTTCGGGATGTTAAACAATTAACTGAAGCTGCCCAAAAACCAACAAAATTCCACAATCCACATTAAAACTATTTAAGAGAAATCCTCTTTTATCAAAATTGCCATTACTTGTACCCAAAATCCACCTCTGGGTCACTGAGTAGGTATTCTGTGAGGCTGCGACTAGTGGCTTTATGCATTACATATGCATAACTTGTTTTCAAGTGTTTTTTTCAAGTGTTTATATCTACTTTTAGTTACTTTTAACGCCTGAATATGGGGCAACCAAGGTTGCCCAGATGGAGCATATGGTCACACTGAAGTTTCTAATACATCCAATTGAATTCTTTGCAAGGGGACACAAAGGAAATGTCTGAGTTGACTTATACATATTGACCTGAAGGATAGAGTTAAACTTGCATAAACAGATGGGATGTTTTGTTGTGCCAGATGTTAAAGAATTAGATATTAAGAAAAAATATACCTTAAAATAGACCATTAATCCACGTGGCTGTATTTCCAAACAATATTTGTTATACAATATAATTACTCCTGCAATGAAATGCATCGTATTGTTTCAACTTTTAGGTGGATAATTCAAATATTCTTTTAAAAATTGTCATTTTATCATTCTGAGATGAGGAATAATAGCAAGACTAGCAAACTGCAGATTCTATTTTCCCTAAGTGTGTGTCTCTAACTCATTTGTGAACCCACTGACCTCTGGCACATACATTTCCCCCTTCTTTTAACTAGTTTCTGTGGCATTATGTTTAAATTGTATACCTTCATACATACTTTCGTGTCAAGACTTACTTATATGGAGGCTGAGCTGGTCTGAAGAGTATATGCGGTGTGTATAATTCCATCTAACTGCACGGATCCCTAATTACCATGTAAATCTTTCAAATAAAACAGCGGAACTTCCCTAAAGCAGTCACCCAGCAGCCCTGGTATCGGTTGAGAAAAATGGAATAGTCCCTCCTGTTAAATGTTTTCATGGCTGTTTGCTTTTGGCTTCTGCTGGAAACTGTGCTAAATACCTATGTAATTTTCTATAAACCAGTTTGAAAATTTCTGTTTACAACCGAGTCATAGAATATGTTGAATTATAGCTGGATCTCATCCAACTTGTCGCTCATCTTTAAAAAAATATATATTCTGACATGACGCACATATAACTCATCATCTAAATTGACAGTAACTCACCTGTATAACAAAGACACAGCAGGCAAAAAGGAGGGCATACTCTAACTAAATTTAACACTTTCCCTGTGGTTACGAAACTACATAAAACAAACAACAGCCTGCCTTCAGGGTAGTTCAGAAAGCACCTTTAAAATATGTAAAGAGGGGATAATTTATAGATTTAAGACACGTTGGATATGAAGTTATTAAGTTGGTCATTTAACGAACAATATCAGTGCAGTAAACAGTAATATGTTTATATTCTCGTCTGGTTTTAATGAAAGCAATCTTAACGTCATACAAGGTAAGGGATTCTCTGTTTGTTATGCAGAATAATGTGACATGATGATACCAGCCAGTACTTTTTCTTAAAGCGGAATTGATATTCGTCAATGTAAATACTTAATTTCAGGCATGTCTCTTTCCTGTATTTGGAGGCTTCTCCTTGTGTTTTTTTTTTTTGTCTCTCACATAATCCACAAAATAGCCCGAGTCCCAGCCAGCGCTGATGTCTGCGGAGTGGACATGCCGACACTCCGCAGCCAACAAAAGAGCAAACACTGTGCTGTAAAGGCCTTTTGACAGGCAGTTTGTGGGAGATGAAAAGCCAGTCTTGCATGTGCATGCAGAGGTCTAAGGCACAGCCAGATTTCTCTCACTGTTTGTGTATGAGTCTGTGTGTGTGTGTGTTGTTGCCTCAGTGTCTGTGCGCACACACACACCGAGGCAACAATGGGAGGTTTGTCTGGAGCCTGTTCATGCCAGAGGACAATATCGGCTGGCAGGTGTGCGTGGATCAAACTTTGCATAGGCGGCCTCCTGCGCTGCCTTTTTTTTTTCTGTCTCTCCCCGTGTCCACCCTCAATCCTACCACCCTGCCTCCACCTCGAGCCGGAGGGGAGTTTTTGGAAGATCATGGCCAGTGCCATTACGCGCATTATGTCAATGCTCTTTTGTGAGGTGAGAATAGGACTCCGCGCTTTGTGTCCCCGCAGACGCTGTGTTAAACTATTTACTGACGGGCTTTGCAAGCCCTTGAGGGGGAGCAGAGACAGAAGAAGGGGAGCAAGGCACAGGTGGTGAATGGGTTTGACCACAGGATCGTTAGCGCACAAAAACGACACAAAATGTAAACAGAGAGACGAGATGATTCTGAAAAGCGCTGCCTCAATTGTGTCACCAACAGCATGTCAACTGTTGGCTTTGCCATTACGTTTGGGAGAAAAATGAGGCCGAGACGGGACAGGACAAAAGGCAGGACGGCGTCAAAGAGGTTGTGCTTACGCTGTATCTCGGTCCGTTCGTCTGACGGGATCGTTTCTCCGCCAGCAGGTCTTTAACCGTGTGCTTGACTCGAACGCCTTGGTAGACTCTCTTGGAATATTCTGCGAAGAAAAACAGAACTCCACATGTGATACAAATCCAGAGACAGTTCAGCTTGTCACACAGCTTCATACAAATTTTCATCCATCCCCACAATTGTGTGTTCATTTGAATGCTTCACAGTTTTATGCATAGAGGTGAATGAGTCTTTGGGATTGGTGTGTAAATGTCATGGAAATTGCCTTTGGTTTGGAAGATGCAAATGGACTGCTAAAAAGAGGCAATTACCTACAGACACTAGCTTAAAGCTCACAGTAAGCAAACATTTCAATGGTGTAAGGGGGAATATATGTGCAAGGTAGAGGGACATACGAAGACAATTAAGACTTATTCACAAAATAAGAACATGGTAATGACTTCTCAAATTAGTGCTGGTGTGATTCGGAGACATTCCTGGGGAGCAGAAGTCCAAATTCAACAAGAATGCAAACTTTATCATGCAGAAGGAAATTGCATGCAAAAGAAACTATGTAAAAGACCCCAGCTGTTTGAATGGGTCTTTAAGATAACACCGAACGTTGCACAACTCAGAGGTTTATGAAAATGTCAAATCTGTTTTTGTTGACCATTTTTCCCAGAAATAAGTCCATTGAATTGGAAAGACTGCATTTTAAAGCAAATGCAATGGATAATATAAATAAACATACAGACAAATGTACAAGATAGTTACGTAAAATCTATTTAGAACAATTCGAGAAAGCTACGTGTTTTCCAATATATTTCCACAGGACAGAATTTTAAGAGATACTTGCTTATCCCATTAAATATTAGCTGAAATACTAACTGTACAGAACCCACATACCTTTTTCCTATACAAGCAAAAAAAGTCAAAAGTCATCATGCAATAAAACTAGAAAAAACTTACTTCCACAAGTTCAAATTTACTTCAAAATACGATGACAAGGAAGAGCACCTTGTCTCTGAATGAGTTAATCTCACCTGTGTCCATGATGCTGCTGAACTGTGTGACGCACACACACACACACACAGGCCTCTCTGTTCTCCCTCAGCTGTATTTGCCTACAGTAGCTAAATCCCAGTGCGCTGCACCATACTGAGAGCCGCGCGGCGATGGGAGCTTTAACCACGCTGTCGGGAGGGCAGGGACACATGGAACAGGTCACCTCACACTGCAGACATGAGGAGGTAGCTTTTCAAAATGATCTTCCTCTATTTGTTTAAATGCAAATATTTGGTGGGGACGTTTTTTCGACTATTTGCATCCACAGTCAAGATTAGGGGCTGGAAGCATCGGGAGTATGAAAGAAAGACTGGCCAGCAGCTTGTCACTCCTCCTTCATTTCCTACTCATCATCCAAATTCAAAAGGATATATTGTTTCCACATTTTTTGATTTATAGCTGCGGGACTGTGGGAGGGAATGTTTTTTTTATTTCAGTTTGAGGTTTAAAAGCTATCAAAGAAAGAAATTCCAAACCTGGCAAGAGCTCGGAGTCATAAATAATCTTTTTGTTTTGCGGATTGAGACTTATTGTGTAATGATCACCTCTTACAGATTTCCTAAATTTGTGTAAAACAATTTATGTACAACCACGTGAATTATCTTTCTGTGGCAGAGGATGTTTATTTTTCAATTTTATTCGCTTCAATGCTTCCATGATAGTTTGTATGTTGCCTGAGGGTCTTGGCTCTCTTTTCAATAAATCAAAACCAAGCACCAAAAGGAGATGGGGTTATATAGCGGGCTGGTAGTTGGTGGAGCTCCAAGAAATAAGTCCACTGCACGTTTGTAAGGTGTGTGAGGAGGTTGAGAGAATGCCTCATCCTCTCTAAGAGCAAAACCCAAATCATGGTATTCGGATGAGACAGAAGACCGATCTTGCAGAGTTCCTGGTCTTGAGTAGGCGCTAAAAAGTAGTAGTAGCGCCTATTTCAGGTCTCAATTTCCTTACGTGTTGCCATTACTTTAGCATAAACTTGGCAACCCCAGGATGACAGGTGAACTACTGACAAGGAAAAGAAAACTGGATGAATTGACGGGGGTTACCTGATATGATGAGTGTGACAGGTGCCGTTACGATCATAGACTGTTTCCCATTTAAGATGGAAAAAGAGATAGGCATGGGTAAAGGACAAATGGAAAGGGCAAGTCGAGTGGCTGGGTGTGTGTCTGTTAGCTTGGCGCCAGAATCTATTGATGTGTCAAACTCCTGACAGACTGGAGAATAACAGGTTAAATTAATTGTGGAGTATCTTCCACCAGGTATCTACCAGGGGTGGGTGGGTGCAGCTTTTTGGCTAAACAGGGTAGGAAGGGATTTAATGTCCCAGAGTTCCATAGTGTATACATACATGCTTACAAAGCTGAGTTGTTCCTTAAGGAGAGAGTAAAGTTTTTCGTAGTTGCATAGGTCCAATGATCTTAGGATCGTGTAAGGCATTCCAGAGTAATGTTTGGGGTGTTTCCCTCATTCATTGGATGAAGCGTGAAATTCTTCAAGCTATAAAAGAAAACACTGAATGAGAATGCCCTTGTAACCGCAAATATAACCAGAACAAGAAGTTGTGGGAGAGGAGGTGTCTTGAAATACGCCTCTTCAGATAGTGATCCTATCGCAGCCATGCCTTGGGGTGAAATACCAGGGGAAGGATCAAAGTGAGGAGGAAGCAGAGGAGTATTCATTAACATCACCATCATCCACTTGATCCAATCACTGGGCCATTTGTGATTCTCATCCAGAGAGCAAACAGCTTTATCAGGTTCACTGATCATAAAACCTTGTGGGGCCATCTCACACGTCCGTTGAGTCCATGGTAGCCAGATTGTTCCCTCATAGCATGAAGTGCCAACAGGTGAGTGGATTAAAAAGCAAGAATCAACCAAAAAAGGTAAAAGTCTTTAAGAAGCATTGGAGGGGATGCAAGGATGGTCCTGGGTAAGGGTAAGTGTCCTTGCTAAAGGAAGAGGGAGGAGATGTTAGTGATAGTTAGCCAGGTAGGTCTCAGGTAAGAGTCATGGTTCATTGATTCTCGGAGTTGTCTGAACTTAGTAAGAGGTCTGATGACTGAGGCGTGGGTGTTCTGAGTTGATCGAACGTAAGCAGGCAGTTGGTATTTGTGGTTCTGACAAGACCAGACAGGCGACAGCTTGATTACCCATGCCAGGAGAATGGACCAGTAACTAAAGTGAGTCCGGGGGTTCAGAAAGAACATGCAGAGTCCACACAAGAAGGAGCTTGAAGATCTGTCAAGGTGTACCTGCCCCCTGGCCAGTGACAGCAACCCTTCTAGGAGTGAGCAGTTTATCCAACGGATGAGTGGAAGATGCCTCATTTAACAGGAACGATGTCTACTTTCTAAGAGGGAGCAAGCCTTTCATTCAATCATTGAAGCGTCCATTTGTTAATTTCTGGACACAATTGATTCAAAATAACTTTTTTGTAACTGTAGAAATGATAAAGCATAGTGAAATTGAATGAGTCTATTATAATGGCTTCATTCACATAAACAATAAAGTCAAAACTAACAACCAATTCAAGCCACTATCCTGAGCCAGCGGGGGTGCTCTTCTAAGAAGCTTAATAGACATTTGACTTGTTTTTATCATTCAAGCGAAAAATGTCCAACATTCAGGCAAATATCTTATTCTCTATATAGTTGTAAGAGATTATTCAGATTTCATGACATAATATTTTTGTTTATAATTAATTTTTTTAACATAAAGTGAGCACAGATTGTGGACGGGCTTCTTTGGACAAGACAATGAAGCAGACGTTGTTATACCAACAAAGCACAAAAGTACCACTAAGTAATAAAATAATGGCGAATATTAATAGTAGTATTATCAAGAGAACCCTGGAAATCAACATTCAATCTACTAATGAGACAAACTTATTAGTAGCTACAGTAACATATGACACCTACAAATACTGCCATAGTCATAATCTAAAATATAATCCTAATTAACAAGGGATTTGTTTCTAATAATGCTTTGTCTATTAGATTCCTCCAAAGTTTGACTTCATTTATTTGATGCAAAAACATTTGCATTCATTGACATAATTTTGGAAATAGTTTGGCTTGTTTTTTTAAGAAAAAAAAAGTATCTTCAGCTAATTGGCATTAGTGGGCATTTATTAATGCATACGTCTTTTTAGGTTGAACCTTAGCATTTAAATCTGGCTAAGTCTGTACTTGAACTGGACTATTGCAACACTTTCATTTGTTTCTTTTTCACACTTTCTGTTTGGATTTGCCGCTGACCTTTGGATCGTTGTGCCGTTGATTAATCAAGATTCAGCCAGCTTTAGCTGTCAGACAGATGCCCTCACATTTGCCTCAGGACTTGTTTCACATTCAGAGGAATTTATGATAGACTCAGAACAATATTTCCACCTAATTTTAACTCTTAAATCTTTTACAAAAGTTGGCTAGGACAATTAACTGTGCAGTCATGAAATAATTTAATATTTGACAGATTTCAATCAGGATTTAGGCGACACCAAAGAACAAAAAGAGAGCACTTTGAAAACGATCAACAGACAAGTGTGTGAACCCCACTGGTTATATGAGACCAATGAAGGATATCCCGAACAGATACACAAGCAAAGTAAACTGAGAAAAATATATAGTTTCAGTTAGATAACCAGAGACAATCAACATACCAGGATAGGTCTTGTGGGAGATTGAAATTCAGACCTTAACATCTAGGACTGAAGAGGAGTAGCCAAAAGTTCCACTGGTATGTTAAGTTCCTGGGGTGAATTAAGTTTTGTTACTGTCCAGAATCTAAAGTTGCCAAAAGATTATGCTTTGACCCTTCTACTCAGGAAGAGACAGGTAAAGTGAGTCATGGAGGAATCCATTTTTGTCTCTCACCCACCAGTATCTGTGCAAGCTTACTCTGTCTTTTGGGCAAATGGGATACGCAGTGATGCACATTTGAACTGCGAAAAATGCACTGCTTATCCATGATCCTGCATTATAGGGCTCAGCAATGCTCACCTGCATTGCCTCAGTTCAATTGTTAGGATGTGATAATGCAGGTAAGAACAGCTCGGTGGAGGCTGTCGCTGTCTTAGTTTATTTACAGGTATGGTGGGAAAATCTAAGAGGCGAGGGATGAATTAATGTAGTCCAGGTGGATTTGTAATAATACGGTCTGTGTATTGAACCTAACCCCCTTTCCCTCCCTGTTATCAACCCAATGTTTTGCAGGTGTTGCCTTTATCTCTGCCTTCAGACTTTAACTCAATGGGGATGCTGCCACATAATGCTCCCACCAACGTTTTCTTTGTCGTCAAGCATCTCTGAGATTACTGCAGCTGTGGTGTCCACCACCTGATTATTTATATCAAAACATGTCCCAGCAGGTGTTGATATGTAAGGCTGCATAAAGGTCTTCCAGAAGACCTACAGAAGGTGTATCATCTCTTAGGCTGAGCAAGGGGCTCAGCCTCAGCCCCAAAGAGGCTTATGCTCAGTGGTAAGATGTATACAGTACACATAATATTTATACTTGCGTATACATTTAACATTCTGTCAGAGGTTTGCAAACCTGCAACAAAACATAATTTTTTTTATTTACATTGTGGAACACATGAAACTGATTTTTGTACACGCGGACATGAAAATGACTGCATATTACCCCACCTAGCAAACAAAAAAAAGAAAAAATATACAGTAACTGTTCAGATCTGTATTCAGGAGTTTTTAATTGGATCACATACTAAAACAACACAGCACCTCTGAGTCAGTCCTGGAGTTTCAGGGAATTACAACAGCTGACTTCCTTGTCACTTGCCGTACTGGGACCCTTCATGCTTCATGCTAGCAGGGCGATGTTATGTGTGCTCAATGCTGTGTGAATTTTTATCAGTTAGTGACTCAAAGATAAGAGGGATGCGCAGCTCTCCTCTGCAACGGACACCTGGGGCAGAAGAGGAAGGAAGAGATCCAACACAACTGCATCCACCGGTTTGTGGCTGGGTTTTGCAGAGTGTTGCTGTGGAGATGTGCCATTATGCCATATTTTCCTTTTGTGCTATTTACAGGACACAGCTGCCTTTGAATTCGATCATATTAACAATATTCTGTTTCTTTACTCGTGTTTTGCTTCTGAGCTTAGAGTTTGCTTGGAACAGACTTTTTTCACAGAGTCATATACACAACCTCTCATTTGTGTTGTGGATATAGAAATGACCAATGACTTTAGCGGGAATTTTGTCAAGAACATTGTGCCTCCAAAAGGTTCATTTGCCTACTGTGGGTTTGAATCCAGGAAAAAAACCTAATAATACCATCCCTGAGAACTTACATGATCTTTTCCAAACAACAGATTTTTTAACAGAGGGGCGCTTATCTGTTCTTCCACGTTAGTCATCATGCAAGTAAACCAAATTACTTTTGACTCACCCGTTTGTTGAAAGACATGACGGGCAGATTTTGTGCAGCTCTTGCCATCAAAATCAGGCTGCCGTTGTGTTACATACTGGCAATCTAAAAGCTGTAACCAACCCTGCAACAATCTGCTTTGTAATTTTTAAAAAATCCTTTAAATTATCATTATTTTTGACATTCTATCCCGGATAATTTGGGAGTCTTCTGCAATTGTACTCCATGATAGTGTTACTGTCATGCCTCCAGTCTTTTCATAACATGATTATGTTGAAGCTTGAGGCATCAACCTTTGTTACCTTTGACATGTTTGCAGTTTTTTTTTAATTATTATCAGGGGTTATAGGTTGTGAATACATCATGATCTCCCCTACAAAGTTCCAAAAATATATTTGGCACCACACACTATGTGTACTGTGTGGCAAGGTAGCACTATAATAATCACCACTTTCTCGTAGCAAGAGTTTCTCTTTGAAATCCCCGTGGTGGCCTTTTCTTTCTTGTCTTCATGTTTCCCCTGTTGGCAGTTTGCACTGGTTATGGTGTAAGCTGATGTGGATAGACACAGATGGTATATTTATTGGTCATGTTAATTTAGGTCAGGGGCATGTGCATGTGTCTATAGTTGTCTGTCCTTAATAGATGAGTGATGGGCAACATCAACAGTGTTCACCTGAACAAGTTGAAAGCAGGATTAGAAAATATGTGCAGGAAAAGGATAACTTTTATCCCATAGGAATAAATAAATAATTGCCTTTCCTATAAACACATCCCTGCATTTCCTTTTCTATAAGTTTCTATTGCAATATGATGAAAAGCTGACCTCCAGTGGAATACTTCAGCCATAATGTCTGGATTTATCCATCAAGATGCTCACTTTAGCCAATAGAGGGCGGCAAAACATTATTTAGAGAAGATGTTAGCCTAACACAGCAGTGGTAATATACAAATAAATAAATGGACTGAAAATACATGCAAACAAAAGATACCAAGATAAAGACCTTGTTAGAAAGTAACTGTCATGAGAGCAAGAGTCATTTCCCATTTCTGTCTGTGATGCAGGGCTTGTTTGAATAATTCTTTCACCAATGTTGAACACAGAGCCTATACACAATACTATTAAAAAGGAAGTCAGTGATAGTTGTAATAGTTAAGCCTATCCAACAGCATTACATTAAATTTTGTTCTGTAAGTTTAAACTCATCAAGCATACCACTGCCACTGCTCACACATCTAAAAAAGCATATTGAGATATGACTACATGTATTTTTGATTCTGCTTCTGTAAAGTGATACATGAAATATTGGAGCAGTGTGTAGATTTAGTTGGTGTAATATGACCTTTCAAAAGTTACCACTTTATAATCACAATTATTTTGTCTTTATCATGTCTTTATCTGTTATAAACTAACTTATCTTATAGAATAACATTGTACATATATTGTTATTTTATTCTGTTCATTTGAACTAACCAAGCAATAATACATTTATCTAACTATTGGTAATTTGTCATTGAGTTGTATGACTGATGGTATTTCTATAAACTAATCTATAAACCAATCTGTAACAGCATATAACTGTGTAACAATAGGTAGTTTATTTAATACAAGCAAACTTATCAAACTGCCCAATTATAATCAATTTTGTCAGTGGAAACTTAATAATATTCCTAACACTGTAAAATTGAACCATCAAATATCATACTGCTTTATTAAAAGGTATTTTTTCTCATTTGACATAAACTAATGTGTACTACTGAATATTATTGTATACTTTGTTGTTTTCTTAAGTCAGTGTAAACTATCCTATGAGTGTTGTCCCACTCATATGAATACTTTAAATACAAATTATTGCATTTATCTTTTAGCTAAGTCTCAATCAGCACACACATCTCAAATCAATGTCTCTTTTGGAATTCTTACCACATCAACTATTTTAGCTTCTCCAAAAGACCAATTTTTCCCATGTTGTGTTTTGTGATTTCCTACAGAATATTGAACTTACCTCTTAAGTCAATGTTTGTAATGGTTCATGTTTCCTGCTTGAAAACTAATAAATACATCACAAATCCCTGTAAAAAGTCTGATTGTTGCAGTTCAGCATCTGGGAAGCAGAAATGATCCCCTTGGCAACACATCCATGACGACAGCATCCACAGTTCAACAAGAACTGCAATACCCTTCCTAACCTGCCATCTCTCTACCAAAACTACATGTGGAGTTCCTCGAGAATCCGTTCTTGGGCCCCTTCTGCTCAAAATCTACCTGTTCCTTCCTGATTAGATGATGGGATTTCCTAACATCTCCTACCATACTTTTGCAGATGACACACAGCTTTACATAACAGTGTCCCCGGACGACTTCAGCCCCCTACATCTGCTAAATAACTGCTGGATTTGACAGAAGTTTCTACAGCTGAAAAAAGATGGACGAGAACTCTGCTTCCAGAGTCCTGACCAACACCAGGAGAGTGGAGTTCATTGCACCAACGCTAAAGGCACTGCTCGGACTTCCTGTCTGTCAAAGGATAGACTTTAAAATGGTTTCACTTGTCCGTAAAGCACTAAATGGTGGTGGACCAAAATGCACTTCTGATTTATTTGTACAATATGAAGCACCCAGATCCCTCAGATAATGTGAAACAGGTTTTAAAGTGAACCCTGGATCAAAACCAATTGAGGTGAAGCAGCTTAGTTTCTTTGATACCCACTTGTGGTACAAAATTCCAGGTTGTATGAGGTCACTATCAGCACTTATAAAAGGAGGTCTAAAAACAGTAATGTCCACTGCAGTTTACAAGTAAACTAGATCCATAACTTGTTAGTAATTATTAGAAGAATCTGAAGGATTTTTTTCTGGTTTTCTGTTGTTGCTTGATGTTTGTTTGTGAAATAACATTTTCTATAATGATTTCCCGCTATTAGCTATTGTTTTGAATGATCTCAATTGCAATTTGAATGTTTATTTTACATCATACTCCAACGTATTTATAAGTTCTTGAAAAGCAATACGAGTATGAATTGTGCTTAACAAATAAAATAGCTTTGCCTTGCCCTTGACCGCCTCTGAGGAAGACGCCAGAGTTTTTCTTGCAGCCATTCATTGCAGAAACATAGTATTCCCCTCTGTACCTGCAGTATTCTCAGAACGAGTCCAGGCCTATGCATCCCATCTGCGACTATCCCACTCCCTCACAATGACTAATAACCAAAAATGTTTAAAAGTCTCGCACCCTATTCGCCATTTTGGTTCTGCTCTGCATTCAAGATTCTCCTCTTTAACTCATCTTGACTTGAGCTTTAGAGAGGTCAGTTATCTCCCAGCGCAGATTTCTTGTTGCCATGGTAATACGGCATGTCAGATGGAACAAAAACCGCCAAAGATATCTGCAAAAGTCCATCTGGTAGTACAGTGTCCAAATGAGCCTAGAAAAATGTCCAAATATCCCCTAAAAATCCACTGACCATACATCTACAATAAGGAAAGGGCAAGAAGCCCTGCGTGTGGTATAAATGTGTCGTATGTCATGGTGACTGAAGCGTGATTGAGGCTGAGGGAGTAGGTGTCCGTCAAGTGCGGCAAAGTCCATTTCAGTCCAACCCATGGTTCACGCATCCCTCCCAAAACCCTGAATGTTCTGGACTGGAGTCAGGGAGGAGAGGGATGTAGGAACCCTTTGACCACAACAATACCTAGAGAGCCCCAGGACCTACCGGCCAAACCAAGGGGAAGTAAGGGAGAGGAATAAAAGAAATGGATGATGTAACCACTACATACCCACACACCCTAATACCACCCAGCCCCAACTACCCACCAACAAACTCTAAAAATCCTTGAGACCCTTAAGAGACCACAGAGCATCTGGCCAGGCCCTGTACCCCACACTGACCCATTGCCATACCGGAAAGTCCGATGCAGCCCACTGGACAATGGAGGCCCCCCGGTCACCAGGTCACCCAACCCCACACCACAATCCTGTCAGGAGGGTGGGTTCTTGAGGGAGGACTCAGGTGCGGAGATGACGGAAAAAACAAGGTTTATTGTAACAAAAAACACTCATGAAGAGTGAATGTCCAGACAAAGTACAAATCAAGGCTATGGAAAACTGTGAGCAAAGTATCAAAGCAATAAAAACAAGACTGTGGCAAAGTAACAAAATAAAGATTAACAAGGCTGTGGCAAAACATGGCTATGGAAAAAAGTAAAAGACTATGGCAAAAAGCAAACCTGGACTGACGTGGGGGTGACGAAGGACAGACGAAAAGACGAAAAGGACGAAAACGCACTCGCACAAGACAAGGGGAAACGAGGACTATTCAAACACATGAGGGAGGGGAACCCCAGGTGTACACAATAGGTAATCAAGACATGACGAGACACCAGACATTCCCCCAGACGTGACAAATCCACAGCCAGGTAACCTGGCCACCAGATCACAAGATGCCTGTCTCTGTAGTGGCACCATTCTGGAATGTAATGAAATGATTGAATGCTCTTATATAATGTTCTCCATTGTTCTTTTTTTTTTTTTACATAAAACAAGCTGAGAATTAGTTTAACTCATTTATTTTTAGACAAGACACAATGACTGTTTGTATGGTCTGAGTCTTGAAAGCAACATTCAAGACCAGATCAAAGGGGATCCTCAATGCTGCTCTGATGTCCGCAAAGTCACATTTAACAAGATAAGCAAAAAAAAGTTAAGTCTTTTAGCTCATTTGGGGCGTTTGGCTTCTCAAAAGCATAAAAAGCAGCATTCATTTTTCTCTCTCGTCGTCAGAAATAAAATGCTTCTTATCTCGGGACACAGTCTTGGACAGCAGAGTGGAATTTTCCAGAGGACAGAGTACTCTGTTTCGACTGAAGGAGGAAGCTGCATTGGAGGGGATTCTTGGTGGGTGCCTCGCGCATATCATGCACATATAGGGATTATTCTCATAAAACTGAATTCCTGCTTGTAAAGCTGTGGTATGTCTCCAAGCCCCAGCCTCTGACTTTTTCTTGGAAGCTCTAGTGCTTCGTCACACTTGAGAGAAATACTTTGAATTCTTCAGAGAGTCTGGCAGATGTATTTTGCTGAGTGAGGTAATATAAATGTTTATTCTGGCTCGGCACCGAGATTCACATCACTTTGGTGCAAGAGGGTCAGGTCACATGAACCTGTCCCTTTGATTTGGGAAGATGTTAATTCCACTGGTAATCATATTTCAGCGTCTGGATCATGCATTAAACTCACTACCTCTGAAAAATGGACCCTGAAATACTTTTAAGTAAACATTTCCCTTTTTATAAAACCAACATCATCTTACATTGTATCAGTATATGCATGAAAACTTATAGTGAGAGGAAAGAGGGTTAATCTAATTAGTTCTTTATGAAAAACTTTCTTCTTAAATATACAAGTGTTCATGAGTTCATGTACATTTTTTTTTTCCAAAACAAGATGTGCATGGTTTAGATATATGATTTATGATATTCATAAAGGGGGTCAGAAATCTGAAAGAAATAGACAATTACAGCAAAAGTGAAACGCTAAATGAACCAATAATACTCAATTAAAGTCAATTATGGATGGTCAGCTGTGCTGCGAGTGCAGGTGCAGTGGTGGGAAAACATTTCAGCTGCTGCTCAGACATGCATGCTGGTTTGAAAGAAAACCCTAAGGGCTCATCTCTTTTGGAGTTTTTGTCCTATTTAGAGATATTCTTTTTCATGCATCCTGGTTTTGTCTATTGTTCTTTCCGCTATAACATTTTCCAGTGCTGCAGCAAAAGGCTCTATTCTATGTCTCTTTTAGCACATTTCAGCTAATTATTTTCAGCCTATATAACACAAACATAATAAAATAAAGGTGGCGAGCATCAAATACAAACACAGTTAATGCTGAGTGTGCAATATAGTGATTATATTTAATAGGGGTCAGTGTAATCTAGAGATTAAGGTCAATAATTTGTTTAAATTGTTGATAACCGTTGATAATTGTGGCGTTTTTTGCTATCAGCTTCGCACATCTGGTCACCGGTGTTTCAAACTGTTACTCTCGTCTCGTAAAAATTCATGTTGTCTAGTCTATGTCATCGCACGCTCTGGTACAATGCAAGACCTGCCGGTCTATACCTGACTCTGCCAAACACCTGCCGGCTTTGGCAAATTCAATACGAACACACAAGCGGGCCAACCTGTGCAGATGTTGAATGTTCCTCCCGTTTTCTCTGGCTCCCCTGGCTTCGTTTTACGATTCGAAAACAAAATAGTCGATTATAAAAGATTCTAAACTGACCCCTCGTGTGAGTTTAGAATGTCAGATATCTTGTAAGTCTCTGTTTTGTCCTGCTCTAAACTAGTAACCTGTACATGAAGTACCCTGTTGGATTATGTAAGTAAAGAAGATGGATGGATGCTTTTTAGCCATAGTTCTAAATGAGTTTGGAGCCTATGTAAATAAACTCCAAGGGAACTCTGCACAACATGTCTTGTTTAATTATGTAGTAACAGTTTGTTCGCATTACCACTGGCAAACTGGCTTTTGATACTGCTGCACAGCCGGGGTCCTTATAACGTTTTAATTACAGCATGGCAGTGGTGTCGGCAAGAAACACACAATTATGTGTAATCTGTGGTTCAGTTTTGTAATTAGCAACTCTGTGGACATGTCAATTAATCAGCAACTCTGCAAAAAGTCAGTACAATGCCACCTGTCAGCAATGAATAGTATCAGTGGAGGACCAAACCATCAGCACTATGATTAAAAAAGTTACACACATGCTCTAAAGGGGACGTGTCATGATTTACACATTGCCTCACACTCTGCATGTGGAGCAGCAGGACCATGCAGTAAACCCCTGTTCCCCTCCCAATGCTCACATTATTGTTAAACCAGTGTCAGAACTGTGGGAAATAAGTAATGATGACACGGCGATTTACAGTTTTTACTAAGATCACACAGGTAGTTTACATGTGGAAATCATGAAATCCAAAAGGCACGGGGTAACATGCCCATACATCCAGTTGAATTATTTATTATCATACTGTGTATCAACGCTTTAGGCCTCCAAATACCAGTTAATTTTATCAGTCCATGATCTTCTGAAGGACCGAGACATGTATGTAAGGGCTCTTCTTTAGGCTCAACCTACTACGTATTTACAGTTTATCTCAAATAACCAAAAAACGTAACACCATTTTAGGTTTTGTACTCACTTTCTTCACATAAGTTCCACTGTTTGGTATCGTTTGCTGGATATGTGCAGAAACAACTGTCTCCTGACCAAGCTGTTGGCTCTAAAAATAACTTTAATACACATAGTAGCATCACGGATCCCTGTCAGCTTCTACAGCACGGCCCAGAAGAATGAATGACGCACCTGATACCTTTTAAAAGCCCAACAGTAAATCTCAGCGGCTCAGAGGTTTGACACAACGCTCGGCAGCTGGCAAGAAGCAGATATCAACTCTGGAAAGAAGTGACGCGAAGTAAGGCCCCGAGAGTTTGAGAAAGAAGAAATATAAAGCAAACTGATGTAAAACGTGTGGTCCGTTTGCCACAGGGCTGTCTGGGGCCTGATGTCGGACAAGTTGATTTCCAGATGTGTTTTTCAGGGGCCTGACTTATGTAAGGTAAGTAATCTGCACAGTGGGACAGGCGTTGGCTGTCTGCGTTCATGATTGAAGAAGTTCAAATGTTGATTTAGTCTCAGTACACTTAGTATTTCTCTCCGCCGTTGCAGGCGTCATTAACCCGCTCTTTATTCGATCCTCTCATGCACGAGTTTGGAGAAACGGCGAAAGGTCTGTGTTTCTGCGCACTTTATTTCATCTCCAAGAAAATAGAGCCAACTGTTTTAGCTAAAACTATTCCATTATAGGCAGTTTCTTCCCTCAGTGCAGCCTGGACCTGCAGGTTCTCCTCGACAGGTGCCTTGTGGTCCAGTGTCGGAGGCTGTGTACTTTAATAACAGTCACGTGTGTGTGCGCGTGTTGGTGTGTGTGTGCAGTTAAATCCCTAATCCACTCGATTTTATAGTGAGATGCTGACGTTTTTTTTTTCTTTTTCTCAACAGCTGTTGGTTTTGGCTGAGGTGAAAGATGGTGAGAACAGCTCAAGCAAATCAAAAACTGCAGGGTGGAGGGTAAATGAAGCCAAAACAATGAACTAAAAGAAACAGGCTGACGAACTGAAGGGGGGATTTGAACCGCAAACCTGTGCGAGAATCCTCGGGGTGCGTCACAACAGAATAAATCTCTCCGATTACTTTATGTGAATTCGTCTGATCCATCAGAAATACGGCTCCAGATTCAAGCAATCAGAAATAGCCGTGATTTGAGTAAATTCTAATTCTTGCTTTCCATTTTTCCATTTATTCTTTTAACCAACATCGTCGAGGACTCTTTACATATGCAGCCGTGCATGAAAATTCATTACGAACAGGGATGTTGTATTGTTGCATATTTCGATGGTTATTATGCAAAGTACTAAAGTAAATGTATGGAGTATTAGTAACAAGTTTTTATTAGTTTTTTGTTTAGAAAATCAACCACAGCTTTATTCTTCAAACATTTACGGCCTACACAGATCAGAGGAAGAAAATATAATATCTTTATTTCAATTTTGTGGGTTCAGACAGTACCAACAAAGCATAGAAATAAGAAAAACTCATATCATTTGGGAAGACGACATTAATCCTTTTTCTCTGAGCTCTCCCAGTTTGAAAATGAAGATAAATATAACAATTGTTTCATGTCTTCCTCGTTCGTTTTTGTCTTCTGTCTCACATCCTTTATGTGCTACATCTGCCACACACCCAGGAACATCTAACACCCTTTTTTGCACACTTCGTAATGAGTGAGAAGCACCTATTGTAGGATTAAAACCTTCACGAATGTTCCCAAGAGTGAATTTGCTGATAAGCTGAAAATACCAAAATAATATATTAGTTGGCCACTAATCTTCAACAACCAAAATAAATAAATCCTTAGTCCAGAGCAAACCCATTAGAAAGAAGGCACAAGCACAGAAGTTCTCAAGCCAATGCAATGAAAAAAATATTTAAACCATTAAATGTAGTCTTGATTTTTTTTTTTGTTTGAGGCGTGATTCTGCTTCTAGTTATTTAAGCAAATCTTTTGACCTCACAGTTTGTTGTGTACAGACATATTTTCCATAAACTTAGATTACTAGGGGAAAAAAACAAAAGGATGAGGCTGGAGTTTTTCTTGTTTTCTGATTCTGATGCGCTGAAATGTAGGTCCAATATGTTCCAAATTCTCTTCACTACTTTTGGCTTTGGGGTCAATGTACATTGGCCCCAACCATTTTATTTAAAAGGGCAAGTTCTAGTGGATTACATTTGGCACAAAAAAACAGGTACTTCTGAAAACAAAAGGACATCAACCATCAAAGTCTCCTAAAAGCAACTGGTAGATCATGTTTTTTTTTTTATACTAATATTGAACAGTCACAGTGTCTACGTTTATCCAAAAGCAGCTATAAGATACATTCTATCTATATATCCTCATACAGTGATTTATTATCTTTTCCTACACAGTTACAGATTACTTAAACTGCAACTCTGACATCATTTATACTGTTCAGCCATTTAAAACAGGCCGATGTCTGCCTACTCTCTTATTAAACCGGCTGTTTTCAATCCAAGGGCACGTTCTGATGTCAGAAAATCCAGAGCAGCGATCCAGACCCGGGCTCATCCCTCCACCCCACTTATCAAGCAAAATAACAAGCAGATCTCTCTGCTCTCTGCAGACTGGTTGATGGACGCAGTAAGAAAGCTAACAGGTCGTAATTCATACAGAAATAAACTGGTATGGTGCTTCTGTTATTCATTATGTTTGGGCAAACAGATACTGATCTAAACATTAGGCAAGACGTTAGGAAAAAACTACTATGGATAAATTACTTCAGTTAAACATGAATCCCAGGTAAAAACATGTTAACATATCCAACTGGTGAGGAACATGAATTATCTGCCATATGGAATGTGTTACTTATATGACAGTGTGATATCATAGTAAGATTTCATGTTGAAGTAGAAGAAACTACAATCAGACCAAATGGAATCGTGTTGTTTGAACAATTATTTTGTCTGTTACTTATATCAGTTTGATTAAATTAATGAATCATCATGCAAGCAGGTGAAACAAGACTTGTCTCTTTGGCAACAGCACTTTAAGTATCTTCAGGATGTTCCAAAAGGTCTGACGATTAATGCCTCTGTCCCCTCCCCACCACCGGGGAACATGTAACATGTAACTGACAAAATCAAACTGAAAATGTATATGTATAGGGAACAAAGTTAGTAAACACTACTAAACCAATTTCCAAAGCAGTTATTTTGTTCCTGTATTGAATTGTATGTGCTTAAACGTATCTTTATATCTTTGAGCAGAGTATCAGTCATATTCATATAACTAATATAATGTAATTAATGTACTAATATTTACTCACCCGTTTTCTATACCACTTACTTGCTGGAGTAAATGGTATAGGTCCAGTATAAGGCCACACAGACTCTTAGGAGATGGACAACCATGACCACTGACATGGGCAGTTTGAAGTGACCAATGAATCTAACATGCATGTTTTTTGGACATGGAGAGGGCGCATGGATACATGGGAGAAAATGCAAACTCCACACAGAAAAGCCCCCATCAGGGATTAAAACCTGGAACCCTCTTGCTGTGAGGCAATGGTGCAAACAACCATGCAGCCCTTCCTGTGCATTATTATAGCGGAAATAAAAGAATGTAAAGCTTTTAAATCTGCTTATTTGTTACTTAACCCTATAATGCCAAATGTATCATATTTGATACATGCGGTTTCTGCAATGTTTTGAGTCTGACACCTTTTGCATAATTTAATGGTAAAAACTTTGCTCAAAATCCTAATTTGCACAATTAGATACACCTGATAACATGGGGCAGAAGACTACACGAAAACAAATCTTGACTTATCGCATAGTAATAAATTATTAATATTAAAAATGTATTTCTGTTTTTTCTTTTTACATATTTTGTTAAAAGGCCAAATAAAGACTTCAAACTAAAAAAAAAGTCATTTTCGGTTTTGTTTTATTCTTGGATCAGGCTTTAAAGGGTTAAATATCTTAACAAATATGAATAAAGATGAAAGATCAGTTCATTTCAAGATAAAAAGATCACAAATTGATGACAGTGTGTGTTAGCCCATTGTGATGTATCCATGGCAATCGCTCCGGATATCTCGGGATGAAAAATTCCCCTCCGTGTTTCCTGAGGCTCATGTGCAGGTTCTGGCTTCCACAAACTGGTGACAAGCGTTGGCTGACACAGAGACTTCTGGGAAACGTCACAGGTGTCGCAGGCGTTTTTTACTGTCACTTGTGTCGGGTAGGCTTTTCCATGACTTCCCCAGAAACGAAATGAAAATGGCACAACAGAAACAATGGAAAAGCTGTTCCGGAGCCTTTTCAGAACGGTTGGGTCGCCTAAAGAAATCCCACGTGTGCCCCAGAAACTGGACCTCTATGTCTGATATAAATTGAAAACTTCATGTCGAGATGATATGCAGCCAACGTGGACATGGGCTAATGAGGGAAAAAGTGAAAGCGTGCTTGTCGTTTCTGCAGCATGTGCCACATGTCGACTTAAAACTGCATTTCAACATATCTGTGAACTGGTTGAATCTCTCCAAACCTGCGTTGCTGAGCACATCACGCCACACTAAGTCTACAAGTGTCATGAAGGTGGATCTTGGAGGGAGGACTAAGTCGCGGAGATTCAGAAAACAGGGTTTATTGTAACAAAAAAAAACGCATTCAAGATAGTGGATGGCAGGACAAGGATCAAAAACAGGGCTGTGGCAAAACTATGAGCAAAGTAACAAAGCAAGGTTAACAAAACTGTGGCAAAGTATCAAAACAAGACTATGGCAAAAGTACAAACAAGATTAACATGGCTGTGGTCAAAACAAGGCTATGGCAAGACTGTGACAAAAATAAGACCATGGCACGAAAAGCTAGACTGTGGCGAAATATCAAGGAGTAAACAAGGCTATGGCAAAGTAACAAAATAAAGATTAACAAAACTGTGGCAAGGCTGTGGCAAAACATGGCTGTGGCAAAGGGCAAATAATCAAAACCTTTCATGACGTGGAGAGACGAAAGATGAAACGAGGACAAAAACGCACTGGCACAGGTCATGGGAAACGAGGACTATTTAAACACATGAGGGAGGGGACCCCAGGTGTACACAATAGGTAATCAAGACATGACGAGACACCAGACATTCCCCCAGACGTGACACAAGTCCATTAATCTTCATCCTTAACCCTTTAAAGCCTGATCCAAGAATTTAAAAAAAAACTGAAAATTACTTTTTTTTTTGTTTTATGTCTTTATTTGGCCTTTTAACAAAATATGTAAAAAGAAAAAACAAAAATACATTTTTAATATTGATAATTTATTACTATGCGATAAGACAAGATTATTTTTTGAGCCTCAGGAAACACGGAGGGGAATTTTTCATCCCGAGATATCCGGAGCGATTGCCATGGATACATCACAATGGGCTACACACACTGTCATCAATTTGTGATCTTTTATCTTGAAATGAACTGATCTTTCATTTATATTAATATTTGTTAAGATATTTAACCCTTTAAAGCCTGATGCAAGAATAAAACAAAACAGAAAATGACTTTTTTTTTAGTTTGAAGTCTTTATTTGGCCTTTTAACAAAATATGTAAAAAGTAAAAACAAAAATACATTTTTAATATTAATAATTTATTACTATGCGATAAGTCAAGATTATTTTTTGTGTAGTTTTCCGCCCCCTGTTATCAGGTATATCTGAACGTGTACAATAGGATTTTGAGCAAAGTTTTTACCATTAAATGATGCAAAAGGTGTCAGACGCAAAAACGTTTCAGAAACCGTATGTATCAAATATGATGCATTTGGCATTACAGGGTTAAAATGTGAATACATGTGTTGCCCATTAACCCTGGTAAAATCATTGTGCACATCCATATAAGGATAAAGTTTGGTGAATTCGCATCGGGTTATCAAAACTGACCATCACCTCCGTTTCATCATTACTGATCATGCAGAGGCTTCTGGAACTGGAACTGGACAGTGGGACATTGAACCCAAGTGGTGCTCTATTAATGTATATGTTTGCGGTGGACTCCTACACAATCAAAGAGTCCTAAAAAGCACCTTAAACTGTTTCTCAAAAGTTCCCAGTCATGCAATCACTAATTTTAATTTTGTAATGTCATTGTCTGAACGTGTGTCTCTCTGTTTTAACTGATATTGTATTATGTGATTTTGTGTTGTTTTGTCTTCCTGCCTCAGGACGACAGATGTAAATTAGCAACTATGCTAGAATATGGCTCATTTACAATCTGTATGAGATTGTTCATTAATGTGCACTGTCCTGAATAAATAAATAAATAAATAAATAAATTTCGTATACAGGCAGTCAGAGAGTCAGCCCAGAACCTGCTGATGAGAGAACAGATGGCAACAGTAAAGTCCAGCTCTACGGCCACAAGATGCTGAGCAAATCAGCCAATCTCACCTCGTTTTCTCTCTCTCTTGTGTATAAACACACACGCACACTCACAAATATGTATAAAACTGAAGGTAGTCGCAAGAAAAAATAGTTTGGGTTCTGCCAGTGTGGAGGGATTGTGTGCATGGATTCTGAACTGCTGCGGTGAGGAAATCCTACTTGCAGCGTCTTATGTAAAAACCCTCAAACATATGGTGCAAGTTTCCTGAAAAACAAATCAGACCTCGAGGACGGCGTAACGGCTTAGACTATATGAACCCATCCATCCATCCATTTTCTATACAACATATTCCAAACTGGGTCGAAGGGGGGCTGGAGCCTTTCCCCTATGACATGATATGAACAAAGTATCCACGTATAGCCGAATAGAATAGATAAATCTCCAGCTATAAATACGTGTCACCTATTTTTGGAATATATGTGGTCTGCCTGTAGACACCAGTCATGCATATGACAGGCTGGCTTCTGTTGCTGAGTTATCTTACCTTTCATAGGAATCTTGTGTGTCCTAGGGAGAGTAACCTGACTTCCCGGGGTTTGATTTTGGAATTCACGCACTGTATGTTGACCAAGACTTGCTTAAAGATTCATTGTATTATGTAAGCGTCTGGTTGGGTTGCTGCTGGAAAATGTACTCTTGGCCTCCTGTTGGCTGGATTAAGTTTGGAAATTCAAACTGTGGAGGAAAAATCTGGAACATTTGTGTAAGTATAAATAAGTTATATCACTTCCTGTTACTTAACAGTATGTAAAGGCTTCATACGGACCTGGTTGAAAACAAGTATTCTCTTTGAAATCACAGTTTTATTCTTACAGAAACACTTCAGAATAGGAGATGTTCATCAAGAAAAGTCTGTTTTTAGACGGTGATAAAGAGTCTGGTTGGGAAAATAGGGATAAACTAAGTGAACAATGGTGTTATCCCTCGCTAAAGGTAGGATTTTCTTTGCTTCTTAAAATGTGATCGGGCACCTAAAGGAGAATAGCAGCAAAAAATAACAACAAAGTGTGTGGATGGAGCAGCTGGTTAATCACTTCAGGCCTTTGGACAGATGTTACATGTTTACCTCTCCTTCCTTCTTCCATCTACAGCACTGTGGGACATCACGTGATCCGGAGGAATTTACACTGGAATGATGGCTGAACGCTCCATGTCTGGCTATACTGGGACTTTTCCAAAACTAGAGAGCAGGCAAAAATTCTGAGCTGTACTGGAAGGAATTAAAAAAGAGTAAAGTTCTAAGAAATTCATTAAAAGTTAATCGAAACAGCCCATTGTGAAAGAATCAATAGGGATTCAAATTTAATATCTATCACCAATTTTTTGGGAGTTATTGGTGGGTATGAAGAGAAGGGAAAAAGAATCCAAGTTAGGGTCTTTCAGATAGTTGTCACTCTTGTTCCTGAGTATAGACAGAAACGTTACCCAGGTCCCTGGGTCACTGCTTCCAGAACAGAGCCTGAGTGTCTTATTATTTTCAGCGAATACCCAAGGCTAATGAATCTGGCAAAGACGTGATATGTGGAATATTCCATTGAGTTCAACCCCTCCATTGATTAGGAATGCATGACACACATATTAGTCATGCTGTGTGTTTTATTTTTCCTGGCAGGAAGACTCAGCGCAGCATTATAACTATCCTCAGATAGTTCCCCAGCCTCTAGCCTTCAGGTCCAATAGATGGAACCAAAATATAAACAAATCATAAATGCATCTGCAAACACCGTTTTTATTTTTTTTAATCTCGTAATAGTAGTTTACATGGAATGAAGTGATAGTTTTTGATTATATAGCGGGGTTGCAATGAAGTTAGAGCATTCCAGTTTTTTTGCCTGCAGCTTTTTTTTTAAACAAACGTGTGTGGAAAATACACAAAGCAATTTAGAAATACCGCATTGTGTATTCATTCACAAATGTATTACGGTGCTATGTTTTGTAATAGCCTTTTTTCAGAAGCAGTAGACATAGTTGATATAAAATGGAGTGTGAGGCAAAGGCATTGGTTGAGACTAAATTACGTAACCTGTGAGGAAAATGTAAATACTCAACCTGGGTAGCTTCCAGGTCCAGTTCAGTTTAAGCCACCAGTCTTAAGGTGGATCCTAGAAATAAGAAAGATTATCCAAAATACCTCACTTGTATCTTTTCACATATGTAATGTATGCACATATGTAATCTATATATGAAATACAAATTTCAATTTGCTGCTATTCAGTTATTTTTCAGAAAGTTTTGTTCAACTATTTGGATGCAGGCTATCTTATCTTTATTTTCTTCTTAATATAAAACAGTTCCTTTACATAGCATGTCAGAATGACTGAAAGGAAGAAAATAAGCAAAGATTGAGTACAATTACCTCTTAAAGAAAGATTTTTCTTGCGTTTTTTTTTAGCTCAACGTGTGGCTGTTAACAAATAAGATGCTCAACACCATCTATAATCATCTAATTAGAATTTCTTTTACTTGCTTGAAACTACAATTGAACTAAAGTATCAAAGACACAAAATACACCATCTGTCTGAAAGCATGTTTAATCAAGTAGCCTATAAAGTATAAAGAATATGCAACATAGTATAAGTGTATATACTGTACATTTATTTATATATACACACAAACTGCAGACAGTCACAAAGTGAAGACTACCAAGGCCCCCCGTACTCCAAGACTAAACTGCTCTCACATTTAACAAGAATATCCAAAGATGCCAGGAAACAACTACCAGAATACAAAACTCACCAAAAAATATGTCATTGTGTTAAGCTACGAGTATTTTCTTGTATTTTCCTCACTTTAAATAAACCATGTGGACTGGAAAAACGTATACAACATCAAGTGTAAATTGAAAAGGCATGTCCTATACGTAATTAAGATACTGTAGAACATTACACCTAGTAAGGGATAATGTACAGAAATAAAAAAGGAGGCATGCTGAAACAGATCAGAGCTACACCGGATGAAAAGTCATTGACTAAATTTAGGCCAAGACAGAATTCACCACTGACTTCATACATGCTCTCTTCCACGTTACAGAACAATATGAACATGCAACTTTTGAAACAAACACAAATGAGCTGAACACAACCATTTGTGGGATATCAAAGCCTCGTTCCGGGATTCACAGATACAATGGGGTCCTTGCCTGAACGAGCCACCCTCATCACATTTGATCGAAGCAAAATTATACATTCTTTTAATATGCTTGTACACATTTGTTACTTGAAAGACTAAATTAGAACTTTGAAACAACACTGGTCCATTTATTGCACACCATTGATTCACAAAAATAGTTTGGGCACTTTGCGTTTCAACAAACAGCAGCATTTCATTATAAAAAAAAAAAAAACGTAGTTAGAATACAGACACTGAGCAAAACAGATGAAAAGCATTACATACAAATGAAGAATAGAAAACATTTTTTTTATTTCTTGATTTTGTGCAACTAGTTAATAGGTCCATTAACTAAGGCTAGCCTCTTAAATGCACAACATCATACAGTGTTTTAAGGGGCAGTACAGCAGGACCCCCGATACGAAATATAACCCACTACTTAGAATGATTATCTCTTTCTTTCATCATGTGCAATTACTGATTGCCATGGCAAATCCCCAATGAGATAAAAAGAACATTTGGTCCTGTAGGAAAAAAGCTTGATTTGTACCCAGACAAAAAACGGGTAACTGGCACGTTTTAAAAAAGTGACTGAGAGGATGGCACAGGGCGTTTTCATTGGATTTCAATGAGTGGAAGTGTGGGGGTGAGGGGTGGAGGTGCCCAAATCACAGCAATGTTAATCTGAACATTTACAATCAGCCCTGCATGTGAGTTTATTCCGTCTCTCCACTCCAGACCGACCGACCGTGCTTAAGATTACTTTCAGAGGGGCTGGAAATCAAACCGAACAACAAACAAGTCACTGTCAGTAGCATTCAACTCATGGAGCGTGGCCATGGGCGTCATTATCTTCTCCAAATACAGGCACAATAATGTCTATATGTACAGAACTGCGAACCGCGTTGGCACGATACAGGTAACAGGTAAACTGGAGGTTCCACCGTTAACAGTACATGAGAGAGGAAATAAAGTGAGATTAGTAGCGTGAAGGACAGCCTGCTGTCAAAACCGCGCTGACCGGGACTGAATCGCGTAACAACACACTTCTCGTTTTGAGTTGATTCAACTCGCATTGGCGTGTTCCGTGTCGCTTTGGAAAGCAATAAGGTCAAAATGAACACTCAGCAGGCCTGTGACTCGTCACTGGCTGACAACCGTGCGCCGGTTGTTCAGCGTGGTGTACAAAAAGCTAGCGCTTCAGTAGCCTCACCAGCGCAACACACCTCAACACAACACAACACAACAGAAGCTGAGCGCACGCAAGAGGTTTTTGCTGTTATTCCACCATATCTTCATGTTGCAAATGATTACAATTTGCTGTGTTGACGTTTAAAAAAATAAAATCAAACATCCTGCAACGTAATAATAAGAGGCTGAATTCTGAAGCTGGGGGTCGGGACACTGGGTTGCACTACACTACACTACACTACAAAACATGGGTGCTGCTAAAGTGCTAACTGGGTGGAAATGCCAACAGGAGGAGTTTTACATCCAAGCTTTTTCCCTTTTGTCATAACCCTGGTGAGGAAAAGTCACACGAGCCTAAAACCGTTAAAAAATATGTTGTACCTAAATGAACCAGCACTCAAAAGGACATGCGATGTGTTAAAACACCAGAAATGGATCAACTCAGCTAGTCAGTCAGCTAGTAACTCTGTGAAATCTGGAAAACAGGCCATATCTACACAACAAACCAGCTTTCAAATTTAAAAAAACTGCTATCGGCCAAGCAGGCTGAACTTCAACTGGAATGAAATGCTACATATACATATATCTGAGACAACGCTGCAACCTTTAAACTTTAAATTAGATTTTTTTTTGTTCACTAAACATAGATTTCTATTTTATTCTGACATTTAGTTAGATTATCTTGTCAAAAAGTGTTGGTGAAAGTTGGGTTTTGAAAAAGAACAAGAATGTTCATTTAAAAATGTGCATAATGATAAAGAAAAAGGTCAGGAAAAAATCATATACCACACAAATGTCTTTAGGGAATACTTTGTCAACATATTTCAAGTTTTTAAATATTCAAAAATGAAATGTACTGTGTTCATACTGATTAAAGAAATGCACACACACACATCTGACACACACTTTACAAAACCCAACATACACAGCATTCAAACAGAACTACAGTCTAGGCTTTTGCAGAATAGATAATATCAACATTTAACAGTTTGCCAATAGCAACGGCACCAAATGAATACACAGTCTCTGCCCATACAAACCGGCTTTACAAATGAACTACGAGGGCTTTTTTTTAAGCTCTACTTGACTTGACCTGTCACTTTTGCCAAAGTCAAGTTATCTTCTTCTATGTCTTACTTTAAGCTTGAGCTCACAGGCACTTTCCAAAAGGAGAACAAGGCTTGGAATTGACAGACCTCAAATTGGCGAGAGATAGAAATAACTTTAGTTAGTGTTGCAGTCGTGCCATATAAGAAAAGACAACTTTCCTACAAAAAAAATGACCAAAAAAAAAAACAAACAAACTTGTAACTGTAAAGTCCAGGTAGTACCACTGTTTTGAGCCCAGGACCAGCGGACTGAGCGATATCTGGTGTGAAACATCAACTCGAGTTAAGTGCTTCGTTTTTTGCTGTTTAAAATACCCTGAAGCCAAAAAAGAGTTCTTCAGAAAACATCCAATCACGGCTTCTTCATGGTTCCATGTTTCGATGTGTCCACAATGTTCATCAGAATCAGAATCATGTGTCCCAGTCCTCCCTTTCGTCCTTCCCATCTTTTTTTTCATATGACATGACTGCAAAAATAAGACAGAATGGGTCGGTAGAAGACTTGATATCACTCTATGGTTATGGAAGCCACCTCGTTGGCCTGAGCATGTTCCTGCTGCTGCTCCTCTTCGAACTCCTCTGGGGAACTGCCTCCGACTTGGTCGTCCATTTTGCTCTCCTCCGTGATTACGGCCGTCTCGTCGGAATCCGTCTTGAGGGGGGTCGGGGCTTCCAGGGGTTCGGGTGAGAGGAAGCCGGAGGAACTCTCGCAATGCTGGGTGGAGGAGGAGACCTGGGAGATGACGGGCATCTGGACTGAGGAGGAGGAGGAAGAGGCGAGGGTGGAGGTGGTTGAGGGGGGGGCGCCCGAGTAGACCGGGTGGTGTTGGGTCTCCTCCAGCTCATACTGGACTCCCAGAGCCTCCTCCTCCTCTTGTACCTGGCTCAGGTAGTCGGGCACGAGGAAATCACTGCGAGGAACAAGAATACAAGTCGGGATTAACCTAGGCCATTTGCTCCTTTCACACATACTTCACATTTATACCTGATCAATTTGCATTCATGATAATGTTACTTATAGAAATTGCTGTGATAAAAAAAAAGATTAAGCCAAAGACATGAGAAACACAATGACCTGCATCATATAACATTTCCAGTAAAAGGTTGTAGAACAGTTAAGTAGGGTTTGACTTAGTTCGGGATAAAACAAACTTTCCAACATCTTTTAAACTATGCATAACTTAAACATTTTCCACAGTCTGTTAAAACCAGTCCACTATAAGTGATCAGGGGCACAAACGTCTTTACAGTAAGGGGTCAGTTATCCATCCCTTTCTGGCTTTCAAATACAGTGATGCCTTCAGGTTTATACCGTATTTGGAGGTTTCCTTGATATCACCGAGCGACCAGTCAGTAAAAAGTGCACAGAGCAGCAACTCTTAGCAGCCACAGCGACTCCCAGAAATAAGTCTGGAACATTATATGCAGAAGTCAGAGTCTGGGTTAGCGACTCTGTGGAGTTTTTGGTTTTTTTTTTGTTTTACAGGCAGGCCCTCGGTGTCTATAATGTTTCTGGGCCTCGGTGTATAGTTAGAGTACTTCCCAAATGGCTGTTGGCCAGTGGATCCTTCCAGAGGGAGCTGGACGGGTATCTGCCAGCAACACAGATGGAGGAGATGATCATTAAAGACAATGCTCATCAGCACAACTGATGTATAAGAGGCCCCCTTGACAGAGCACCCCAGAGGCAGCGCTGTATCCTATCTGAAATACACTCTAAATATCCTGAGGGGATCTACTAAAGCGGGCTTGTTTATAGATTTATGTCCCATCCACATGGACCACTGTTGATCTGCACACCATGAATGGAACACCAACAGTTACAACCATCCAGATATCATGTTTTTCCCTGTTTACATCTGCCTTGTTAGCGTATTGCAAATAGGAATTGCTTGGTGGCCTTTGGTTTGTCAAAATGCTGAAAAGGCAAACAAATGCACGGGTTAGTGGCAAATTCAATTCCGACATAATAAAACAGGTCATGTGACATTGTCTTTAGGTGTTTTGTGCCTCTGAACAGTCCTTAGTCACCGGGTCCAGTGTCTTCTTGTGTCTAAATAAGTCTCTGACGCATAATGGGGTTAGTTAGCACCGAAATAAGAAGCTACTGACTCAAAAACACTGAAAAAAAGAGTTCTGTGCTGTAAGCTGTGAGAAGAAAAAAACATGTGTAAGTTTCTCAACATGACAAAAGAGGAGATAGATAGATAGATAGATAGATAGATAGATAGATAGATAGATAGA
>CAJRST010037777.1:18740506-18798216 GCA_907169785.1 Menidia menidia | reverse complement strand
ATTGGGAATTAGAGCTCCAGAGTAAACAGTTAAGGTCAAGAGCAAATGTCCTTTCTGGCAAAGATGACGGTTCGATCTGACAAATTGTTCTGGAACTGAGCGACAAAGAAAAATATACAATGTAGGCTCATATCTTGTGAAGAGTGAGGACAGGAGTAAAGAGTTCTGACTGAACAGCCAGAGAATTTTCCACACTGTTATGATCTCAGACGTAGACCTTCGACTATAAAATGCTTTAGGAGTCAATGGCCCATTAAAGTCTTGCCGACCTGTGAGGGCTTGAGTTGATTAAGAAGTGGAAAAGTCTGGGAAATAAAAACAATCCTTGTCTTTATAGAGACACTGTGTCCTGACTTTCACGAGGCTTGATGGGTTCAGCTGCTGATAAAAAACAAGTTACTACTCTATGTAGTTCAGGACAAACTATCCGAAGGGGAAAAAGCAGAAATGTTTTAAGCAGAAATGTTTCAATAAAGTCTGGTTCAACATGGCTTGCACGATTAAATACAATACCTGCTAAACAACGTTTAAGTCAAATATAAAAATAGGAAAATCAGATGGTCAATGTGTACTGAAAGAAGAAAGATGGTTTAAATTGACACAGTAGAAAAGTCACATCAACACATCTTTTGGAATTTGAACCAGCCTAAACACATTTACGATTTTTTTAAGTTATCTCGCTGATGACCATTGAAATAACAGTTTAGGAATGGCTTGGTTGCTCTGGTAACAAGTCCCAGGAATTAATTGTCCTGGGACTTAATTGAAGCATAAATGAACAAAAGCAAAGTAAGGACACCATTATCCTTATGTCTCTATTTTTTAAATAAACCTCTAATGTTGACATAAATGGTAAGTTGTCCAAGCTTTCCCTCAGCTTTTAAGTTTCATAAAGCTCGGCATTTACTGCTTTCAGACTTCCTCCAAGGTGCCAAAAAGCAATAACTAATAAGACTGTATAAGCCTTTCAAATGTAATGGCTTTAAACTAAGTTAGTTTTTAGGAAGCCTGAATCAGCAACGTGTGGCC
The DNA here is from genome assembly GCA_907169785.1 of Menidia menidia. Taxonomy (NCBI): domain Eukaryota; kingdom Metazoa; phylum Chordata; class Actinopteri; order Atheriniformes; family Atherinopsidae; genus Menidia; species Menidia menidia. Next base: position 18,797,187 of record CAJRST010037777.1, on the reverse strand, counting down.
GTCGCTGCTGAGAAGAACTGACAAATGTGAGTCATTGGAGTTCTTTCTAAAGATTTCTCTTTACCTTGGTCACATGAAAAGAGAAGTGTTGGTAACGAGCAACAGATTCAGATCAGATCAGATCAGATCAGAAATACTTTAATAATCCCAGAGGGAAATTATTTGATTAAAGGGCAGGTTACATTATTAGGATGTTTTGGTCCTAGAAGAGAGTGGATTGAAATATAGGATGGAAAAAGACAACACAAAATGTGTCTGATACGTCTGAAAAGACTAAATCTGAACATCAAAGAGTTAAAGACTACTAGATGGACCCAAAGTGATCATTGACTTTCTTTTCAACTCAGCCTTCATTAAGAAATCAAACAGGCCTTTTTCTTGAAATGTCAAGCAAATATTTCAAACAAGACACACGAAAAAAAACTCAAATACAGTGAAATACTTCATGTGCAGATGATCTCAACATGGAAATCAGTTAGCTCAAAAACAATTCTACACAACCAAAGTGAGGACAACTATCCATTGAGCTTCAGCCATTAGAATCTAAACCGATTTTTATTTTTCTCATCCAGGTGAGATCTGAGTAAATGATGGGAGATCAGCACCCCGAGACTCCTCACCTGCTCTGGAAGTAGTTTGCTAGTTCGGACGCCTCATGGTTCAGACTCCTCAGGTGTACAATTAAATTGCCAGAGTTGGTGAACATGGCGCCGCATGTTTTGCACTCATAAATCCGCGGCTTGCGGATTATGTGTCGGGAGACTCTCATGTGGTGCTTATATTCACCGAAGGACGTGAATGTGGCGCTACAAATCTGGCACCGGAAACAGCGTTTACCTTCGTGCTTCAGCCGATGCATCTTTAGGGAGTAGGCCCGTGTGAACTTTTTCCCACACCGGTCACACTGGAAAGGTTTAATGCCTGCAGAGAGGAGACAAAACGGCTGCTTGTTGATCTGTTTACGAACATCCCTCGTTTTGTAGGTGTGGGATCATGTAAAGGTTGATTTTTGCACTCATTAGTAAAGCAAATCCAAGGCTGTCTTTTGAAAAACTGAAAATATAAAGTGTCACAGAGGGGCTGAATTTTAGGACACCCTGCTCATAGCTCTAGTTCCTCAGAGGAAGTCGTTTTCCTTTTTAAATCAGAACTTTTTTCATCCATTATTTTCACTGTATTTGTCTTTTACATCCATCAGTCATCAAAACACTTCTGTAAATAGCCATTTGTGTATTGTAAGGCTAGTTTATCAATAATGAAACAGAACAATTATTAAAATCTCTAAAAAAATAAAATAATTGATTCATAAAAGGAACACAACTTTTTTAGATGTCGCTTTCATAGTATTCCAATGAACTTCAAATGTTTAAATACTATGAAACCAATTTCTTAAAAAGTCAAGAAATAAGACAACGGCAACAATAAGATAAAAAAAAGTAGGTGTGTAGCAGCATGTTGCAGTTCAGAAAACCTGTGTGGTTCATTTTGACATGCCGGGGGCACAACACGATTCAGACACAGTTATGTTATTTATTATTATGTTTTTGTACTCTATTTACTTTGACATTTTACTCAGCATCCCAAATTTGGAACTGGGTTTTTATGAATTCCAGATGGTATTGTTGAAATACCAAAGAATGTAAATAAAGCAGACATAAACATGTGAGACCAGAAAAATTTCCCTATTTTCTTCACTGCTGCTTCGGACTCTTGTATGCGTCAATTCTGGTCTCTTGTTGGCTCCTCTTATATTTAGTCACACTGGCTTTGGAAACGCTTTGGCGTTAGAAACGTTTTATGCAACTTAGAATCAATTCTAACGATGAGGAGAACCAACACTGTACAGAAACCAGAAAAGGAATGTTTGTTGGTTATAAAGGCAGAGCACACCAATTAAAACTTGGAAAGTGCCATGTTTAAAAAACCCAGTAATTTCCATGCATTTAATTCTAGAGGGAACAATAAAAACTCAGTGTCGCTCTAATTTCATGCCGCAGCAACATTTATGTAAAATAAATCCCGATTCAGCAGTGTCTAGGTTTTATTCATTTGTTTGTATTCATGACCATATACTGTTGTTTAAAAAGTGTGTATAAATGTAGAAAATAACAGAATCTATAAAGCATCAGTTTGCTGAAGAGCAACTTAAACACTGGTTGCCAAAAGAAACGTACGACAGAAATGTTTAAAATGATGCGTCTCTAGTGGCTTTCTGGTCTTGGCACTCAAAAAAAAAATTGATAAATCATGCATCTGATTTTCACTGGTTGAAAATGTGGGCTTTGGAGGGGCAGTTAGTGGGAAATCCTGGCTTTGAGAGAGCTGCTACCGATGGCGATAGTTGTAGCGTAATAGAGGGAGAGGAACATGTGGAATCAGGAAGATTGTATCTCCGATTCCACAACATTTACATCACGTTGATCCTCTAATCTCTAAATCAGTTGAGTACTCTGTTACTACTGGTACTAGTGGGGCAAAAACGTATTTAGTCAGCCACTGATTGTGTGAGTTCTTCTACTTAGAAAGATGAGAGGTCTGGAACTCTCATCATGGGTACACTTCAGCTATCAGAGGCAAAATGAGAAAAAAATCAAATGCAGGAAATAAAACGGTAGGATTTTGTAAGGCATTTATTTGTAAATTATGGTAGAAAATAAGTATTTGGTCAATAACAAAAGTTCCAGTCAACAGTTTGTAACGTAACCTTTGTCGGCACTGACAGGGGTCAATCGTTTCCTGTAAGTCTTAAACAGATTTGCAGACTGTAGCTGGTTTTCTGGTCCTTTCCTCATTGCAGATCTCCTCTGGAGCTGTTGCTGGGCAACACTGACCTTCATATCCCTCCACAAATGTTCTATGGGGTTGAGGTCTGGAGATTGGCTGGGCCATTCCAGGATCCACTCCTTCGGTGCCCAAGTGGTGTGTTTGAGGATCGTCATTGTGAAAGACTCAGCCATGTTCCCTTTTAATGCTACCAATGAGGACGTTTTTGCCTTAAAATCTCACCATACAGTCTTTGGACAGCTGTGTGGTCTGGGCCATGGTTGAGTTTGGAGTCTGTCCGTTTGTGGACAGGTGTCTTTTAACACACACACTGAGCTCAAACAGGTGCCATTATTACAGGTAACGAGTGGAGGACAGAAGAGCTTCTTAAAGAAGAAGTTAGAGGTCTGTGAGAGCCAGAAGCCGTGCTTGTTTGTGGGTGACCAAATACTTATTTTCCACCATAATTTACAAATAAATTCTTTACCAAAACCTACAATGTGACTTCCTGCTTTTTTTTAAACCCTATATTGTGTCTCATAGTTGAAGTTGAGTTTGCATGATGTTGTTTCTTTGTTTGCATGGGTTTTCTCCAGCTTTCTCCCACCTTCCAAAAACATCCATTTAAGATTAAATCGGACACTGAATTGCCCCTAGGAGTGTGTTTTTTTTGTCTCCGTGTGGCCCTATCCAGGGTGTACCCCGCTTCTCGCCTGTTGTCAGGTGGAATAGGCTCCAGGCCCCCCGCCACCCCGTTGGAAAAAAGAAGTATAAAAAAATGGATGGATAGCTTAAGTGTACCTGTGATGAGAGTTACAGGCCTTTCTCATCTTTCTAAGTGGGAGGACTAACACAATCAGTGGCTGACTGAGTACTTTTTAGCTCCACTGTATCAGTAAATCAGCCTGTGCCGTTCAAAACTACAGCTCTGTCTGAAATAAGATGAATTGCTTCAGAAGTGAATAGGTTCTTTTGATAAACCATATCAGCTGAAGGGTAACAATCCCTAAAATTACACTCTTTTAAATCTCCATATCAACCGTCAAGTTAGAGCTGCTTTATGGCAATGATAATATATCATACAGTTGTTACTTCTCCCGTTTCCCCTACCTGAGTGAATGAGCATGTGCTGTTTGAGGTTTTGAATACGTGTGAATCTGACTCCACAGGTTGGACATTGAAAGGGCCGGTCAGGGCCGTTGGAGCCGGGCCGGGCTGACGGGCTTATATAAAGGTGGTATGGATACTGAATTCCCTCCAACCTGCAAAAAAGAACAAGGATCTAAGAAGCAATCACCATATAAATGCCATCACTGTTCTTTGTTACTGCTGAGACTTCTAATTCCTCCTGACGTCACCGGTTTCCAGACATCTGGCACTAAGTGCTGGGTGATGAGGACGGTTTGCGTCAGTTGTTTGACATCTCACTACAAATTACCTGTTTACGATACTGTTCCCTTTCGCATAACATCCATCACCCCTTTTTTAGGCTCCAGGCTTCGACGATAATTAGCCAGCGTTGTTTATGTCATGGGGCATCATCACATGACGTCTACATTTCTTATCTAAACAGGTGTGGCCCAGACGCCGTCGTGAATGCAGCGTCGATATGCTTTTTTAGTGAATCTGACTTGTTGTCGGGGCAAGTTTTGACAAATATGAACAGGTCGTGATACCTTTCGTCATCTTCTGCGTGTCCTGCAGCGCTAGAGGTGCTCTGCATTGACGGCAAGCCCTCTGACACTCCCTCATCCATGGACCCTGGAAAGAGGAGGGAAAAACATTACCTGTGGCTTCATCTTGAGCCGCGTTTAGTAACCCACTTAGGGTCTTTGACTCCATCCATTTATTTACATACTCCAAGAAAAGATGACATACGTTTCCACTTTCTTTCCAGTGGAACTTTTTAGCAAGACGCAGGCTAGGCAGATCTGAGATAGAATTAATAACGCACTGCAACTGTGAATACAAGTTGTGCATGCAGGTGTGTAGAAGTCCCACCTATAGAGGAGGACTGTGGACTAATAAGGAGCTCTTCCTGGACCTGTTCGCTCCCTGGCACTGTCTGCTGGTCACTCAGCGAGCTCTGAGATGCGCTGACCGGCTGCGACGAGGCTTCCTGGACCTCCTCATCGCTGAGGCGCTCCACTTTCACCCTTACGTCCTCCTCCTCTGTTCCCACGGGCGATGACACCGCCTTGGAGCTCTCGCACGTCAGAAAGTCACTGAGCCGACGCGCGACCGCCACCTCCGAGGTCCCCGGGGCGCCCGGCTCTACGCAGCGGGGGCTCTCCGGCAGCTTTGATTTGTCCGAGAGGAACCGCCGGTCGATGCCGAACGGGAACGTCCACGGGAAGGCCAGCGAGGACTCCACGGGCTGGGCGGGGCCGTCCGAGAAGGACGGGGACGGGTTGGGGATCTGGGGGGAGGTGGTGACTATCTGCGCGGTGCCTTTGAGCGGACTCTCCGGGGACGCCATGGTCACGAAGCTTTTGCGTTTCCGCCGCGACTCGCGGCATATGGGGACGTTCCGCTCCATCACGCTGCAGTCGGAGGACACGGGGGACACGCTGCCGTCCAGCGGCGTCAGGGCGCAGTTGGACGAGGCGCTCTCCGCCGCGGACTCGTGCGGCTTGTCCGCCGTCAGGTTGTTGTTGTTGTTGTTGCCGTTGCTCGGGCTCCACAGGATACTCGACTTCATGAACTCGGAGCAGGTGCTCGCCACGGCGAACATCTGCATGTAGCTGGCTGCCGCCAGCACGTCGATGATGTTCTCCGTGCTGATGGAGAGGGTGGAGGTGTAGGCGTATTCCAGGAGGGGAGCGAAGCCGCTGACCGTCACGTGATGGAGGTCCAACACAAACTTGTCCTCCTCCTCCGGGCGCCCCACAAGCTTGGAGCGGAAGAATTCACTGCAGCAGGCCAAGACCACTTTGTGTGCCAGGAAGAGCTTGTCTTGGACCCTGATGGTGACGTCGCACAAGTGGCCCTCGTTGCGCAACGCGTTGAGCTTCTCGAGCATCTCCTGGCTGTGGGACGTCGAGCTGTGGGTGAAGGTTTTGACCCCCATGCTGGAGTCCCTCTCACCGTGTGCAGCAAATGCGGTCTGCAGAGAGATGGCAAAAAAAACCAGAAAGTTTCAGTTTGCAAAAGGGATCCAACACTAACAGAGAAGAGAAAACATTTTTTGTAAAGCTCTTTTAATTCTTCTGCTTGTAATAGGCAACATAAGTTAATTCAAAGATGACCCAACTCAGCAAACAAATCAAATATGATGTTCTAAAACCCCGACTGGAAATACAGAAACAAAATGAGTTGTCAAACAGAAAAGAGGGAAGGGAAAAAAAAAAAGAAAAGTCAAGCGCACGATGGAAGGGGGTGTACACAGAGGTGCTCTCTACAGACGAGGCAGAGCATGGGGGCTCCGGAGCGGGGTAGGGAGGATAGAATGCCAAGTTATGTAACAACAATCAAAGCAGATGCGCAGCGATGCGAGCCAGACCCATGTGGAGGCCAGTGCGCTGCAGGACACTCAGCAGCTGTCTGAGAGACGTGTGGATTCTCTGAGGCATGAGATTTTCCATCAAACAAAAGCTCAAGTTGAAGGGGGGCTCTCGCAAGGAGAAGGCGCTCGCTGCCACACACAGATCAAAGAAGAAACACTCTCTGGCTACACTGGCCCCCATAAATGCAAAGTGAATTATAGACCAGGGCCGTCGTGGTGCAACAGGAGAGCAACTCGTCTGAACCAGCAAGCAGAAAAGAGCTCCTATTCCACCTTAGGTTTTTCACATGGGGACCATGTTTCCAGTCAGGGAAGGTATTTACAGAATTGGTCTGTTCCAACATTAAAAAAAGACATACTAATTCAAGTATAAAATATTAAAGCGGAACATTTGCAATAAAAAAGAAAAAGCCATCATATAAAATGACATTACTGGAAATAAAAAGCTGATTAAGCAGTTGTTGCCCATTAGTCTACCGCCGAGTTTATTAGTTCCACTATTGATACATTTGTTACACCTTAACTCATCTTTATTTTCTGACATCTGGTTGCTCAACCTGTTTTTTTTTTGTTTGTTTGTTTGTATTTGTTATCAAGTGACCAAAAGCTGTTCTGAAACACGCTACAGAGGGCTGACAGTCAAAGTACGCAGCAGGACTCTGTGTCCATTGGTCCAGATGCTGCATAAAAATGTTTACGATGAGAAAAACCTGTGGCAAACACTGGAGTTGAGACAGTGAAGTAACCCGGGACACGAACCGTTAGTCCGACTCCAACTGTCACAATAAAGCAGGCTAATAGTATTGGCTTCATTTGCGTATAAAACCAAATATCTTATTACAAATACGCATGGGATCCAGTGGTCAAGATAATTCTGTTACAATTAATTAACAAAAAATATATTAAAAGAGGAAAATGTGCGAACAGTCGCAGCATAATGTCAGCTCATACTTCTAATTAGGTATAGTTAATCTGTTTTAATTCAATATTCCATTAGGAATTTAGCTTGTGCAATTCATAAACATACATAAAACGGAAACATGTCATGCTTGAAACATAAAATTGAAATGCCCAATTTATTTTGAAGCCCCGCACTTCCGCTTGGACCGTGGAAAAACTCCCCACGTCTCTCCTCACGAACACAAGCTAGCTACCGATAGCTGTCAAGCTAACGCTACCTGATGCAACACAGGGCATCGAGGTAGTTTACATTTCTCTTGCCCTACCGTGGAACGACAACAGAGACGAGCAAAAGTACGGACAGAAAAAGCCCCGCGTTACCGGGAAACCTCAAACTAACGGAATTTACCTTTCTTTGCGAGGCCTATGATAACGGCTGGGCCCGGGGATGTGAAAAGCTCAGCTGATGATAGGCGGTGAGACAGCGGTGCGCCCTGCCGCTGTGCTCCGTGCTCTCACATTCCCTTTTCTTCCCAGGCAGCTACCAGCCGTGTCAGTCCTATTCAGTCACTACTAATCACCAATAAAATAAATTCACATCACATGAACCCGGCGTTAAAAGTTGCCGAGGTGCTGTTTTTATCCCTTTGTGTTGCCCGCTGTCTTGCCCGTGCTGTATTTTTGCCCCCACAATGCACCGCGCACCCCTCGGTGTACTGTACTGGAGGAATCAGGAAGTCAAAAGATTCGGTGATAGACACAACACCTAAAACCACAGACATATATGTCTTATATTCATTCTTACATTTCAGTATCTCTGGTGAAACCTTCATTATAAGCCTTGGCGTGCCATCAATATTTTTCCTAAACCAAATGACTTTTTCTATAAGTATGTATTTATTTTGAATTTAGTTGTATTGATTTGGATATCAGTATTATGATTTTGTGTCTTGCAACCAACATTTTCAACTGTTTTCACAATAAATTGTATCATTCATACTCTACTTAGTTTTAAAAAAGCTATTAAAAGACTCAATCGGCAGATGATAAAACTTCTATAAATGATCTTGCATCTGTCATATTTATATTAATGTTTTCACACGGGAACAACAGAGATTTCCGTAATGAGATGACAGTTTAGCCTTGATTGAAAATCTCTGAAAAGACTCTGGTGATACCATTTATGTGTTAAAAGTGTTTTTGCCTTTGAAGTTGTATACTCATCTCATACTTATCCTATAGAATAATTTATATATTTGGCAGACGCCTCATCCAAAGCGACTTAAAACACACATTACAATTGTGGTAGGCCTAGGGTAGCATGCAGGGCCTAGACTGGGGCCCCTAACTGGATCTTGATTATGTATTGCTGCATGCATAGAAATGGGACATACTAATTTGAAGCGTCTGTCTATGAGTATTTTGATCCTAAAGCCTTGGTAGTGCAGAAATGAAACAAGGAACTCTTTGTGGCACAGGGGGGTTAATTTCCTGAAAAAAATAAGACTGTCTTGTATACCTCAAAATGCTACCGAATATGAGATTTTTTCATATAACAAATTTCACATGCTATATTTTAATATATATTACATATTATGGTAGCAGTTAGTGTTCTCACTTCTCAACTAGCATGGTTTTATGAGAACATTCCCCTTCTGTAGACCAAAGATTTACAAGTTTTTGTCATGTTACCTTCTGTCTTTAACTGGGTGTCTTCTGTCTTTAACTGGGTGTACATTCTGGGAACATTTAGAAAATGAAGTGGTCACATATGGCATATAACCCAACCCTCAACAACCTTTTATAAAGACCACCATCTTTAACGGAAAATACCTACATTATCTTCAAGTGACTTGAAAAATGTGGCTCACAGTTTGTGACAATATTGCTGAAGTTAGTTGGGTTTTCAGCATTTCTTTATGCACTACTTTGATTATTTTCTTTTTCAGAAATTCCGTTGTAAATCTGCTGCCATGTTTTGATATTTGTCCTGTTCATTAGCTAGTTTCAGCCAAGTTTTTGCTGTGAGACAGATGTCCTCACATTTTACTCTGAATACTCATGTATCCAGAGGAATTAATGGTGGACTCAATGACTGCAATGTCAAGTGCAAAACCAGCCCAAATCATCATAACCATACCCTGGTAACGGCTTGTTTGAGTTATTTGTGCCTATATGCTGTTCTTGGTTTTCTGTGAATTCTGATCATACATCTCCACCTTTGTCTGGTCTGTCCAAAATACATTGTTCCACAAGTCTTGTAGTCGATTCAGATGCCTCATAGCATACTTTCATTCTGGGTTTCTTCTGCCCCTCTTCCAAGAAAACCATGCTCGTTCAGTCACTTTCTAATCTGATTAGCATGATTTTTAACATTTAACATAAGGAGTCTGAGAAATTCAATTTTTCTAAAGTTTCACAGAAAATTTGACAGCCTGACTTTGGGAGGAATATTCTCTCTTGAACCACACCATCCTGCAACTAAACTAATATATTGGCAATTTTAAGACTTGTAATCATTATGATGTCACTGTTGTTATCTTCTAAGTGAGGCTTCCTCCCTCAGCCTATTTGGCTGCCGTCATTCCTGACTCAGTCTGAGCTAAGACGTCTTTCAGTGTTGTAACATCTGTTTTGAAAATTGTGGGGGAGCCAGTCCGTAAAATCAGCAGTGAAATCCGCCAAATGGAGTCTTTTAATTGCCTGTCTCCTTAAAAGCATTCCATAAGTCTGGCCATTTGGGCTGTTTGAGTGCTCTACCGTATTCTAAAAGCACGCTCTGGATAACCTGGAATACATTAAAATGCATTAACTACTTAAGTTATAAAGGCTTGGTGTACAAAAAAAAAAAATGTTTCAGGGAATTTATACTGCTCACGTTGCACAGTGTTCTTTTTAGCTTTGACTTGCACATTGATGGAACAAGGTACTGACATAAATGTATTTATTTGACCCTTTTATTAACATAAAACAACTCAAAGACAGTGGCTGCTTACATATTTGAAAAAACCTTACAAAAATAAATAGTTTCAAAAGCTGTTATATAATAGCATGGTCCTTCATTGAAGGGATATAAGCTTAATGAGCCATCTATTCCACATTATACTGTAAATTAACAAAAGGAATGAAGGAATCAAATATACATACATGATACATACAATAATTATAAGTGTTTTCATGTGATGCATTAACAAAGTCTGGAAATGAATGAAATTCTAGTTACATTTATAATAAAATACTAAAAATATATTTGTCAATTCATCTAGTAATAACACTTCCAAAGCCACATTTATTTCGGGGGAGAAGATTTGCACATCTGTTCCTCTTAATTAATTTATTATACACAGGGATAGGTTAGAACTACATGATCAGGATAGGATAGGATCAGACTGTAATGACTAAATTGTCATGATGGAGAAGTTGACTTCACAGAAGGATAAAATCAAACCAGATTTTGTCATTTCAAAACATCGAGCCAGGTCCTGAACCAATCTGCTTTAATAGATGGTATCAAAAATTGGACTCAGGAAATGGTTTACTCACCAAAAGCTTGAAAGCTTAGAATAAAAACACTTCACACAAATGACATTTGTTCGCCGTTACACAGGGAAACAATCACACATTGTAAATACTTACCTAAACAACAGGTAAATTACTTGATCAAAGTATTTGTATTTGAGTTCTTTGGAGGCCATTTGGAGTTATATATACACTGTTTTGTTTTTCCACCGCAGGTTTCATGCTAATGTTCTAGTCTCACTGTGGAAGAAAAAATACCAATTGTACTAAGTGCCATCCCCAAATTTAGTTTCTATGAAAGCAAGACTAGAAAACTGCTCAGTCCGAAGAAAGCACCTCCTGGAACATGGCATTTTCAACTAGAATCTATACATATAATACATCTTGAGGTAGATTTAAAGTAATATTTCATTTCAATAGTGGTAATAAAAGCCCTTTATGTCTCTTGATGCAACCATCTGTTAACATGGAAAGATTTTAATATAAAAGGTTTTTAACAACACATACATTTGTACGGCCTCTTTCCTTCCTACTGTGCACGTAAAACACTAAAAGAATAATGATTACTGCCATATGAAATTTTGCAGATCAACCATGAACTTTAGGAATCCAAGAGACATAAAACTTAATCAGTTTTACTTTGTAGTTGCTTTGAATCTCTGAGGCTACTGTACTCGTCCCGTTTGTTTTGAACACTTTTTGTCTATTTCGTGTGAATTTTTGTTGTTATTTGTACTCCTGGGCTTGTTGCCAGTGCAGCCTACTCAGTAATCCAACCATGTACGGTCAGAACAGAATTGGGAAATGTTCACCGTAAATCATAAGCAGTCCTGGTTGTTACATTCTCCAGACACGGGCTCCGGGGTTTTCTTCGGATCGCACTTCTCCGGCTCGATAGTCTTTCCAGTGTAGTCTATGCAGAAGGTGCTCCGCCGACGCTCCCCCTGGCCACAAGTTCGTGAGCAGGCCGACCAAGGCCCCATCTGCCAAATGGGACACGGCAGATCCCCGCAGGGCCTGATGTCCGTGGGCTTTAGCTCTTTGTCGCAATGGCCGGATGGGAATCCCTCACTGTCTCGGCATTCCACGCTCCTCCTTGACCACCCAAAGCCACAGCTCTTGGAACACTCTGACCACTCTCCAAGCACCCAGTCAGGCACGCCGAAGGGACTGATCATGTGCAAAGACGGGTAGGAATCCTTCTTTTCCTTGGGTTTGTTGAACGTTACATCTCTGGGGATGAAGAAGGTGTATTTCACCTTCGGGGGGTTGACGTCCCCCGCGGTGGCCAGGAGCTGAACGACGATGACCTCCTTTAGCTGTTGGAAGCTCTGGATCCTTTCTAATGTTGTGGAGGAGCCGCTGTACTTTAGGACCGCCCCCAGAACGGGAATGTCCTGCTCCACCGTAGATACGGAGAAATTACCGTTGAGGATGTACGCGCCGCTCTCCCTCTTCACAGCCAGATAGTTTCCATCGTGTTTGATCCCTCTGTGGCTACGCTGCTTAATGTCGATGTTTGTGGCTCCGATGGGAATTGTGACAATGTCGCTGTATCCAAAGCTGTAGGGAAAAGGAAAAAAAAACTGATTGAGGAAATCTCTTGCTCTTGATTGACTAGTTAGCTTAGCAGTTTTGGTGTGTGGATTTGCTTTCTGAAAAAATTAGACTTATAACAATGACTGTCTTTTCATGTTAAGCACAAAGCTAAACAGGCATTAATAAGCATAAACAGATTTTCCTTTGCCTCTTTTTTAAGATGACCTGTGTAAATTGCCTTGGATAGTTAGTGTCTGGTTATGGTTTGCACAATTTTAGTTCACACAATTGAAAAAAAATCTTATAGATGAGCTAACCGATTTTTTTCCTTTTTTTCCAAAAAGTATGAAAAAATATATACATAATTATATAATGATAATAATAATAATAATAATATAAATTTTGCCATCTAAAACAACTCAAACCTAAAAAATCATGGATTTTTGGCAAACATTTTATACGTTACAGTAGTTATGATACATAAATTAGAGAAAGCATCAATGATGGCTCTGTCAAATGACAAAAATTACTTTAACAACACCAGCGAATCTACAAATCCTATGTTTCTTTTCTTACATTTCTTTGTTGTAGGAGCCTGTGATCTTCCGACAGCTGAGTCCATTCCCTCCACACACTCCACACTTATCCACCCTTTTGTTGGATCCAATCACCTGGTCGCAGCCTGCTTTTACACACTGGCCTTGAACACACACTGATGTTGTATCAGGACCACAGGTCGTCCCGTCAATGACCTGCAGGGGGAAAAAAACCCTGCTGGTGTCATTTCAGGTGTAATTAAACCCCCTATTAAGAGCCCATTGCAGACACAGAGCACTACTGAATGTGTGCACATACAATTATGTAAATGATTAAGTGCATATACTGTACCTTGGATTCAAACACCTTAAATTCACTGCTTCCTTTGGCCCTGCAGAACAGCTTGCATCTGTCTCTGGGAGAAACACCGGCATACTTTGGAATCCACTGTTTGATATTTCCATGGTGGTCCATGTAGTTGGGGCTGTTGTACTTCTCACACTGCTCTTCCCTGAAACTTTTACCTTTAGAAGAAAGACAAAATAGGACATAGCAATGACTTATTAAAACATTCCATATTCAGACTACTTCATCTAGTTCATTTTTAGATTTATAGAACCATACTGGTTAAGAACAGATTGTTCATGCAGCATTAGGTGTACCAATCTGTTATTAGCCTTTAGCATTAGTTACTGTGCCAAGAGAAAATGTTCATTTGGCAGACAAATTTGTTATGTATTTGATCATTTAAGTATTTTTTTACTCAAACAAAATGTATGTAAAATGTCATTTCTAAATGTGCGTAAAGATATGATTATTTCATCATTCTAATGATTATTAAATATTAAGTCAAGTATTTTTTTTACAATATTGAATAAATGTTTAATGTTTTAATGTGCAAAGTTGTTTTTTTTAACCATAGTGTGCAAATGCACATTCAGTGGAGCCATCAATATTTTTGTTTAAGTGTTGAGGAGTGGGGAAAATCCCAGTTTAGGACCCAGTGTTCTACATTAACGCAATTCACATTAACACGTTTTCATAGTTTTCATTTCCAGTTATGAGGTGAACAAGGCAGTTTTCAACTGAAGAGCATAAACAACAGCAAATGTGTCCGATTTTTGTACCTCACACGGGCACAAATAATGTATTAAAGCAGCTTTCCATGTATAAACAACTGCACATAAGCAGTTGCTTTTTGAGTTTTTTTCTCTCCTGCTGTTGTTGGTATAATGTTAACTATTAGACCAAACTATTTGTTACTGGAGCTTTGCTTCTATAGGCGTTTAAAAATCATCCAATGAAACAGGCTATGCATTTAAAACTTCCATTTGATGGTTAACAAAATATATAACTCACGCTGCCCTTGAGCGGTAAATGTCCAATACAAAAAGAAAATGTATCTATATGACCTGAACTTTGAAGAATTTCAAGCGAACACATAATTTGCTTAATACTATTTGCTTAATTTACTCCATCTGCATGAGCTCTGCTGGGAGGACAGGGTGAGTTCAATTTCATCATCCCAACCAGAGATCAGGCTCTGCCAGGCTTCGCCCAAACATCTGTAATACCAATAAATCCCAGCTGGATTTGCCGCCTATTTCTGAGCCTCAATCAATCTCCGCCGGCAAAACAGAGCAACAGACCAAGAGAGTGAGAAGTAGAAGAACAACAATTGCCTTTTGTTTTAACTGCAGCCTTTGCAGGTGAATCACTGTCATCCACATTTGTCAGTTACATGCAAATACATGCTTCGACACAGCTGACATAAAGTCAATATTAGAGCTAAAACTATATCCCCATCCCGACATATAGGCTGGAATTAACCCTGTAATGCCAAATGTATCATATTTGATACATACGGTTTCTGAAATGTTTTGCGTCTGACACCTTTTGCATAATTTAATGGTAAAAACTTTGCTCAAAATCCTATTGTACACAGTCAGATACACCTGATAACAGGGGGAAGAAGACTACACAAAAAATTATCTTCACTTATCGCATAGTAATAAATTATTAATATTACAAATGTATTTCTGTTTTTTCTTTTTTACATATTTTGTTAAAAGGGCAAATAAGGAATTCAAACCAAAAAAAAAGTCATTTTCTGTGTTGTTTTATTCTCGGATCAGGCTTTAAAGGGTTAAATCCGTGAATAATATCCATCATTGCTTACTGTTATCACACAAAGGTTTATCTATATATTCTGAATACAGTGGAGGTTATAGAATATTTTTCTTCTCCTGGTTGTGCATGCAGTGAAAGGTGTCTCACTCCCTCTCACCTTCACTGCTGTCGCACGGCTGTGTGTTGCAGGACTGGTACTGAACCCTCTGTCCCTCACAGTACTTCCCCCCGTTCTGAGGCACGGGGTCGGTGCATTCCCTGTAGGAGAACTCCACCCCGCCTCCGCACGTCCTGGAGCACTGCTGCCACGGCCCCCACGAGCTCCAGCCGCCGTCCTCACCCATCTTTTTTTGTGCAAAAACAAAAAACAAGGAGGGGTCAGTGGAGTTAGTACGATCCCCAGAAGCCAAAAGGCCAACCTCAGCCCGTGGAGGCTGAAACCACAGTCTGGGATTCTGGGGTTTTAGCCGCCACTTAGTGTGCAAGAATTCGTGTTGAAGTCCGGCACGCGTCCGCTGTCTGCCTCTGCCCACATCCCTGCCACATGTGTCACTCACCGCTAGCAGAGCCTGACATGCTGCAAACCTTTCTATTTCAGAGCCGAAAGTGCATGCTTTTGTTCGTCTGGGGGCGTGCTTTCCAGAGGTTTTATGAATTTGGACCGGCCGGAGTCTTAACCAGCCAGCACGTCTGGACTCATAAACAGATGTGTGTGTACGTAACACACGGAGAAGATATCAAGGCGGCCGAGTTGAAATGAAACATCGAGATGTTTAACTGTCTTTTACATAAAAAAACATACAAAAGCACCATAAAGCTGCTGTTTTTCCGATCAACAAAGTTAAAGAGAGCTGTGTAAGCCCTCAGTTCTTCCACTCAAAACTGCACACAGCAGTTATGGTGGAAAAAAAGGACAGATCTCCACAAAGTTGACACTTTAAAATGGCTGATGTTTTTAATGAGTAGTTCATTCAGATATTTAAGTTGCCATGTTGGTGTTTATCTCAACTTTATGCTTCGGTCTACACATATGTTATGGAGTTGACTTCTAAATAAATACTATCCCTTTTGGGATTAATAAAGTACTTTGAATTTAAATTAATTGGGGTTAAGGGGGGTCAAAATATACCCTGGGCAGGTGGCCAGTCTATCAAAGTCTGTGTTTTTAATACCTAAAAAACGTCCATGAAACCTATCAATTTACGAAGCAGACCAACAGCTAATGAACACCAGCTGTGAGTTACAAATGTTTGTTTGGTCCCTCACAAAAAAGCTAAACTATACTGGTCACACCGGACAGACAATTTCAGTGGAATAAAATCCCAAGAATGTGTTGCTTCATCTTGGTAGCTACCAACGTATATCATCCTGCAGTACTATAATAATCTGAATTTAACCCTATAATGCCAAATGTATCATATTTGATACATACGGTTCCTGAAGTCTTTTGGATCTGAGACTTTTTGCATCATTCAATGGTAAAAGCTGTTGTACACATTCATATATACCTGATAACAGCGAGTAGACGACTACACCCAAAAATATTTTTGACTTATTGCACGCTAATTTGATCAAAATAATTTATGTTTTTTTCTTCAAATGTTGTTGAGGGTCCAAGGAAAGACTTCAGACTAAAAAAATCAGGCTTTAAAGAGTTAATAACACTCTACCTTTTTTTCACATTAGAACAGATAATGATATATTTGTCACATAACCATCTCAACGTCCCAACAATCCACAATTTTTTTAATTCTTGCCGACACACCCACTCCTGAAGGTTGAGAGGTAGTCTGTCGAATATACTGCCCTACGAAACCAAACCAATGAACGAGCAAACAGAGCCAAGATTGGATAACATGACTTTCCTACAGTTTCTGATCGCAGTTCGAGGCTAGAGACGACTTACCATTGGCTGCATCACCTCCACCGTGGACTTGCACGCTCCGTTGAGGCAGGTCCCGTTGGGGCGGCAGGGGGTGCCGTCGGCCCAGGGCAAGCTGCTGTTCTTGGTGGAGCATTGCCACGTGCCGTCCTCCTGACACCACAGCTGTCTGCAGACGTCGCTGTCCGAGATGTTGGGGCAGAGGACGAACTCCTCTCCGAAGATCTGCTGGCACTGTTGGTCCACGCTGTACTTAACCCCCGGGAGCTCTTTTGGAAAAGGCATCGTACTCTCCGGGACATCAAGTAGACAGTCCCCTGTAATTAGAGTACAGATACAGGGGTTGGACAAAAAAACTGAAACACCTCTCATTTTAGTTTGGGAGGTTTCATGGCTAAATTAGACCAGCCTGGTGGCCAATCTTCATTAATTGCACATTGAACCAATAAGAGCAGAATGTGAAGGTCCAATTAGCAGGGTAAGAGCACAGTTTTTCTCAAAATATTGCAACGCACACAACATTATGGGTGACATAACAGAGTTCAAAAGAGGACCAATTGTTGGTGCGTGTCTTGCTGGCGCATCTGTGACCAAGACAAGTCTTTGTGATGTATCAAGAGCCACGGTATCCAGGGTAATGTTAGCATACCACCAAGAAGGACGAACCACATTCAACAGGATTAACGGTGGACGCAAGAGGAAGCTGTCTGAAAGGGATGTTCGGGTGCTAACCCGGATTGTATCCAAAAAACGGAAAACCACGGCTGCCCAAATCACGGCCGAATTGACGCTGTATTGGCCGCAAAAGGAGGACCTACACCATACTAATAAAGTATTGTGGTCCAAAACCGGGTGTTTCAGTTTCATTGTCCAACCCCTGTACATTTATAAGCAGCACTCTTACATCAGTATAACATTTAGAATGTCTTCGGAATGGGGAATGACATCAGAATTTCTGGGAGAACATTCCCAGCCGCATAAGTCCTTTGGATACATTTTTTTAAACTGATAAAGAACGTTTTTTTTTTCGCCAGCTGTTGCTTTTGGCCGCAGCGGTCGTGAGCAGGAAAAAGTCCATACTATGACTCAATGGAAAAAAAGATTCGCTGATAAGTCTAGCGAGAGCACAAATAATACAAGATACACAACATGTCAGGGGAGGGAGCTAAAAAAAATAAGAGGAGCATGACGACAGGAGGTAAAAATCTATCGCAGTTTGAGGGGAAGAAGCATGTTCAAGCAGGAAGGGCGGATCAGAACAACACTTTTTTGCACATCTCTGAATCATCCCGTATGATAAAGTCGCTGTTTTGTTGGCAAATGCCCACCTTGCCTCAACATTGAGCTTGAGCTTGAGTAGTAATCCGTAAAAGAATATTCCTCACCATGCCCGTTGTCAAAGAACTCAGTGATGTAAAGGGCACTGCAGGGAGACCAAGGCATGGTTTTATTAAGGCTGACAAACAGAGGAGCCATCAGGTAACTTCCTCCAAGGTCTCCAAACAGTCTCTCACAAGTCTTGGAGTCATCATGGGGCATACTCAACACATGGCCTGCAGGAACACATGAACGAACAGTAAAGTGTCACACTTTGAAATCTGAAAACATACTGGTATTATATCATCATTACACGATTATCAATTATGGACAAACAACATATAAATATATATGGATAGACAGACCGACAGTCAGACAGACAGATAGAATTATTTAAAGCCCAATAAATGACACCAAATATGACCTAACCGAGTTCATGTGCGGCCGTGAAGGCAGCTTGCAGGCCGTTGTCCTCAATAACCGAGCAGCTTCTCTTGGGGTCACACATGGTCCCAACGTCGGCCACGCCCAATGTGTCACAGCTCATCTTTCCACAGATGTCCTGCAGGGGAAAATGACACAGGAAAAATTGGGTCAACCTAAGAACGTGAAATTAGAAACTGAATAGAAAGTGACCACAGCCATGACTTTTTGAGCTACTGGGTTTGGTCACCACTTAGTTGTGCGTTTTCTCTCTTTGACAGGCTGACTTTACGGGACTGTCTTCTACATTCACACCAGTGTGTGGTCGGACCTTTAGAGTTCATTTAAGGACTACAAGTAGGGCCAAACCAGATTGATTCTACATTGAAGATCGTCACTTCTACTATAGTTACTGCTTAAAGCTTGAGCTTTAACACTGTGACATGCAATGAAATAACTACATATGAGGCATTGCTAAATTAATTTTTATACTCATTAGCACCTATTTTTACAGGTACCAGAAAACATCCCCCCATTGTCTGTACCACTTATTTCGAATACAGTCGCAGGGAGTCTGGCAAATGTCCAAACCGAACACGTAGGGAGTCAAAGCACAAGACATGATATACTTGGAGTCCATTGGCAAAGCTAGAAACTGTACAGAAAATCAAATAATTAGCTATAAGTTTTATTGTTCAGAGGTTGCAAAAGCAAAAAATGTATTATCTCACTGTTGCTTGCCTCTGCTTGTTTAAACTAACAAAACACCATAACACAGTCGTATTGGAAAGTTCCTTCTCAAGGCTTGTCAGAATCATTGAATTGGAGACAAGTACGGCTGTCTGGGGAAGCATGCTTTACCAAATAAGTTGTTATTTACACCCAGACACAAATGCAAGCACACATACAGGTTCCAATGGTCTGCAACTACCTTTGCTTATCATCTCATTGTTCCTCTGAGGCAGTGGCTTTAGAAATGTAATTCCACAACAAAAATATTTGCTATGGACCCCTAACATACAATTGTTTTTTTCTGTTTGAGATGAATAAATAAGTCACAAAAACCCAGTCAGGAATGGCGTGAAACATTTGAATAGCAGTGACATGTCTTCTTGTAAAAAAAAACAATCCAGTGGTGTATGAAATGTCAGTAAAAATAAGAAAATACTGGGAAAAAGACGCATTTAATAATGCAACGTAAGTGGATACCATTAATCCTACCAGTCATCAAAACAGGATAAAAGATGATCTCTAATCAGAATCAACAGATGCCGCTAAAGATCCACCAATTCCTCAGTGAAGACCTGTTGCTGAATTGCATCTGCGCGATGGAAGACAAACATTTCCACTGGAACTAGACCAGGGTTTCACTCAAACAATGTTATTCACATCAGTTCAGGATCGGTCAGAGAAGCAGAAGACAGTTTGATGTCCCTCGTGGCATTCCAAACCCGTGAAAATACACATTACACATAAAGACTTAACTCAAAATGCGGTTTGGAATATCGAAGGGTTCAAAGTTGAAGAGTTTAGCTTGTGTAGAAGGAAATCTATTTGTGGCTCGGCGCGACTGTTATGTCGATCACATGAGATGACAAACTTAGTGTACATGTTAAAAACGTACAGCGATCCACAGTGTGGCCGTTTTGTGCGGTGGAAACAAATCTGTCCCCGCCCGAGAGGACGGCCGGCCACGCGAGATGGAGACGGATGCATCCGTGACCTCGCCTCAACCTCCTCACCAAAAAAAAAACTGAAAAAGCTAAGGCTGTGATTCAAAAGACATCTGGACTTAAAGCCACGGTTTAAACAGAACTCAGCATGTTTGTACAGCTTGTTCCACAACAGCAACAGTCACCCTGTAACATGCAGCCTGACGTCCCTTAAGTCTGAGATGCACCTTTTTCTCTCAGTGTTACATGATCTGAACTTGGGTTGAACTTGACATCCACTGCCAGAAAGAGCTATCTTGAATTTTTTCTACTTCTGAATAACCTTTCTCGTTGTAAGATCAAAAACTATGGATAGTCTGGAAATTGGCTTTCAGGCTTAATGGGCAGCATCAATCCTTAGTTAATGTGTTAAAACACCCCTGAATGATCCACAGGAGCAAACGGGTTTTATGAAATTTATCAGCCTTTCTGATGACGAGTTAGGCAAGTGTAATTGACAAGCAGCAACATCCTGCTTTTTAAGAAATCAAATCATATGGATACCGATGAACAAACAATTAACCAGGTAAGGGTGTTTGTAATATCATGTGTAATATCATGTTCTGTGTTACACCAGAAAAAGACTTGAAAAAGTGTTTTTTTTGCATGATGTGGTTCAAAACAGTCCTCGATGCCTTCAAATGCATGAGAAAAATATTTCCACTATATGCAATTAAATGGAATCTCAAGTTTCATGGCTGTAGTATGCAAGGCATTAAGTTTTAGCCCTAAATCAGCAGTGTTATTAAGCCCTGATCCTTTTAAATGCTTTATCAAGGCAGTCTTAATCTACCTTCTATGCTTTAAAGAATATCTCAACAAGATAAACGGGGAATGTACTAAGGATTGTTCAACCTGATCGGAAGCTGCTTCAAAATCACAGCACAAGAGGCTGAAAAAGCCATGTGTTCCACTCATCATTTCCTCTGGGGTTACAATTACATGCTTTTGTCATATACTCGGAAGATAAATTACCAGCCTGTCATCAACAAAGCCACACGTAAGAGGACTCAGCAATAAAAATGCAATAATAGAGAAGTTACTGAACAAACGTATTGTCAGCATGCACATACCAGATGTCTGCTAAATAAAGCAGAACAGGTCAATCACAACTCAAACTCCAAAAACTTATGAACCTATTTCCTATTTCATAAAGCAGTTTGTTTGCTTCTGCGTTGACATTTGTCCTGGTCGGAAAAGATGATACAATTTTCCATTTCGGCAATAAGTTTTCCGGATCCTTACTAAATAAAGAACTACAAAGACTTTCCTCTCAAGCCTAGCTTTTTTTTTTTTTTAGTCATCGTTTTTTCTATACAACAAAACAAGTTGCCCACATGGCAGTTAGGGCTTTAGAGAAAGGTACTCCCTCACACTGACATCACCAAAAATCCACTCTTGGGACTCCATGACACTTTGTGCCGTTGTGGCTGAGAAACCACATTTAACACCACAGCTGGACTGTGACTGAATTCCACCAAAGCTTATTTCATGACTCATCCATTCTCCATTCACTCCCTTCTAAAATACTGTGTATGACTCTTACGATTGAGAGGGCCTTCCATCAAGACTGTAACTGTAAAATATTTTGTTCGGATATTGGATAATTTTTTTTAAGGCTGTATTACATAATGGTTTTATTTCTGGATTTCCCAAACTTGGATAAGCATTAGTGAGCTCTGATTGAGCACAAGCCTTGGGTTTTTCTCAAATCATACCTCTTTTTTTTTTTAGCAAGGCAACATTTAAGTGTCACACTACTAAATTTTGACAGACACATAACAGAAAGATAAAAGTGACACTACACATATAGAGGGTATAGAGGATTATTTACCAGTTTCTCTCTTTTTAAAATCAATAGAACTTTTTGTCTTTTTTCTTTTTTCTTTTGCAATTACCAAACTTTAACTACTGAGCCAACACTGAGATCAGCAACCCTCTGGTTATCAATATCTGTAACACAGGTACAGGAGGTTTTTATTTGAGCATATAAATATATATATATCCTGGGTTTGTTTACGGATGTTGTTTTTGAAAACTCTTCTGCTGTCCACTGGTTTCCAGTTGGTGATATCCCATCTATGACAGATTACTTTTTTTTTTTCCTATAGTACTACTGTTTTATGCAGATTACTCACAAAAAATATCACCGTGGGTTTATACAACAAAAAACTACTGTGGCAAAAAGGAAAATTTTAAGAATATACCAATAGTTTGTGGACTTCCAATTCTTCACTTCACCAAAATGTGAAGAATTCAAAGTCTTATACCGATGAAAGTATTCTCCCATTGCAGACACAGCCAGATTTGTTCCCCGGTTCTCACCTCTCTGGTGAACAGCATGGCCGTGTCGTAGTGCTCCGGGTGCCTCTGACTGGGCGGGTTGAAGAGCTGCTGCCAGGAGCAGAAGTTCCGCAGGGCCACGCCCCCGATGCCGGACACCTCCGGCCCCACCTCCTCGTCCTCCACCACCAGCATCTTCACCACCACCATGTTCACCGAGTTCTTTATGCTGGGGTGCTTGTACAGCTGGGCTGCCATGGAGATGAGTGTGAGTATGTAGTGCTGAAAAGTAAAAAAAAAGGACATAAAAAAAACGTCAGTCTTTCGAAAATTGACTCACCTGAGTGACATGTGGGCTGTTTAAGTTGTAACCTTAACAACCCACTAGCTATGGTCAAGTACTTTAGACCAAACCTTTCTAGACAAGAGAACAATGTTAACATGGGAGGTACAAACATCTTTTAGAGCCAAGCAGAAAAAATCCAACTACCCTCAATCAAACTCAGGATAATGCTGTGCTATTTGGGAATTGCAAATATAGAACATTATTGGCATTTTTTATCATGTAGTTTCTTATCAGTAGGATATTCAGAATGATATACAGAGGGGGAAATAAGTATTTGACCCCTTGCTGATTTTGCAGGTTTGCCCACTTACAAAGAAATAACTTTAATCATATGTACATTCTAACAGTGAAAGACAGAATCCCAAAGAAAATTCCATAAAATCATATCATATGAATTTATAAAAATTGATAACCATCTGATGAGGAAAAATAAGCATTCTTTGTAAGTGGGCAAACCTGCAAAATCAGCAAGGGGTCAAATACTTATTTCCCCCACTGTAAATGTATACATTTGGGCTGTTTTCCTTATATAATTAATTCACATTCATCAATCAGTTGACAGAAGCCCAGAACCCGATTCAAAATCCCATCTGTGTGAGTAAAACATTTTAAATATTGGTGTCGCCCGTTGACTTTTCCCATCAGGGCCACTGCATATCCGCCTTGACTGGCATGGTGGGTTTGGCAAACTTTTTTTTTTACTCCAGATGCCCTTCCTGGTGCGTCCCTGGCCTTAAGACAGACTCAGGACCAGCCCAAAACACGACGCAGAACACCAAAAAACCATTTGACGTTGCATTGGAGGCAACTGGGAGCTCGTTGTCTTACTCAAAAATACCTCGATGGGCAGCCTTGGACTGAACAACTGACCATCCCAATGTCAAAACCACGCCTAACCCTGAACCACAGCCACCTGGAGGACATTTCAAATGCAACCTATAAACAAAAATTAACAGTTGTTATATACATAATTTATGGCAAGCTACCAGTTGAGGCCAGTTATAACTTTGTCTTATAGTTTTTGCACAGTTTGGGGTCTTGCCTTTTAAAATTGAGCATTTTCTATTATCAGATTCAATGACTAAATGTATCTCTGCTATTGTGGGAAGGAAATCTGATGTCATTACTGCTGTTATTACTAAAAAACAGGGGGATGCATGAATCTGAATATGTACAATTTATCTTTATACTAAATCAGACAATGTGTTGCAACACTTTACTTCTTAAGCTTTAAAATGGCCTTAATAGCTGGACCACAATACATGCATTCCTAACATATATTACATCAGATGAGAGGCATTATCATTTGTATTATGGTGTAATGGCAGTAGGGATGGGCAGAGACAACATAGTTTTAAAAATAGTGTGTGTGCACGTGTGTGTGTTAGGAAATCTGGGATGTGTGTGCTGAGTTTTTCAGAGGCAGACTGATATTTCCTCATAAAAAGTTTTTCCATACAGTCCACACGCACATTGAACCACATGTTGAAATGTGTCTGAAATCTGATTTATTCGTGATTTGTAATGAAAATCCAATATAAGCCCAGTTTATCAATCTCTGGCTTTGCCAGTGTGGCCCTGTGGGTTGTTACCTAAGTCTTATTAGGGAATAGTGCAGAAGGGTTTGGCTGCTGAGGAGTGTTGTAAATACAAAAAAGACTGGCTGGCCGACTGTGCCAAGATCATGAGCTCTGCAAAGTTTTGATTAGGAAAGTCTTTGGTTCTTTGCTTCAGGAGCGGCAAAGCAGTGATGTCAAAACATCATCCTTTGGATTTTGTTCACTTGGAAAATGTGATGTTTTCTGTGGTACGGACCAGAAGAGGATCACTTTTATACAACTCACTTGGTAAAGGCAATTAATCTGATAACAGCTATGAATCTTCAAGCATGATATGGCCATGTTGCCAAATCGTGACGGAGCGCTGAGGAATGTAGCTCAGCATTTTTGACATTTCTTTTGCATGACCTATTTCTTAGCTTGAAGAAAACAGCGAGAACCGTCGATTTCCTCTCTCATCGCTGCCAAAAACATGTTTTATAGCAGGCAGAGAGGCAGAAAGCTCTAGATTCAGTCACAGGATTCCAAATGCAACAGACCGATTGAGACTGTAAAGGGCAAAGATGTGGGAGTCTAAAATGCCAAATAAACATTTTATGATTAAACGTGAGGACAGAAAGAGATATGATGATATCTGACCTTTATTTCATCTCCATAGAAGTGGGTCATGGTCGTGTCAGCTACAACCAGCGTTTCAATGAACCGTGGCGCAGAAACAAATCGTCTCCGGCGAGGTTCCCATCTTGCATCACTGTTTCCGTGCGTAAAACTTCTCCCGTGCTTTTTTTCGGGGCTCCCTTTCTCAAACAGAAACGGACCATCGGAGCTCCCGCTAAATTTCCTCCTCTTGATGACATGCAGCTGCTCCGTGAGGTCGAGTCCCAGACCTCCGCGGACTTTGGGCTCAATTAGATATTCAATCCCGTCCGTAATGAAGGAACCAAAGATGCCGGAGCACAAACTGACAGCCACGACCGAGTTTGGGTCTTGGTCTACGTTCCCAGAGTAAAAGCAGCTTCTCAGCTGTCCTTCGCTCTCCTCTGTCTGGTTCATAAATGTCTGGAGATCCGCGTGGAGGACATTCAGGGCTCCCGAGCCGCTGCGTAAAACGCCCGCATCCCTGGCTCTGATGCGCTGTATGGTGAAGGAAGGCGAAAGAAAGTTGGTGTCCGGGATTAGATTTAGAGTCACGTCCTTACCAAAGGCTCTAAAGGCCAACTTTGGCTGCTCTTCGCTCCTTTTCCAAAAGCGGCCACTGACCCTGCCCTTTACGCGCACAGGTACCACATCCTCCGATTCAAATGGAGCGGCACGAGCGTTGACTAACCAGGGAAGCAAAAGGACAAAACACACAGCGGCACACATCTTTGCCACTGCCTGGACTCAGTAGTGGTAAACTGGTAATAATAAATAAAAAAAGAAAGAAGGCTCGACAAAACAAAAATAAACGTAAATCGTTTCTGTATAAGAACTGGTGCGTCTTTTGCTATCCAATCTTCCTCCGATGGAAAAATAAAGCCAGTTTCTGTCCAAGTCTTTATCAAAGTATGTCGTTCAGCATCAATGTCTGCGATGTCCCTTTACAGAGCTGAGTCCTGTCCCGCTCACATAGGCACCGCTGCAGTCTGGACACGTTGGGGGTATTTATACGTTTGCTCTTCCCTGGACATGCGGGGGTTTATTTTTGATATCCTCACTTGCTGGAAATTCTCCTCCCACTCGCACTTCAGGAGAAGCCTGCGGATAAAACGGATCCAATGAGAATAGGGCAACACTCCCCCCTTCTGAGAAGATTGCTTGACGACCGCGCGCCTATTATTAACTTTGCGTGCTATGTGGCGGCGTCTGGACAACTATTCTATGCATAGCTTTAGATGAGGTCCGCCACTTGAGTTATTTTGGAGACGCGTCTGTGTATGTATAGCATGGTATATAGCCTGTGTGCATATGGCAGACCCCCTCCACTCCCACACACACGCACACACACGCACACATACACACAAACTCACACATAAACGCACACATACACAGAAACGCACACAGGTTGAGGTCTTAGTTCTGACCACATGTCTAATCACACCAGTGAAACAACTAAATACATGAATATGAATCCCAAAGGGAACATTTTTTTTACTGAATGTGTTTTTTTTATTCATTTCCAAGGAAGCGGAGGCTGACAAGACGCATCCTTTTAATGATCATTTTTGAGGATTTCCCCTAAAGGGTTTTGTTCTGTTTCACAAGCCAATAGACATGGTACGCCAGACATCATTTTTAATCTCCCTCTCAACAATAGTTGATGCCAGATGAATGACTGCGCCGATCACCGAGGCGCACTTTGACACATCCAACGGCAAACGGCGCAAGAGGACAACCAACAAGATTCCCAGATGCGGCGTTACTACTCAGGATGACACTAGGTTTCGCTGTTTAGCTTATTTAAATTTTCCATGTAAATATCGCTAGTGTGATGACATGCACTATGTAACTTTTTTGCAAACAAACGTCAAGACCTGGTTTTTTTTTTCCACATTTTCTTTATAAATTAAGTTATGAAAATGTTCACTGAATCTGTTTAAAGGGAATTGGAAATGTCAAATGTATACGCACTACAGTCTTGTTTAGTTGGTTGGTTAGTTAAAATGTTTTTTCTATTTATTTGTTTTTAAAACATGACTATATTCCTTACCTTTAACCTTATTTGTATTATTTGCCCAGACAACAATTCGAAAATACAGCATTTTTATGAACTGTCCAGTGGCTCTGGGGTGGGGGGGATATGCTGTGGAGGGAGGAGGGAGGCGATAGGGCGACGCTGCACCTTCTATCGCACAACAATATGATTTGAAGTTGAAATTGGCTGCCGCGCGGGGCTACGCGCTCTCTGTTACGCACGTGCTCCGGCTTCATTTGACAGGGATCGTCAGTGTTTTGTGCGCGTCTTTGAAAGCCGTGCAGCTCAGGGGGAAGTTGCTGTCCAGTGAAAGATGGGAAATATGCTGCAAAGAAGCGCGGGTGCATATTCTTTCTGAAGACGCCCGAGCGGGGGCCCGGTGCCATCGTGCGCAAACGTGCGTCGGATGAGTTTACATAGAGAAACAGGAGCTAAAATGGCAGTTCTTGTCGGTGTTTTGGTCATGTTCACACAATTTCTGCTTCACGTCAAGTTAACATGTTGCATGGAGATAGACTTCTGCATCCCCGTTCTCCTTGATCATCAGAAGAACGAAAAACATCTGCACCGGCGCTTGGAGCAAAACACTGGGAAACAAGTGGCTTTTAGACTGAGCGCGTTCAAACGGGAATTTTACCTACACCTCACCTCGGATTCTAGTTTTCTTGCATCTGAAAACGTGCAGCAGCCCCAGGGCGAACCCAACGGCTCCGCTGACCTCAGGGAGTGCTTCTACTCCGGTGATGTCAACGCAGACCCCAACTCCTTTGCCGCGCTTAGTCTGTGCAAAGGTCTCCTGGGTGGGTTTTCATTCAACGGCATGGAATATTTCATCAGTCGAGCCAAAAATGAAGAGGACACGTCTAATTCAGTGAACTTTTTGGAAAGCGTGCATATCGTTCGCCGCCGTGAACGCGCTCCTCATCCGGGCATGGACCTTCTCAGCCGGTGTGGAGTTACACCTGACGCAAACTTCACGTTTTCCCTGGAGAAATACAAACACATAAGCCAGTTGGAGATCGATGGCATATCCGAGAACGTCCTGAAATCCTTGGGGAGGTCCAAAAGATTCGCGTCCATACCGAGGTTCGTGGAGGTACTGGTCGTGGCGGATGAATCTATGGCCAAGTTTCACGGCGATGACCTGAAGCATTACCTCCTGACCCTCATGTCGGTCGCAGCCAGGCTTTATAAACACCCCAGCATCCTGAACTCCATCAATGTAGTGGTGGTGGGTTTCATGCTGATAAACGACGCTGACAAAGGACCGAAGGTTTCCAGCAACGCCGCTTTGACTCTGCGCAACTTCTGTTCCTGGCAGAAGAAGTTGAATAAACACAATGACAAGCACCCTGAGCACTGGGACACCGCCATTCTGTTCACCAAACAGGTAGGAGAGAAAGAAACGTGAGGTGCGTTTAGTTCAGGAGCGGTGAGAAAGTACCTGATTATTCTTTACACTCTCCTTTGTCTTTTTTAAACTAGGCTCTTGCTGCACAGTATATTTAAGATAATGCAAATCTGCTTTCCTTACACATAAGTTTGTGTAAATAAGTAAGTCGGCTCTTTCCATACAAACTGCAGAACACAATTGGCTTATTGTCAGCATCTTGGTAAGAATCAGACAAATATTAGATATCCACCTACAATAAAAACTGCTCCATCATGTGCCCATGTTGGTGTTCGATTACATGTAGTCCGGCCAGAGCTGCCAGCTGTTAAACTCTTGTTTGAAATCGTATTTCATAGTTACTGACATCTCTACGTTTAAGTGTGTCATTCCCTCTCCTTACAACAGTCTGCTTTCCATTAGATCGACTTTGGCTCCGACTTGCCATCTGACATACAGCCCCATAGCAACACACACAAACACAAGCATCATGCAGGAGCAAGGAGCAATATTTTATTTACACTTAAGACTGGTGTGCATATGAACGTATATGACTTGTGTCATTGTCCTTGTAGAAAAATGAATGAATGCAGCTGCTGTAATGGAAAATCCTCTTAAAATGTTTCAAGGGGCAAATATGATGGAACACACATGACTGAGAGTTGCTGGTATCCAGTGTGACGCTGAGTTAACAGGTTCATCATTAGCAACTGGTCCAGATTCGCAGCAATTGCTATACGAGCACCAAACAGAAGATGGCAAATGATTAATCTTGAAATGTAGAAGCACCTAAACCTGTTTGACACAGAGTAACTGTCCAGTGGTTAGGTAGCAGTGACTTTGATAACTACTTTGTATAAAGCAGCTGGACAGAGTCCAAGAAAAATGTCCCCATGATATTGTTACCATGACTGCATTGTAATTGTGAGAATGTTGAAAACACCATTTAGCTGAAAGCCTCACTGTACTATGGAACAAAGTGATCAATTATTAAATAAGATAAGGGTTAGCTCAGGGCAGATGGCCGCCCACCCTGAGCCATGGTTCTGCTCGAGGTTTCTGCCTGTTAAAAGGAAGTTTTTCCTTGCCTGTGTCGCCTAGTGCTTGCTCATGGTGGGAATTGTTGGGTTTCTGTAATTAACTTCAGAGTAGGTCTGCTCTGTTTGGAAAGCGCTGTGAGACAACTGTTGTTGAGATGTGGTGCTAAATAAATACAATTTAATTTAATTTAATTTAATCAGATAGACTTTGTTGTCCACCATGTAATAATGACACATTATTATTATTATTACATTATTATTACCATGTTTTTCATTGGGGCTGTACAATGGTGTGGTGGTTAGTACTTTGGTGGTGGACCGGGACCTTTCTGTGTGGAGTTTGCATGTTCTCCCTGTTTCTGCATAGAGTTTTCTCCTCCCACTATTCAAAAACACACATGTTAGGTTCATTGGACACTCCAAATGAACCCCTAGGAGTGAATGTGAGTCGGTGTGGTTATTTGTGTGGCCCTGGGATGGCCCTGTCCTGGTCTCAGCTGAGATAGGCTCCAGCTCCAGCTCCAGCACAATCTGAGTTTCTATCTGTGCCACCAGGACCTTTGCGGGGCCACCACCTGCGACACCCTGGGGATGGCCGACGTTGGGACCATGTGTGACCCCCAGAGGAGCTGCTCCGTCATTGAAGACGACGGTTTACCCTCCGCCTTTACAACAGCTCACGAGCTGGGTAAGATAACTGTTTCTGGTTAGAGCGAACATTTGAATTATGCGTTATTGTTATTATTTGACTTATACTCCAGGTAGACCAGCGGTGTGGTGGTTAGCACTGTCGCCTCAGAGCAAGAGAGAGAGGAAAGGGGGCCTTTATGTGTGTAGTTTGGATCTTTTCCCTGGTTGTATAGGCTTTACTCACCTCCTAGCATCCAAAAATATAGAAATTATATTCCCCGGAGACTCTCAGAGTGAACCTGAGGGTACATGGTTGTCTGTCTCATTCATCTCTGTATGACGAACTGGTGACCTGTCCAGGGTTTACTTTTCTCTCACCAGATTTAGAAAATAGATGTATTTCATATGTATTGTTATTCGGCCACAGAGTGACAAAAAGAAAGAAAAAAGCTACATTTTAAAATGCTACAACGATCCCTGATTATTGTGGGTAAACAGGATAAAAATTTGCCCACTGAGAAAAGAAAAGATGCTCAATATTAAAGATATAATGTGTTACATTGCACAACATCAATTTAGACTGGCACATGAAAGGACTGCTTTAAACTGACTAGCTAGTTTTGGTGGCTTTATATCAGAGATTTCCAAAGTGTTGATGCCCGTGTGACAGTTTCTGATTGATGGCTGCCTAAAAAACTAGCACCAGACAAGCATCACAACCTTTCTACTGTTAAACAGCTATAATGAGACTTACCAATTAGGTTGCATTTTATTCACAACACTACAAACACTTGTGAGAAATGAGCAAAGATCAATTGTTACGTTCTATAAACGAAGAACTCATTGTAATATTTATTAGTGTTATAATTGTGTTATGTGATATCATAATGGTTTGATGTATTGTGACTGGGCACACCTACCAAGTGTTCTAGCATTTTACTTCTAAATTTGAATGAATTTATCCTAAGTTGAAGAAAAAAGCTTTGAAATATTGTGTAACTTATTTCTATAGTTAGATAACTGTGTAGATAACGCGTGTTCGTGTTTTATACGTCCACAAAAATGTCGGACACAAAATTCTTCTCTCATACAGGTGAGTCTGAAAAATTGTGTGGGTTGGCATTGTTTGTGTGTGAATATTCATCTAAAAGCTGTGAATACAACTCAGCTTCTGTCTCACACTTTTTATTAAATAATAACCAATGACTGAACCATCGTTTCAAAATAATGATCGACTGTTTTAGGATAGTCTGCATTGGCTTCTACACAAACAGCGGCAGCAGCACCTAAAGGCTTTTATAGAAAAAGAAAAGTTAACAAAATAGTTCTGCATTAGAAGAAATATAGACTAATTGTATTGAAATTATTATTATCTAGCGGTGATGGTTTACCTGAGCTGATAGCTTAGCCTCTTCTGGGTGATCAGACCAATAGATATGGGTGTGCTCATTGAAAATTTACTTCATGTTGGACACTTCAATTTACAATCTCTTTATTTAAGTCATTACTCATATCTTACGACTATTAGAAAGGATATGAGCACTGATCAAAAGGTAAATCAAGACTTTTATTTTATTTTTACTTTTATTATTCTTCCACTTCAGACAGGAACTACCGGTTCAGAATGGTCAATCCACTATATTCTGACCAAGAACTGTGGCCTCAGACTTTAAGGTGCAAACTCTCATCTAGGGTCATCTTTGAACTTGTTCCACCTACAACGAGAAAGAAAGACGCAATCCTGAGCACACCAGAATCTGTATTAGATAAGATCGGAGCAGAGGTGACCACCTTATGTATGGAGGTTCTTCAAAAGCAGAGTGTTTCAGGTCTTCTTCTATGGTTCATTGTCTGCCAGCAAAGCCAAAACACTCACTTGGTTTATTCTACTGGAGTAATCCGATGAAACAATACGTTTCCAGTGAGTGCTAGACTGTGCCAGGCTTACCATTGCTCTATATTCTGTTGCAATCATAGCTATAACCTTTGTAAACATTCCCAAGACAAATTGTTCTGACAAAAATGACAATGAAACATATTTGAACCGAATATCCTTCACACTCTTTTGAAAAAAATATCTTACTAATAACAGTTGAAATGGCCAATCTTAATTCATCCCTAGAAATGAAAAAAGAAAGACAACTTGAAACACCCTGAATGCAACCTGCACTGGTTAAATGATGTGTTTAATAGCTGGCTTTAATAAGATTCTGATTGTTCTTTGACGTTCCTTAGACATGGCTCTTAGCTTTGATAAATGATCCGTAAATAAGATGTGGCAAATACAAATGCTCAAATGAATGAAAAAGCTTGAAACAAACTAGTTTAAATAATGAACTGTTAGGCCCTGAGTTAAGTGCTTGTTTATCAAGTATAGAGCGTCTGGATTAAAACAGTCCCGGTAATGAGTGAACATATCAAAACCTGTTTTTGCTGATTTGTTTTTCTGCTATGTAATACGCTGTGGGTAATTTATGCAATGCTGCACTTGCCTGTGTAATACTTAATTCTCCTATGCCTTTTATATACTGTTGTGCCTAATATAAAAAAGATATTCTAATAGAATATAACTGTTTGAGACAAGAATTTTCACACTTATCTAAACTTGGAATTTTAACCACACCTTTATAATGTGTTCTGGATTCTACTAATTCTAGTATTCCACTGAGAACACAAGTATTTTTATCTGGCAAACCCTGATCTGTCTCGTGTCTCTTTTCACCCTGCCCCCACAGGACACGTCTTCAACATGCCCCACGACAATGTGAAGGCATGTGAGGAGGTATTTGGGAAACTAAAGGACAACCACATGATGTCTCCCACACTGATTCAGATAGACAGGAGCCAGCCCTGGTCTGTGTGCAGTGCGGCCATGATTACCGAGTTCCTGGACAGGGGTCATGGTTAGTAAACACTTCCTGAATGGGGTTGTGAATTCTGCCCGGATACCATAACCCAGCCCTCAGCTGTTAGCTTTTAACCCGTTCCTCTCAATAAAAATAAGCAAACGTTGCCCCGTTCTGTCACGTGTTTGTTAGGTTAAGCGCAATTTTTATTAATGAATATTCCTTGATCTGCTATTTTGGTCCCTTTCACTTTGTAAAAATAGAAGCTTGGATCTCACTGCCAAAACAAGAGGAAGTCTCCTCTAAACTACTCTTCCAACATGTTCTGACAGAAGATATGTTGTCATCTCATATTTTCTAAACTGCACAGGTACAATATAATTACATTCAAACCCAAATGATTAGTTCTGATGCCTAAACCTAACAAAGTTGGGAGTGCAAGCTTAAAGTCTTGCCAACTTTACCTGTACACCACCGTTCCGAATGGGGCTTTGAGGATTGTTAAAACTTATCTCCCAAAATCGAGGTGAGGATTACTATCCTTGAGGATATCAGGATCAGAATCAGAAATACTTTAATAATCAAAGAGGGAAATTATTTTTGTAATTAACTCCAGAAATAAAACAACAACATATAAATATATACATTGTCTATACATATATACATAAATATATATATACAAAATTCCACACAGATTATACATAAATATATACATAAGTAATTATATGTATACATATATAGGTCTAAAATAAGTGATAGTTATATTACTTAAAAATCAGTGAGTTTGGCCTGAAAATATGGAGACTGGTTGCTTTTTTTAACCAAAACATCAATATTTTTTTTTTGTTACTAACTCCAGAAATAAAACAACAGCATATACATGTCTATACATATATACATAGATATATATATAAAAAATTCCACACAGAGTATACATAAATATATACATAGGCTAAGTAATTATATGTATACATATATAGGTCTAAAATAAGTGATAGTGATATTACTTAAAAATCAGTTAGTGGTAAGTTTGGCCTGAAAATATTGAGCTTGGTTGCTTTTTTTTAACCAAAAAATCAATAATTTACTATAAGAATAAGTGTTTAGATGGAGTGGCCGATCACCAGCCGGAAAATGCGGAAAACTCCCGTCACGTCGATGTCCACCACTGGCCATTCGTATCTCTAACGTCTCGTGTTTGCAGGAGACTGTCTTCTGGATCAGCCTCAGAAGCAACTATCCCTCCAGGACAACCTACCGGGCTCCAGCTACAGCCTGCACCGGCAGTGCGAGCTGGCCTTCGGCCTCGGCTCCAAGCCCTGCCCCTACATGCAGCCCTGCTCCAAGCTGTGGTGCACCGGCAAAACCCGCGGGCAGTTGGTGTGTCAGACCCGCCACTTCCCCTGGGCCGACGGCACGGGGTGCGGCAACGGCCAGCTCTGCTACAGAGGTTCCTGCACTCACAAGAACGCCACCGTGCAAATCAAGGTGAGAAAAGAGAAATCTCACATCTTTATCCTATTTTTCGCTCTTATTAAAGAGGGATGGAACATTGATTCTTTTTTTCGTTTCTCAGGTGGATGGACGCTGGGGGAAGTGGGGTGCCTTTGGAGAGTGTTCCAGAAGCTGTGGCGGAGGAGTTAAGCTGGCCAAGAGAGAGTGTAACAACCCTGTCCCTGCAAACGGAGGAAAATACTGCTACGGCCAGCGCGTCAAATACAGCTCCTGTAACCTAAACCCTTGTCTTGAAACAGGTATGTAAACCACTTTTATAGAAGACTTGCCTGTA
This sequence comes from Menidia menidia, assembly GCA_907169785.1. Lineage (NCBI taxonomy): Eukaryota > Metazoa > Chordata > Actinopteri > Atheriniformes > Atherinopsidae > Menidia > Menidia menidia. The sequence goes on along the minus strand of CAJRST010037777.1, from coordinate 18,762,403 downwards.
TATAGATGATATATATAAATATTCATATATATTATGCATATTTCATGTCATTATTAAAGAAATATAACTTAATTTAAGTAAGTTTTTAAACGCTAGAGCAAATGAAAAAAATTATTCACACACCTCAATGGTCTTTCTGCTTTGAAAATACAAAAAAATCCAGTTAATCAAATAGTTAATATTTATTTTACATTATATAAAATCTATTAAGATCTAGGATTCATTCAGGAAGACAAATACCTGCTTTTACGTTAGCTGCAGTTATTAGCTGGATATTTTATAACCTTTCTCTCTGCTTATTTTAATAGTAACAATGGGAAAAAAGTATATTTCTTTAGGTCACACACAGACTGAAATTCCCACCACTATCGATATCTTAGAGTTAAATGTACAGTTTACAATTCAGATAAGCTTGACAAATACAGTGAGAGCCTTAAGTCAGTTCAACTGGCTCTTGTTTATATATCACCAAATCACAATAAAATCACAATAACTATATGTAAGGTACTTCAAATTTTCAATCTTTTTTAATCCAATTAGAATCCAATTCACTGCAATGCAATCAATTTAGTATCAATATTATCAATTAATCCAAATCAGAGTCAATTAAAAAAGGTTATTAGCAAAGGAATAAGAAATAACCCTCCTCATTTAAATCCAATCGCCCTTTTCAAGTATGCACATGGACTCTGTAGAGAGAAAAAACTTCTGCTTTCTGGAAGGAACCACTGGCTAAAGCAGATTCAGAGAGGGTGAACATTTGCCTCAGCCAGTCGGAGTTTGAGAGGTGTGGAAAGAGGAACAAAAAATATCATATCATATTAGGGATGCTTGCTAAGAATCATAAAGGATAAACACAAACAAAAAAACGGAGCACAGAATGATGAAAGGTGCATCTTGAGAGGGTTAATGGAAGATATATTACCAATCAAATCCAATTAATTAAGGTCCCAAATTTGTCCAGTTCATACTGAGCCAAAACACAATTCAACAGCATGCAAGAGGTAAGGAGAGAAAATACTCCTTTTTGAACAAAATAACCCAAAACCTGGAGTTAAGATGACAGGAAAGACCAAAACAAAACACAAATATCATAACCGCTGCTTATAAAGAAAAACACAGGCTAATGTCAACAACATTGTCACATGTACATAGAGAGGAAAGAGAGCAGAGGGAGGAGAGGTGCATCATGGGAGCCCCCCGGCAGTCTGGGCGTATGGCCGCATAACTATGGGATGTTTCAGGGTCATCTGGGTCATCCCTAACTAGACGCTTTATCAAAAGGGAAACTTTGAAGCCTTATCTTAAAGGTAAAGAGGGAATCTGCTGCCTGAACCCAAAATGGTTCCACAGAGAAGGGCCTGATAACTGAAGACTCTGCCTCCAAATTCTGCTTTTAGAAACTCTAGTAATCACAAGTAGAACTGCAGTCTGAGAGCAAAGAGCTCTGCTGGGAAAATATCCAACCACAATCTCTTTAAGTTTTAGTTTTGTTTGATCTTGGTCATTCGGACCTTTATATGTGTGGATAAGAATTTTATAGTGTATTCTGAATTTAACAGGAAGCCAGTGACGAGAAACTAAAACTTGAGAAATATGATTGGATGAAAGGTTTTCACATTCTTTTAATTGTATTTATTTTTTATTATAATTTTTTCAAAGTATTACCAAGGTGAAAGAATGCTTCCCATGTACTTTCTTTATATGTGAGTTAGATTCTGGTAAGAAACAAACTCTAGGGTTCATCGATGTAATACTAGAGTTTAAAGAAAATGTCATTAGGAGTACAGTTTCTCTCAGAGGTGTTTGAATCCAAAAACCATGAAAATGCATGCCATACTGTCTAATAATGTTACCTAATGGAAGCAGATGCAAAGTGAAAAGAGCTGGTTTCGGCAGATTTTATGCAAATGATCAGAGAGTAGTTTTACATAATGGTTTAATTACAGCTATCGTAAAACTCTGTTCTCGGTTCTCAAGAAAGTTATTTGATCTAATTAAAATCTGAAGTGTCAATGAACTGGTACATTTTCTTGAAATATCTGGTTGGGATTGAGGGTAAAACACATGTTTATGGTTTGGAAGATGCTATTAATATTGTTAGCTCAGAGAGATCGACTGGACAGAAATGGTCCAAATACAAATCTTGGTTTTAAGGAAACTTTGTGATAATGGTGGGAGGATTCCGTGACTCATCCCTCTGTTGGGATGAAATTTTATTAGGTTAGAAACTCATGAAATCATCACTACTGAGATATAAAGCAGCGCATGGTTCAAAAGAGTTTATAGCCATTAAATATTTCCCTACTTTGTTGAAAAGCTTATGTCAACCCCGCCTAAAGTAGCCATGACAGAATTAAACTAATCAAACACAGGGTTTTGTCTTCATCGTGTTTTTGTGTAGTTATTTGCAGCTGCAAAAGTCACTTAAATGAGTAGAATAGACAGTAGCTTTGAAAAGTCTGTAGTTTAACTTTGTGTGATCTCAGGGACCCAATCTTCAATGTTGAAGTGTTGCTATAGGTGAACTTTTCTTTTCTTTTCATCCATAGGCAAGAGTTTCCGTGAAGAACAGTGTGAGGCGTTCAATGGTGTGAACCTGAATGCCAACAGGCTGGGCCCCAATGTGGTGTGGGTTCCCAAATATTCAGGAATCTCTCCAAAGGACAAATGCAAGCTCATCTGCCGTGCCAATGGGACAGGATACTTCTATGTTCTGGCTCCCAAAGTATGTTTCCATGTTCACTTTTTGTGATCTGTTTTATCCTCATGAGACCCTGCAATGCACAGTTGTCCTCTAGAAGGGACATCGGATTTTACATTTCCTGTGTCGGTGAACGAACCCAAACAAATCGCATCACTGTAAAGCCCTGGCTGCCTAATCCCCAGCACACTGGATTTAATTAATGCATACCATTTAGTCTTTTTAATGAAGCTGTTAAAAATGTTCCAAACAGAGAAGGAAAATGCATTGCTGTGTGTCAGAAAGTTTTAACTAACTTTCTCTGGTGAAAACCCCCCCAAAACAACTCAGTTCAAGAACATGAATTCTATGTTTAGAAGTTGTTTTGACGAGGAAAAGAAGTGACATATCGACTTCATTAACCAGCAAAACACAATTACCCTCTGCCATCTGGGGACTGTTTCGCCTGTTAAGTGGTAGCTCTACTGGAAATGATCTTATGTCCCATAAACGCATCATTAAGCAGTGGTGCTACTTTTCATCATGCTGCTGTGGATAACAATAAAGCCACACTTCGTTTTAGTTCCGTTAATATTGTGTTGACTTTTAGTCGACCTGACTTCATACACAGAATAAGTCCAAATCTTATGGGAAGCATGGTTGAAACATTGATGCTATTGGTGCTATTTTTACAAAAAGTAGTTGCAGTGTAAGAATAGCTGGTAAAAATAACAGTAAAACCTTTAAAGGTGTTGCGCTGTGATGCATCTGTTTTTTCTATTTTGTATCAGTAAGCCTAGATTCATCCAATAAATCCAATTGTGTGGATCAGATATCCATGTTCTGCTCTTGATGTAATATACGTTTTTGTAATCCAAAACTGACAGGTTGTGGACGGGACGCCGTGCTCCCCTGACACCACTGCCATGTGCGTTCAGGGAAAATGTATCAAGGCAGGCTGTGATGGCAAGCTCGATTCTAACAGGAAATTTGACAAGTGTGGTGTGTGTGGCGGGGACAACCAGAGCTGCAAGAGGGTCTCAGGAATGTTCACAAAGCCTGTGTAAGCAATCCCTTTATCCAAGTATTCATGTCATGTATGGTGAATTGATCAGGTGGAATTATTGTAGGACAGCCAGCCTGTTGGAGGAGCTGAGAACAAAGACATTTAGAACACAAACATGTTCAAATGAAGTATTGACTGCTACCTTTCAAGTTGACAAGACTTTACAAATTTGGAATAGTTTATATGGTGCTTGGACCAAAAAGCAAATCTTGTCTTATTCTCAAACTAGGGCAATATTTGTGGGAGTCTCCACTCAACTCCTTAAACTTATGATTTTTGGAAAAAAAATTGTCACTGTATAATACAACAAATGTAATGGTAGCAGTTCATTGCCACCAAAAACAATTTAGATGGCATTACGATTACAAATTTGTTGTATTGCGTTAATGATTTATGGCATTCCTGATCTGCTACTTTAGTCATGGCTACAACTTCGTGGTGATGCTGCCGGTTGGAGCCTCCAACATTGACATCCGTCAAAGGGGTTACCAAGGAATGGTCAACGACGAGAACTACCTTGCTGTGAAGAATCGTTACGGCAAGTACATCCTGAACGGCAACTACGTGGTGTCAGCCGTGGAGCGTGACCTGCTAGTGAAGGGCAGCCTGCTGCGCTACAGCGGCACCTCCACATCGGTGGAGATTCTTCAAGCCAAAAGACCCCTGCAGGAGCCTTTGACCGTGGAGGTCCTCTCGGTGGGGAAGATGACTCCTCCCAGGGTGCGCTACTCCTTCTACATCTCGAAGGAGACCAAAGAGGAGAAGACTCTTCGGAAAGAGGAGAGGAGCCACAAAACGCAGAACAGCGTCTTGGCCGATAGAAACAAAGTCGAATCTAAGAAGGAGGTGATGAGTAAGAGGCCCATCAGCCACTGGGTAACAGGAGATTGGAACAAATGCACTGTGACTTGTGGGAATGGTCTCCAGAGGAGGATGGTCCAGTGCCAAAGCATGGAAGGACGTCCTGCAGCGGACTGCGGCATTACCGACAGGCCGGTGGCAGTGAGGGCGTGCGGAGATCCATGCCCCAAATGGGATGTCGGTATCTGGTCTCACTGCTCCAAGTCGTGCGGAAGGGGCTTCAAAAGGCGGCCGGTACGTTGCGTTACAGAGAATGGCCTTAATCTCCCAAGAGACCACTGCTCTGGTAGAAGGAAACCTCAAGAACTAGACCTTTGCAACTTGATGGTGTGTTAGTGCAGAGCAGATTCAGGCATGCATTCGAGGCAGAACCTAGCTGAAGATGATTCATAATTGTGTCGTGAGCAAATATGCTCAATCGCAACCTGACTTTCTTTGAAAGAGTCTTATAAGACTTGTGTAAAAGAAGTGTCAAACCATTTGAAGCAGGTTCAAGATGTGGTTAGTCTACCTCTAACATGATACCTGTGCATGTGAGTCCTTTTAAAATTGGAATATGTAACATCCCTGTTTGGTCACAGGGACAGCATTTCAGAATATGCTGTTGGCATCATGTTCAGACATGCCCAAACACACATTGTCATGTTACAAACTACTCTAGACGGTGCAGAAAGTTATTATGTAGGAGGTTATGTTACTTTATCATCATTCCTATCCGGCTGGAAGCAATGCTGTTTGAATAAAAGGTGGTGAAGGGGAACATATGCAAAGGGGGAAAGAGGGTGATCACGTGGACATGATTTGTTTATCAAATTGTACACAGTCATTTCAATGAAAGAAAAATCAGGTTTGTGTGTTTTAACCAAAAGATAATCTATTATTCTAATAGAAATCATCACTACTACTCATTACTGTCATTGTAGACTTTGTTTTACAGTTGCCATGTTTTTACCACATGGACATATAGTTTTGAGAATAACTTCAGAGATGTTTACAAAGAAGACAAGTCGGTATGTATGTCTGATTCTCAATTAGTTAAATGCCGTGGAAGGTTAAAAAAAAACAATTCTTCAAATATCATTAAAGTTTAATGTACTTTTTCTTATATGACTTTCGTTGTACATCCCCAAAAAAGAGGATAAGAGATTTAGCCACGGTCTCTTATCTTAATGAAAGCCGCCTGAGGTGAAATTGTGGCATAATCAAGGCGCGTGAATGCATCTATAAGGGTTTATATGCATCAGTAGGATAAAACTCAGTTGAATGTTATAATTATACTTAAAAAGCAGCATGAGATAGAACACTACAATGATACATAAATCAGTACAAATTACACCAATACAAAAGACCATTCAGCCTTGTAAGTTAAATATAAAATTAAATAGTATTTGCCTAGAAATCCAGACACAAGTAATGAGTGCAATAAAATCAAGTCTGGGGCTTATATTTGAAAAAATATTTTATTTTGATCAGTGTTGGCCTGTTAATTCTCTGTTTTTCCATAAAGACTCCTTTTGCAGTTACTTTTCTTATTATTTACCTCGAATAGTAAAGTCCATTGGTCTATGTTTGTATTTTCTCCCCTCGTATCTATGGATTCTCCCCAGGTACTCCGGCTTCCTCCCACAGTCCAAAAACATGCATGTTAGGTTAATTGGAGACTATCAATTTAACCGAGGAATGAATGCGCGCGTGTATGTGTGTGTGTGTATAGTTGTTTGTCTCTGTGTGGCCCTGTAATGGACTAGCAACCAGTCTAGGGGCTGGGATAGGCTCCAACACCCCCATGACCCTTATAGGAATAAACTGTACGAACAATGGATAGTTGCTCTGTCACTTCTTACTCTTAACAAGAATTACTCCATAGAGTTTTTTTCAATATTTGTTTGTTTATTTTTTAACTTTAAAAAAATGTGGAATCTTTGCTTGTTTTTCAGTGTCATAACTGTCAAAGTTTTTATGGTTTAATCATTTACAAGTGTTACTTCCTATTGTGAAATTTATATAGTCCAACTAATATTGGACTTTTTAAAGAGATACAAGCATATTAGTCCAACTGAAATAAAACAGATATTACAATGTCAGACCAAACATACACAAAATGGAAAAAGCCCAATAGTAACAAGACCAAAGAGGGCATATCACTGGTTGTAGTGAAGAGTACACTGTACTTCAAATAGACCCCTTTCATCAGAAGGATAGCAACAGTTAAATAACCTAGCTGAGCAATGGCTGTAACTTAACTGCGCAAAGAAAAGTACTGTATTTTAAAGCGTAAAGAAGAAAAGAGCCTTATGAAGGAGTTCTCTGACAATATTACAATTAAAAGAGGATGCCCAGTAATTTCATCCTCATATTTTTCTCATTGATAGTATATATTCCAGACACGCATTCACAGAAAATTGACCTCAAGCTGTAAATATTTAGTTATAATCTTCTTTTAGGTTAGACAGCTATGCCTATCTGAATTTACATAAAGTTAGGCAAGTTCATCCATTGGACAGAATTTCCAAAAAAAGCACCTACATTTTGTAACTCGGCACAGTGAATCAATGCTAATTTGTTTTTGCCTTTGTGGATAGTCTCAATATGTACTTTATTAGAGAAAAAATATATTTCAGAGGGACCAGTTATACCATCTAAAGGGTGGAAATGTTGAATTATCTTTCTCAGTTGTCTTTTTGTAATTGTATACTATGTATACATTCACCTGTACAAAATAAAGTATAAAAACATAAGAGTTAACCAAGTGTTTTGTTGATTGAAACTGTCAATATTTGCTTTTGGTGTCCCACATATATTCTAGTACATGCCTATAAAGAAACATTTGCCTTTCGTCACTTAACAATATCTTTGATTGGATGCCCCTTGAGCATCTACCAATTCTTTCACAGTATCTTTTACATTGGACTTTTACTGCTCCATCACAGGGTTCATATCTAGGCCCTTTACCAATTGAAGCATGACGGCAGATGGACCACATTCATTCATTCATTTTGGTATTCTGCTGATCCAAGCTCTGTTGTCCTGACTATACTATAATAACACACCCGGCTGGGTCAGCGCCTGCACAGTAAGTCCGATGCATTGTTTGACATTCACCTCTCAGACTTGGACACCATAACCCCAGGGCCCTGAGGGTTTTGATGTATGAGCTAGAGACTCACTTTAGTTTTTTGGGCAAGTCAAAACAAATTGGTAAAAACGTCTGATGTGTTGTCAAAAGCTCTGATGGCACATGTATACATCTAACCATGTGCCTCAACCAAAACTATTTCTAATATCTGAGTGTGTTCCTTATTGTTCAGTAGATTGGACAGCACATGTACACACATTAACATCTTCCCTGGTGGTTCCTGTTCAGCCCATAGTCTTGACATAAGAATGCATTCTTTCTTGACATTTTTTTTACTTTTTCTTTTTGTATTATTTCAAATATTGTAGCTTCTAATTGAAGACCAAAGTGTCCCTTGTACTCAGCCCAGTGATCTTAATTTTGGTGTCAGATTAGACTAAAACCAGTTATCTTAAGGTCAAGAATAAACTAAGCTTCCTTTCAGCAGTGGAGATTACAAAAACATGGCACCGGGCATCCATCTGCTCAGGCTCAATATGATAAAGTATAATTTTAGTTTAAAGTTTAACATGTAGTGAAACTCAGCGTCTTTTGGATGCCTGATTTGGTGGAATGTGGCCGTTTCTGAAGACATAAAGACCTGTTTGAGTGCTCGTAGACACTTCAGAATTAGCCATCTTAATTCTGGTTAAAAAATCCTGGAAACTTGTAAGAAATTATTAATAATAATAGTTTTACCTTCAGTTGTACACAGTAACATATACTTCTCCTTGTCAGCCTGTGTTTGCCAAGATTGGATGGTTGTTGAAAAAAGAATATAAAAAAGATGTATTTGTTAGAAATTATTGTGAAACTTTTTTCTTTCAAATTTTCCTTTCAAAACAAGCATTGTCAAATATCTAAGACTACCAACTCAACCAGTGTTGTGCTTGAATGTGTTAAATGAATGTGTTCATTAGCACTGATCACATTTTATGTACATTTTCAAATGACGAAGTTTGTTTTTCCCTGATGAATATAAAGCAAGTAAGAATTTCTAAATCTTTTTTTTAACTTTTTAAATGATTGAATGTTTGTTACACATGGAAAACACGTCATGCTGATCTGTGTCTGCCTGGCTGAAGGCGTGTTCTGTAGTGGAAGCCACATATCTTTTACATATTTCCTCACTCGTACAACACCACTGAGCAACACCACCATATCAGACGACATGACAAAAAAATTGTGTACTACAACAAACAGGGGTATCAGAAGGTGGCTGAATAGAGAGAAATAACAATGAAACAAGCCTCTTGAATCAAAAGATTGAAACACTTGTACTAATACACAACAAAGAACAAGTCTGCAGGTCCAGATGGTGCCACCCACAATGTAGTGAAGACCTTATACCTCTACTGCGATGTGGGAATCTACTGCATATCTTTAACTTTAGCCTTTCATCAAGTTTCTAAAAAATCGTATCCATCCGCCTTCAGGGAAATCATATCAATTGCCCCAACACCCTCATCAGCCATAACTGGTCTCCATCAATTTAGTGCTGGACAGAAAACTTTGATGCATGATGTAGAAACGTTCATACTATTTGGAACACACACATACATGAAATTAAATGGTTTAAGGTTTTATGAAGACCAGGAGTCAGCTAAATATTGCTTTGATTCTTAAAGTGGTGCAGGAGATAGAAAACCATCAATACTAAGGAGTTGAGACTGATGAGACTGGAAATGAAACATTAAGGCTATAAACCAGAAGGAAAAGCAAAAAGGAACTCACGTCCTTGAGGGTTTGCACCAAAATGTTGCATATCGGGTGCAATCTGCTTGGCAATCCTTCCATGAGGCAGCAGCATTAGAGCCACAGACTGAAATTAACTGAACAAAAGAAGGCTGGTGATTGTGCAAAGAAGAATGCGATACAAATACTGTAGAGGAACATAATGAACAAATTTGCATGCCCCCTTTACAACACAGTGATGAAAAAATAAGGATTCTTTTCTTTGGCTCCACTGTGACAAAATTGTGTCACTTGACAACTCTTGAAAAAAGAACACAAAAAGAAAAACTGGTTTACAGATTTTTTTTTTTTTTTTAAATCCATACTTATTGTCACTATTAGCATGCTAATCCTACATGTTGTTTTTGGAGTACATGTATTCAAAACGGGTCCAATAACATCTCACGCATGACATAAGTCTTGTAATACGGCAACAACAGTTTCTGACAATGACATGTTTCTCAAATACATGGGTTAAGATGACAGAAGAAGGCTGCTGTTGGGCGCATAAGCACAGAAAACAGTCAGCAACCGTCACCCAACTTGTAGGCAGGTGGACACTACCTTCTCATTCATCAGGGAGAATCCCAGGCGCCTAGAAGGGGGGCAACAAGTATGCCGAATCCCACTGGAGGGCAACTCCAGAGTGAAAGAGTGTCCAACCCTTCTCGAGGAGACTGGTTCCAGAACCTGAGGCATTCTGACTATTTCTAGCTGGAACCTCTCCACCTTGCATACCGACTCAGTCTCCTCTCCACCAGAAAGGGGACATTCCACGTCCCAAGATCCAGCTTCTGTTGCCCAAGACTGGACCGCCAAGTTGAAGTGAACTTTAACGGTCAGCTGTTCATAAATCATCACACCTAAGTTTCCATTTGCTTTTGATGGCGCAAGAGACAAAGATTCGGTTTGGATGTGAATATTGTGGTGTCCGGTTGGTTTGGCTGGAAAGACAAGCAGTTCAGTTTTCGAGATTCAGTTGTAGGTGATTGGCTATCATCCATTTTGACGGCCTGAGAAACCTGCTAAGAGTGTGTGGTCGTCAGATGGGAACGACAGATAGAGCTGGGTAATATCAACATAGAAGTGGTGTGAAAAGCCATGTGATTATTATGGCTTATTCCATTAGTCGAGTGAGGTGGTGTACATGGCAAAGAGAAGAGGTCCCAGTACTGAACCTTGGGGGACCCCTGGGCTTTAGAGCATTGTCAGAAGGATTTCATGATTGACTGTGTCAAATGCAGCCCATAAGTCGTGAAGGATAAGGAGGGCTTGGCTGTTACTCTGCCATCTTTTAAGGCTTCTGTTGTTTTGTGATAAGTCGTCTGTGCCCTGCTTAAAGACTGCCCTTTCAATGGTCTTTAACGGAAAGGGGAGGAGAGAGACCAGCCGATACTTTCGCCACCTGAGTTGTCGGGAGAAGGATTTTTCTTGAGCAGCAGTGTAACCCGAGCTTGCTTGTATGAGGTTGCATCAGTGACACCAATTGAAAATACTGACAATAGTGCCTTTGGTAAGATCTGCAAGATCTTTTGATTAATCTGAGTGTACCATTAAGCCATGAGTGGGACTGAGAGGATCGAGCAGGTTTGGTCAATAGAGGACAAAGACTATCCAAAGAAGAGCTTAGTGTGGAGCAAAAGGACTCTGTGGCCTCATTTACCTCAAAGGACGAAAATGTGTTGGAGTTGGGAAGAGCAGATGCAAAAAGGGAGGAGAAGTGGGTGGGTGAAAGTTTGCAGATATTGTGGTGGAAAGAAAACATGGAGTTTTTTTTGGTGACTCGCTCTGAATTGAATGAAAGAATGGTCATAGAAGCGTAGAGGTGTGACAGTGAGGGCCTCTATGGCACATTTTCTTTCTCTTGAAGAATTTAACAATATTGCTTCAATTGTTATGTATTGTTGATGTACTTGACAGATTGTGGCAAAGCCATATATTTAGACATGTTGCTCACAATCCAAGTTTATACAAAGGGTCAAGTTATTGAAACTGAGCGAGAAACTCCTCTGGGATCCATCCTGCTGTACAGCTTCCAACACAACAATGAGTAATTCTCTTGCCTGCACTTTTTTAACGCTTGCTTGCTCTCGCATAACAAAAATGCCTCCAGTAATCTGAAGGACATGCAACCAATGGATTGCAGGAATCTGCTGAAGATGCCAATACAGTTTGATCCCACAAGACCTCGCAGTTGTGCTTTGGACAACAGCCACGGGTTCAAAACGGTTGCCGAAAAGCAGGAATATTGTCACTTAAGGGGAAGATCTGTCAAGAGATGAGACGAACAAGAGCTACAGAGCTGTTCCTCATAAGTAATAGTGCTGACTGTTATCCTGCAAAGGCATGAGGTAAAACAGCATGGTTTTAATCACAACATGCTGTGTTTGCTTAAAAGGTTTACACTAGAGCTGTTTGCCTCACTTTGCTCTCACAGGGCTTTCTGAAGGGAGGCAATGTTTTAGAGAATAGTCTCCAAATAAGTCAGTAAAAGTATGAAGAGGACATAGAAGACACACACATACACACTAATTAACAATGGTCAAAAAAAGTAATGGAATGTGTTCTGTTTCATCTGCAGTTCAGGCTGAAACTTTTAGCGATTTTCTGTCGACTCTGTTCCCATGTTAGTAGCATATTCATTCATCTAGGTTTAGCAGTTAGAGTTTGCACTGGAAATTTTGTACCAGCCAAGTTATTTATTACAGCTCAATCATTATTTGAATGTTACTTTAGATGGAAGTTTAGAAACCCAAGGGGTGGGGAGAGGATGGGCCACAGGTTGGCTCTTGAGGTTCTGCAGTTCTCCTGGGTGGAGTCTCGTTTCCTAACCCCGCCACAGCTGAAGATCATCAGGGCTTATTATCTTCTCTTTTTAGGGAGTCGTAGTTGAAACCAGTTTTTGTCAGATTGTTGTACCTCCTGTGAGGTTACAGGCCAACTCTTCTCTTGCATTTGCACTCTGTGGACCTGTATCAAGTTCCTAGACTTTCTTATTTCTCATTGCAAACAAGGGTGTCCATCCTCTAGACCCTGTTTTTTCCTGCACTCTGCAAGAAACACCTGCCTGCTCACCCTCATTAAAAGCCACCACACCACAGGAAACTACCTCCCCCTCCAAGTCTGGATTTTCCATCTGGATTAAGATGCATCCTAACCTTAAATTCACAATTACTCACCTGGAACATCTCACAAATTGTTAATCCTGCTTGTCCAGCCCAGCCCATATCCAGTCCAAGCTCACAGCTCAGCAATTTTATTATTTTATCATTATATACATTGTTTGCAATCACAAAATAGCCTCGCTGTTGAGTCTGTCCATGTTCATGTGACAATTGAAGCATAAGATACAATAAGAATGGCCTGTATTATATAATAATAAAAACGGACTACAGGAAGTGTTGGCCATTTAATATGAAGACACCAGACTTATCATGGGTCTTGTTAAAATAAAAAAATACTGAGCTACAAACATATTTCAAATGGACAATCAATTTCTCACTGACCTGTAATAAACCTTACATTCAACTACTTGACCTTACAAGCACCGTTACCAGTCAATGAAGACAGATGTTGCTCTCCTAAAAGGCACACAGCATGCACAAAAAGAAGGGACAATTAGAGTTAGGGGAATAAGAAAGAGGAAAAAATACAAGCTGCTGCCTTTATGTGAAGGCTGGGAAAACGCTACAGTCATAAGTAGGACCATGTTTGGCCTTTTTTACAAAGAAGAGGATAGAATTACAAAGAAAAGCACAAAGACATAAAGGAATAAGTGGTATAGCCAATGGATAGATGGATTTGCACCTTTACCATTAACACTTACGGTGCCAGACCTATAGACTTAAAAACTTATTTTTGCCCCCCATCAGACTATGTATATTACTGTTAATGACAATATTAAAGTAATTGGTTGCAGTAAAAATCATGTGCAGTATCTGACCTCTATTATTGTACTTTTTTATATTCACACTTTACATTTTTGTACTGTATTAATGGCACTGGAATCTTAATTTTCCTGAAGGAACCCACCCAAAGGGATCAATTAAGTCCTTCCTATCTATCTATTTATCTGAAGAAGCTGTTTTTCTAAACCACTTACATCGACTCAGAATGTGACAGCCTTTCTAATCTGTTTACAAATTGACCCCCCTTAAATTGCAGGACTGAATTGCATGACATAATTTATTCATTTTTCAATTTACCTGCATCAAATTATCGAGTGTAGAGGGAGTTGGGTTGTTGAGTTGAAGGGGAGGATCCAATTGCAAGACCCAGGGAGGAAAACACAGGGCGGAACTAAGGAACTTAAGAGCCCCCCCCCAAAAAAAACACAACCAAAAGCGCCAGCAGCTGGATACAGATTAAACTAGACTGTGAAACTAACCACAAAAAAAACCTGAGACTAACAAAACCAAAGGACAAACTGGAAAGAAAACGGGAATATGATACGGAGATGACACATAACAAGGCGACCAAATTATGACTAAAACTGTGACGACAATTTTGCAAAGAATGGCATGATTGAGAAGCTGTTATAGTGGAGCGTGTCATTAGTGAAATGAGGTGATAAAGAAACACAGGTGCAAGGAGTTGAGTAATAATGTGAAAAAGAGAGACCTGAGGGAATTGAAGTAACTGAGAGGCACATGAGGAAACAGGAAGACAGAACAGGCACCAAAATAAAAGCATGACAAATGTCAGATATTGCATTATAAAATCATGGGCTCATGCTTGTATAGAATGCATATCACAGAGAGTTCCAATGCTACCCACAATGTCTGTTTTTTGAAACAGCAATGGACTGAAAACTAATAAAACCTGTCAAACTTTGATGCCGGTGACATGATCCCATGGGTTTGAAAATATATCAGATGTAAAATCGAAGAGAACGAGACAAAAAAAATAGTGACATAACTAGCAGAGCTCGACTGTCACCTGCACCATTAGTCACTGACGTCTTCAAAGAACCTATGAGCCACAACCTGCAAACTTGTTTCATTATAGATGAAACGGGTCCTGAGTAGTATCCAAAGTAAAGTCTTAGATATAATGTAAAAGTCAGCCAAATGTCTGCTCTCCATAAATTCTGGGCTTAATTGAGGATATATGGTATATTTCATAAAACCTAATGTAACTCATTATATTCCCTCAGATGCATAAGTTTGAGTAAATTATTTTGTTTTGATATGTTTCTCTACTTGGGTATGCCTGTTATTAAAAACAGAATGTATAGCATTGTAAAGAAAAATAAAAGAGTTGCCCTGAATTAACATTAAACTGAATATTATCCAAACATAATTACAAAAAGTAAGCTATTACTTACTAGATTACTGCTTTTTTTTATTCAAGTCAGTGTATTGATAACAAATGCTTCTCTGTTCCATTTCTAATGCAATGAAATTAAGTTCCAAGCCAAGACTCTGACTGCCTTGTGTCTGCAGTTCAGATGACAGTAACAGCAAAGATGCACATCTCAGTGGCCCATGACCTCACAGCAGTACTTACAGAACTACCAGCTGTCTTCCAGATCGGCAAAATCAGTCAATGCCGTCCCCCTTTTGTGTTGGTGTCAAGCAGAGCTTCCAAATTAGATGTTACAATTCAATCGGTCCCCATTTTTCAGCCACAATGATTTTTTTTTCTTTCACGAGTTTAAAAATAGCTACGCAAAAAGCTTTTTAATTTAATCACAGCTAATTAAATACAATCCGAAGACTAAAATGGAATAGAGAATAGAATTAATAAGGCAATTGATAGAGGTTTAAACATAAATCAACCTTAAACTGGTTTAGCACATCACTGGTGTCTAATAAAACCTTTCCATTAATTCGTGGTTGCAGTATTTCACATAGTTCTTTACTAACATTGTTGATGTTCCAGTAATGTAAGGTTTGATTCACTGCGGATCATATTTGTTGGAATTTTCCTATAAAATGTGCAAACACTTCAGAAACATTTAGATCTTGTGGGGTCTCCCTTTTATGCAGAGTTTCCTTGTTTCAGAGTTCTCATCTCTGGGGAATCTACACAGCATTTCACTCTGCATTACACATGTGAACTGCCAAACTACATCAAGGAAGCATGAGTGTGCAGCACATGCTCCTACAAAAAAAAGAGGGAGTCAGCATCTGGATCCAATCCAGTGCTATCAACAAATTGCTGATCAAAGCTAAATAATCAAACGGTGACTCTAATGTCATGCACATTGCTTGGATGGGTTCGTTTTTTGCAGACATCCTGGATGAAGTAAACTATAGAAAAGGCTTAGACACACTGACACAAATACTTCTCGTTGAGCTTTGACAGACAGGACCTGGATTTCACAATCGGCGTATTCATGAGGTCAAGGATTACGGCAGGCCCCCAAGACAACTTCTAAAACTTAAGTGAGGCCAGGAACAAATTGTCCTCACTCAATGAAAAAGGGAAAAGTTGGGGTCCAATTTATTGTAAACCAATCCAATGACCACGTGCAAATCTGAATTCTATACAATGTGTCAAATTATAGAATACTAACACAATATTGGAATCCTTTTTTTTTTAAAGCATTGATCAAAAAGCTGGAATGCATTGTTTTATAGTAGCATTGTCTGAGCTTTATTATAAGCACGATTATATGAATTTAACATTACACAGTCATGGTCTACTGCCTACAAGCATTTGTTTGAATTTATAAGATGTATCAATATAAATTACCACAGAAGATGAAAACTTCAGTACAAATTAAATTTGGGGTATGATATGGACTATTTCAGCAAAAGTCATCTTTACATAGTCAAGGAACTGAATCCATATGACATGGCAGTGCGAGAAGGCTATGCTTCAAATCTTAGTACATATCCTGTACTAATATTAATGTTGACCTCAATATTCCTGCCAAGGCTTTAAACACACAACTAGGCATTTGTATTCCTTTTTGCCATTGAATAAATAGAGTCAATGGGTTTTAAGGGTGTTAATTAGTGTGGAGAAATGCATGTCTACGTATATGTGTTCCAGGGTTACCTCCACACCACACCATTGTATTCCTCAGTACATCACCAATAAAGCCCTACCTCCAAAGACTCTATTCTGACAGGATCCACTCGGACACAACAGCACAGACGTGTACTGGACTTAGAAATGGCGTGGTTAGGACATACTGTAAACTACACATATTGTTGGGGGCAGCGGTTCAGTGGTTTAATCCAAGGCTAAATGTCTAGTTGTCAAGAAATGAAACCTCCAGTTGCATGCAATGCAGCTTGAAATTGGGCTGCGCCCTGTTTGTCATGGTACCAAACCCGGACAAATGTGGTGGTCGCGCCAGGAACGATATCCAGCATAAAAACCCCTGCCAAACCTCTCGTGTTAGTCAAGGCTTCAACATCTAATCGTACAGCTCCGTCCACACTGAACTGTAGCCAAGAAACCAGCCAAGTTACTTACTTGACAAACAACTGCAATTAAACAAGTTCAAATGTACTTTTCGACTATTTTCGCTGTCTTGAAAGATTCCATTACACCACATCATTAACTCAACCATCACTATCATTCTTTTTTCACCTTTATCTTACAATATCCATATATTGCACATGCTTGTAAATACATGTTCTTGGATTTATCTATTTATTTTATGCAATCCTACACTGTAAGAAAAAACGCCTGATTTAAAATAAAAAACTGGCAGCTGTGGTTGCCAGAATAATGTAAAAAAAAATACAGAAGAGTGTAAAATACATTACAGAACAACCTGAGCCATGGAAATGATTTATTCCTCTTTTTATTTAAAGACTCCATGAGACTTTATAAGACTTCCATTGTTGACCCACTTTGTCTGTGGTCACTACTTTGACGTATTAGCCATGATCCACTGAGAATAAGAAGTATAGATAACAGAAGAATTATCCACCGATTAAAAGGATTCTAGAGTATTTCTCAGCCTGGGATAACCTCATATAAACTTTACAAAATTGACATTGTATGAAATTGAAGCCAAATAATATTACTCATATTAAAATCGTCAAAAATGTGTGCCTCAGTGTTACTTCTACGCCCAGATTTTGTAGGAAAGGCTACCCGTGAGGGTTTTCGGTCTGGTTGGGCTTTGTCCAGCATTGTTTCAGAGTGCCTGCGTACAGTCTATTATTCTTGGTGGTTCTTTATACTCTGTGTACACATGCGTCTGTGGCAGCATCTGTGAATTATTACCTTTTGCAATGCTCAGCATAATTCAATTAGCATGGGCCTCACGGTCAGCGTGACCGGTTGTTGGGCAAGTAAACAGCCGGACGTCACCCAGTTGATGAACTTTAACAATAACACCTGCACCATTTGAGCAAAAGATTAACTGAAGAGGGAGTGCTTCTTCCTAGAGCTGCTCCTACTGACTCCTGCAGTCATGTTGACTCTGTAGTCTTGCATCTTTTTGCCAGGTTTATGGTCATCCTGATTATTGAATTCTCAGGAAATAGTCTAATAATATCTAAACATCAATCGTTGTCTTTGTTTTACAAGTTGAAGATAGATTACAGATGTAGATTAATCTATTTGCTCAATTCAGTGTTTTCAATCTTTACATATATGGTAATATGATGTTTCTAAGCATTTGAAAGAACCAGATTTTAAAAAAGGCTCTTTTTTATTCTCTCCCCCCCCCCCTTTTGCCACAAAGGTAGTGAGAGCTGCAACAATGACTGTTTTTTTTTCTGTTCAGAAAATGTATACCTGACCCTTTCGGCTTTTCTCAAAGATGTTGAGCCCATGGGTGAAAGCCTGCAGGACACTCTGGGACCGGAGTTAGACATCCCTGTCATAAGGGGTCTTTGGACTGGAATTCTTCTGATCCCCTCGCCTAGGACCTATTTGCCTTGGGGGTCCCTACCAGGGGCTTAGAGCCCCACACAACATAACTCCTGGATCATTAGGACACCCCTCCACCAGGATAAAGTGGAAGTCCAGGGAGGGATTTTACCGTTTGACAATAACTATGTAACAGAATATTTACACAATTATTTTATTTGTATTAGTTTTTCTATATATTTGTATTTGTTTTCTATATGAAACAGATCAGGAGAATGTTAGTTCTGGGGTCAGGCTATTGTGACTTTAGGGGGAGGATATAAAAAGGGGGTCACGTCAGTTGGGACGGGACTTGAGTGGAGGAAACAAGTTTTCTGTGTACATGAATAAAAATGTACTCTTCAACGTATATGTAGCCCGTATGTTTCACGCCTCGGTAACGAAGAAACAAGAACAAGTTACAAGAACGTGTGTAACTTAAAGGGTTACAACTATCATGAACTATATGACAACAATTATGTTAACATGTAGTAGCTTTCTGATTATCATCCACCTTTTAATGGACCATATTTTGAACACCACCAGCAGGATACTTGCCACTGTTGAAGTAAATAACTTTTTGTTACTCTGAAAACCTGCCTCTAGCCTGAGTAAAGGCTTGGAGAATCAATAATGACTCAGTATTTTGTGATGACGAAACTGTTTTTGGGTCAATGCACTGTAAAAACAGAGGAAAACACTGATGTCAGTAGATCTATTTTTGTTGTTGTTTTTATTTGTTTTGTTCAGACCACCTGTTGTATTCACATCTATTGTAGTTTTACTGCACTTTTACCAAATGGACTTGCACGGAACAAAGGGAACCGTAGTAAAATTCCTTATTTATGAGCACAACTTTGGCCAAATAAAAATGATAGTGAAGTTCTTTTGTGTTACTTTCACAGGTGTAACATGTTCCACATGTTGCTGGATTGCATCTATCTCAAATTTGTTTTCCACTTTCTAAAATTACATTTCAGTTGTTTTCCAAATTAAGTTCTCTAAATTAAATCTAAGTGACCGTGGAATACATGTGGTCCACAGAGGGAAGAGGCATGTGTTTTTGCCAATTCTCTTGCTTTATTTACCGCAAACCGCAGAGAAAAACCCAGCCAGTTCTCCTGTTACATCCTGTCAAATCCAGTGGCATCACTCTTTTGAGTGAGTCGTAGAAAGTGTGGCACTTGAAACGGGCCCTGTGTTGTGTTGCATGGTGCACGGTCAGCTGCTGACCAGCGCGGTTTCACAAGTGATGGCTGATAGAACCCCTGGCACAAACGTCCACAGCTGCAAAAGATGACTCAGTGCGGCACCAGGCATTCCCCCCACATCGGGGGAAAAAACAGGAAGTAGTTTTCTTGCGTATTGGCATGCTACAACATGCACACTGTAACCAGTTACACACTTTGTTCTTATTCATACCTACATACATTAAGTCCAAAACAGTCATTAGCATTATGATTGCTACATTGTATTAGCTAGTATATATGTGCTAGCAGTTTTGTGACTACAAACTATGGTATTAATTATGACTGAAAATATTACAGCTAAGTGAAAGGAATTCACCAAAATTTGTAATAATCCTTAGACATAAGGTAAAAAGTAAATATATGATCTCAAATAAACTGTTCTATAAACTTCATTTATTTTTATATGTACTTAATTTTTGGGCAACAGGATAATTTAGCTGAATAGACCTTTCCAGGGAGGCTTAAGAGTGTGATCCCCCTGTAGTTGGAACACACCCTTCGGTCCCCCTTTTTAAATAGGGGGACCACCACCCCAGTCTGCCAATCCAGCGGGACTGCCCCTGATGTCCACGCAATGTTGCAGAGTCGCGTTAGCCAACACAGCCCCACAACATCCAAAGCCTTGAGGAACTCCTGCCGAATCTCACCCACCCCCGGGGCCTTGCCACCGCTGAGCTTTTTGACCACCTCGGTGACTTCAGCCCCGGAGATTAGAGATTCCAACTCCGGATCCCCAGGCTCTGCCCCTCCAATGGAGGACGCGCCAGTGGGATTGAGGAGGTCCTCGAAGTACTCCGCCCACCGACCCACAACGTCACGAGTTGAGGTCAACAGCACACCACCCCCACTGTAAACAGTGTTGGTGGGGCACTGCTTCCTCCCTGAGACGCCGGATGGTGGACCAGAATCGCCTCGAGGCCGTACGGAAGTCTTTTTCCATGGCCTCCCCAAACTCCTCCCACGCCCGTTTTTTTTCAGCGGTTCTGAAGAGGAGGGTCCGTCGGATAGTCAAGCCTCGGATCGAGGAGGAGCAGTGTGGTTTTCGTCCTGGCCGTGGAACGCTGGACCAGCTCTATACCCTCAGCGGGGTCCTGGAGGGTGCATGGGAGTTCGCTCAACCAGTCCACATGTGTTTTGTGGACTTGGAGAAGGCTTTCGACCGTGTCCCTCGGGGTATCCTGTGGGGGGTGCTCCGGGAGTATGGGGTACCTGGCCTTTTGCTAAGGGCTGTTCGGTCCCTGTACGACCGGAGTCAGAGTCTGGTTCGCATTGCCGGTAGTAAGTCGGACTCGTTTCCAGTGGGAGTTGGACTCCGCCAAGGCTGCCCTATGTCTCCGGTCCTGTTCATAACTTTTATGGACAGGATTTCTAGGCGCAGCCGAGGTGTTGAGGGTATCAGTCTTGGTGGCCTTTGGATCGCATCTCTGCTTTTTGCAGATGATGTGGTCCTGTTGGCTTCATCAAGTCAGGACCTACAGCTCTCACTGGAGCAGTTCGCAGCCGAGTGCGAAGCGGCTGGGATGAGGATCAGTGCCTCCAAGTCCGAGACCATGGTCTCTCACCGGAAAAAGGTAGAGTGCCTTCTCCGGGTCGGAGCGGACGTCTTTCCCCAAGTGGAGGAGTTCAAGTATCTCGGGGTCCTGTTCGCGAATGGGGGTAGGGAGCGTGAGATCGATAGGCGGATCGGTGCGGCGTCTGCAGTAATGCGGGCGCTGTACCAGTCTGTCGTGATGAAGAGAGAGCTGAGCCTAAAGGCGAAGCTCTCAATTTATCGGTCGATCTACGTTCCCACCCTCGTCTATGGCCACGAACTTTGGGTAGTGACCGAAAGAACAAGATCGCGGATACAAGCGGCCGAAATGAGTTTCCTCCGCAGGGTGGCTGGGCTCTCCCATAGAGATAGGGTGAGAAGCTCGGCCATCCGGGAGGGGCTCAAAGTAGAGCCGCTGCTCCTCCACGTGGAGAGGAGCCAGCTGAGGTGGCTCGGGCATCTGTTTAGGATGCCTCCTGGACGCCTCCCTGGGGAGGTGTTCCGGGCTCGTCCCACCGGGAGAAGGCCCAGAGGACGACCCAGGACCCGCTGGAGGGACTATGTGTCCCGGCTGGCCTGGGAACGCCTCGGGATCCCCCCGGAGAAGCTGGCTGAAGTGGCCGGGGAGAGGGAAGCCTGGGTTTCCCTGCTCCGGCTGCTGCCCCCGCGACCCGACCCCGGATAAGCGGTGGAAAATGGATGGATGGATGGATGGATGGATGGAGGATAATTTAGATTCCAAAATTCCCATCCATCTGTTTTTCTATGCCATTTATTACCGGTGGAGTAGATAGATAGATAGATAGATAGATAGATAGATAGATAGATAGATAG
>CAJRST010037777.1:18681150-18740496 GCA_907169785.1 Menidia menidia | reverse complement strand
ATAGATAGATAGATAGATAGATAGATAGATAGATAGATAGATAGATACTTTATTGATTCAAGGTCCCAGCAGCTTAAAACATTACACACAACATATACTACAGTTCACACAGTATCTGACCAAAAATCACTAGAATACTACCAGATCAACATTACTAGGGAATAAAAAGTACTAAAAAGCACTAGAATACTAGATACTAAATACGAATTTATTAGTAACAGGGGACTGGAGCCTATCCCAGCCGTCACTGGGTGGGATACAGGGTACACCCTGGACAGGTTGCCAGTCATCACAAGACCACACAAACATTAACAAGACAGCCAACCATGGACACTCCCATTAACACTGCATGCATGTTTTTGGACTACGGCAGGAAATGGGAGCACGCAGAAAGAACCCAAGCGTGCAAAGAACTTGCAAACTTCACACAAAAAGGTCCCCAGCAGGGATTCACTGTGAAGCAATGGCGCTAACCACCACAGTCCAGGATTACCCAGTCATTATTTCCTGTCAGTGCAATGACTTATTCGATAATAAAGTGTGAACAGCAGTTTAATTTCTATCCAGTACATCTTTTTTTCATCGTTTAAAGTGAGAATTCCGTCCAAAGTAACAGAAGTCATTAAATTATGACCACATCAGTCTTACATTTACATTTGTAAGGCTTTTTTCCATAAAATTTACCTGTTCCTGTAAACAAAAATCACTGCAGTTTCCTTCTCAAACAATCTCATTGTTTTTAAATGAGCTCCATAACATTTTTACAGCTATAAAACACTTTGACAAGCCGGCAAAATTCACTTAGCTGACAGCTTTAAATGGATTTGTGGTGAACGGCAGCAGAGCGCTGTAGAAACACTGAGGAGCCACATGTCCAATCAATCAACTCTTTCTAAAAAAAAAAGAACGCCGACCCCTCAAGATGATCCAGCAGTGCTTTGAATGAATGCAGTCACCGTAACTTCCTGTTGATGAGCAGGTATATTAGATATATTTGATTGAACAATATTGGCTTAGGCAGAAATACAAGAAAAATTTGCTTGAAGTTGTTCTTTAATGGAAATAATACGAATAATGATCATGTCTTACTTAAAAAAGGAGATTTGTCATAAATCCCTTTTAGTAAATTTACATACTAACCTTGAAATAAACAGGTATTTTCCCTCCGATTTATATATCCGGTGGTCTCTGGATTTCCTGATTAGTTAGCCTCTAAAGCATATCAGAAATTCATGTTTAAAATATGAGATCAAATGCAGATATATTTATAAAATGTGATCGTTATGAATGCATTCTGACACTGGTTGCCAGGATCTGGAGACTCATAGTTCTTTTCTGGCTGTTTACTGTACAGTACTGTCGTTACCTCAAGTACTGGGTGCTTGAACAGATAAAAAGGTCAGAATGTATCTGTATCAAAGATCTTTAGTCGGATTTCCTAAAATTTGCCATTTGTTAGAAATTGCTAGCCCCGATCACTTTTGCTTATTGTTCTGAACCTTCGTTGGCAGGTAAGAGTAATAAATCAGAGACAAACCTTGTGTTTTTCCAAACTGAATTCATAGTTAGAGCCATGTCTAAATATCCTCAGGAAAGTTCAGACAGTAATTAATTATTGTTTTTTCCCCCTTTTTTTTTTTTGCTTAAGGCATGCTCTTTGAGTTATGTGCCTCTTTCCCTGTCTGAATAGGATTCCAGAGGCATGCGCCACAGCAAATGGAAGAACATTTTTTAGAGATGACACAAGCTCAGGGCTGTGCTTTGGTTCGGAAAGAGAGCCAACAGACTCATATTCTCTTGCAACGACCCAGCCTCCTAAAAGGGATATGCAACTATCCCGGAGAAGCAGATGAAATTATTATTATTATTATTTCAATTTTTTTCCATATCATATCTGTCTGGGACGAAAACAGCAAGACTGGCGGTTTTAATACACCGAGGCAGCTCGAAGCAGTTTATCAAAAAACGTCTCTGGTATTTTTCAAGCCGGCCCCTGTCTTCCTCTGAATGTGGGAGTGATACTGAGCAAGAATGCCATGAACAGCAACCTCCAAACAGCGTGTGCTGAAAAGTGAGGTTGCTGTTTTTGGCAAATCATTTCTGATATGATTCTTGGGTTGGAATCTCTGCAGAAGTCTTGTTCAAGGAAAAATCTCAGGCTGAAATCTCACGAGAGATGATTATAGTGGTGGAAGTAAACATAAAACAATGAAACTACGTATGGACCGTTAGTTTATAAAGGCTCCATGCATCCGTCCATTTTATATACCCACTATGATCCAATTCTGGGTCGTCATTGGCTGGCGTTCCATCCTAGGCAATACAAGACGTACAAGGAACAGGCTGTCAATCCTTTACAAATCCACACACAGCCATTTGGAGCGTGCTCACCACTACAGTCAATTTAGAGCCAATTAACTTTGCATACAATATATTGGACGATTAAAGGAATCTTGATCACTAGGAGAGAACCTGAGCAGACAAACATGGAGAGCTTGACACAAAAAGAGTCCCAACAACTGACTCCCCTTCCACTTAAATTGCCCAGCTCCATCATATCTTCACAGAGCACTTTGCACTCAGACTGTGAGTCTACTTGTAGTTCCTAGAGTTTTGGGAAGCAGAGCCTTGAGTTATCAGGCCCCTCTCTACTTTTTAAGATTAGGCTTCAAACTTTCCTTTTCTAGTTTATACTTAGGAATGGTTCAGCTGACCATGAAGTTCCATAGTTATGCTACAATAGGCTTAGACATCTTTCAGCATGGTCTCTTTGCTCTCGGTGTGCAAGTTGATTTAGGTCTGATGGACGTTTCCTCCAGTTAAAGGCAATTTTTTAACTTCCCACTTTCACCTTGTACACGTTTTTCATAGTGAATTTTCAAAACTGTAATCTGTTGGTTTTGTACGATTTGGCAGAGGTACAGAGAAAACTTGGTCATGATATCTACAGTATTATGGAAACAGCATGTGGGAATTTGTGGAAGGTCACCTATGTAATTTCAAATGGTGTCACCAAGAGAAATTAAAGGAAAATGAATGTATAAGTTAACAAGTCTTTGAAAACTACGATGCTACTTCTATAATACATAGAAAAACGAAAGTGGATCATCTTTCATTACTTTCATCATTTGCAAAACTTAATCTAAAGTTGTGCCGAGCATGAAAAAAATACTGTGATCACCAGTTTTTTCTCTCTTCTTCTCCCCTCTGTGTTTACTTAATTCATACCCTGTACTTAATATGGCGGTCTACATGGAATGTGCGAACAATATACGTTTCTTTTTCCAGTAAGCATGACAACAGTGTTTCTTTCCAGTGTATCTCAGAGCCATGGTAACCCACCATGGGGGTACAGATGACTGCAGCCCTGGCAGGGAACAAGGCCGTGTGCTGACAGACAGTCGAGAAGGGGGTTGCAGGGAATTCAATACATGAAGGACCTCGGCCGTCCACATGCATACATGCACTCACCTGCCTAATATCCGAGAACAAAACAAGCCTTTGCCTGACTGTGTCATACTTAGGGGAAAGTATTTGTCTTTAGTTTTAAGGTTTTATCTCATCTTTCTGGCTCTTGTGAGTCACCGACTCCCTTACACAATCTATCTGACCGACTATGAGACGGATGATTCATGTCGTGTGGTGTTCAATAGCTCAAACAATCAGGTAGAGTTATAAAAAGTCTTAAAGTTCGGCTGCACTTTAGATTTCCATGCAATTTAAAAGAAAAGCAACTATACTACTTATTCTAAGTAATTATGTACTTCTTCACTCACATGACCATCTATATATTTTGCATTTTCATTACTGCAAATCAGATTACACCCTTTCTTTGTATTGACACTGCAGTATGAATAAATCATATTTAAAAATAAAATAAATCATATCTAAAAAACATAGAGTTTTTTAGAAACAACTCTACTACTTACTCAAAGTAACTATGTACCTCTTCACTCACATGACCATCTATATATTTTGCATTCTCATTACTGCAAATCAGATTACACTCTTTGTATTGACACTGCAGTATGGATAAATCATATTTATTCAATTTCCAAGAAACCTATTTTTTTTATCCCGGAAGAAAGGCTATGCAACAGTTGCATGTTATGATACAATGTGGGAATAATAAAGTAAAAATGAAATAAGCTAACTAACAAACTAAATGCAACACAATTACCAAATTGGTAGAATTTGTACATCTGTGTTAATATGAATGGGCAGCGTGTCCATTGTGCAATTGGCAATTTAAGCAGCCTCAAAGAATACATTTACAAACAAGTGATTTGTGCAAGTGACTTTGGACAAAGTGACACTGGATAAGGTAATAAAGTGGTCTCAGGACGCAGAATTTTGACTGTCCCCCTGACGACCTGAAGTAGATGAGTTAAACAGTCTGATAGTCACAGGCAGATCTGTGTGCGTGCTGTCTGACACAGAATGAGGTCAGCACCTGGTGGAGAGGTTGAGTGTTATTGTCCGGGATCCTCTGCAGTTTCCACAGCATCCTCCTCTCAGATACCACCAACAAGGAGTCCAGCTGGACCTCAGGACAGGGCAGCCTTCCTGATGAGCGTCTGCTGTCCTCAGCCTGCTCTCCCCAGCACACTACACCAAAGAAGATGGAACTCGCAACCACAAAGAGACACAAAGAGTGCTTATTCCCACCATCGGATGGTGACCAAAGGGGCTCAGGAGGAAAAGAGCAGTTGCCCACTGATTGGAGGGTCAGTGGTTCAACTCCCTGTTCCTCCAGACCCAGTGGTGGGCCGTCAGGGCCTTCAAGGCCTTCTCTGCAGGCCTAAGAAAATATCTGAATCACAAACTGATGTTAATCATATTTTGTCCATGGAGACTTATTAAATATCTCTAAATAGTCTGTCCGCTTTCTTTCATAGCTTTTCCCCTGGTTGCGCTGCTTCCAGACATGCCTTTTCATATAAAAGCATTTAACCAATCACATTTCAGACACCCTTTGTCGCTAGGCAGGGTCAGAATCAAAGATGTCTGCCAGGAGGCCTTCGAAATCCATTCTGCAGCCCCCCCCCCCCCCCCCCGAAAATACATGTCGAGTACGTTGTTGCTTCAACCAATCAGATTTTAGGTTGGTGATGCCGGGGCCTTCTGGAAGGCCTAGGCAACGTCACCGTATTCACGCTCGCTGATTGGATAGTCAGATATCCAATCAGGTCAAAGCTAGCAAAGAAACCGAAATATAGTTGTGTTGTTGTAATAGCTATTTTATGATTTGGTGGCGGATTTACTGTCAGGACCATTTTCAAAATTGACTTTTCAAGAAAATTAAGTGAGTAAAATGTTGTTTTTTCCTAAATAATATCGTGAGTTTATGAGGATATTATTGATGTTTTTTTTTTTTTAAATGTTTTGGGGTGTGGGGGGGGGCAAGGCTCTGTACCCCAAGTTTCCTACAGGTTGCATCTGGTGTGCCCACTGGTGCAACCAATATGTGTGTAAATGGTGAATGACACGTAGTGTAAAGCTCTTTGAGTGGTCAGCTTGACTGGAAAAGTGCATGTTATTTAAATTTACCCCACTCCACGGACCAAACTTCCCCCTTAAAACCCTGAGTGTGTGGGTTAGCGTTGGGGACTGGAGCCAGAGAGCAGAGGTGTGTGGGCATCTGGAAGATCAGGAGAATAAAAGGCTCCTCTGGAATAACGAGGCCAAATGTCTGTCCAAACCGCGCCCCGAAAGCCACGGCGTACCCTGGAAACCACCCACCGGGGCCAAACAAGAAATGGCTGGTCACAAGAAGGGGAAATGAAGAAGAAAAAAAACACGCATTTTATCACTGCACGCAACCTGGGGGGTGTGGGCCTTGTCCCACCTACCCTCGGCCCACCATAAACCACTCTGATAGGGACAAACGCAAGGTACTTAATGTTTCTACATAAAGTTTAACGCAGAGCATGTGAGGAAACATTAATAATACAAATTTATGTTACCAGAGAAAAGTAATCAGACCTTAGCAAAACTATACATTAAAAGTCTTCAGCAAAGAGAACCATTTTCCTTTCACTTCTAAATATTTCTGTAGACCAATCAGCCCCTTATAGCTTTTGCATAATCCTCAGGTTTCGACAGAGGGATAGCAGTGAGCCTTGCAAAAATAGCTTAGTTAAATTGAGGTGTTAATCTGATCTGTAAACTATCCAGATGTGGCATCAGTGGGAAACAAGCCCAATAAATGAAGAACCTCCAACCCCATCCAATCCAGTTTATCATCTCTTCATTAGTGGTGAATAGATAGTTTCTTTATTATGAAAAAATCCCATTTAGAAGCACACTTATGTTGACTGAGGTTTAGATGTTTTTTAGAGATCTCAACTGAGTCCCTGAAGAGGGCATTTACTGTACATGTTCATACTTTCATTTCATTTGGAATGCGTTTACTTTGTTATTTACTTACAACTTTACTTCGTTTCCTTAGTTCATAAGATCGACAGAAGAGGACGAGAGCTCATTGGAACAAAATGTATGGTGTGTTCCACATTATATGGGTAATATTACACCAGACATTACTCATCTAGCAAGCAAGTCAGCATACAATCCCTATTCCCCCTGTGGCTAAGACATACATTATACTCAATGTTTTATCAGAGTATATAGGAGATTTTTTTTCACTCGCCGTTGCAGATATAAATAAAATATAGTGAAAGTAGAAAATACTGCTCCAATATACCTGGTCCAACCTTTGTCCAGAAGCATAATAAAATATCTGGGGTTTGCTTTTAGCTTTATCAGAATAACTTGGAGGGTAATTCTATCATGAACTGAATCATCTGTAATTCAGTGGAGGCAGATTTGAGATGATGCTCAAAATTGTAATCATGGTCCATCTGGTGTGTTCCAAATCATTTTTCTATAAAGATAAATGGATCTGCGCTTTAATGGGTTTGACAAGTTCTTTCTTTCTAACATTTGTTCATGCAAATTCTTTTGTGTTTATTTTGCGACTTACACGATACATTCCTATGTCCAACACGTGCTTATCATACGTTTTAACCACAAAAATTCTTAGAAAATGTTGGTTCTACCATTTGATGATAACAAACCCACACAAGTGAGGGGTTCCATTACTAAAGAACAAGTAATTGCAAACACACACACACACACACACTTATTATTACTTCCCCTTTCACTTCCCAGAAGTGTTTATTGGCTGAAGCATAACTGAGTTCATGTCATTTTCGTATACACTTGAATCAAATCTGTTTGATAAAAACCCATTAAAGGTTTTTCCATCTTTTATCATCTGCAGTGTTACATTTTTATCCCTTAAGGAATGACCATTCCACCATTACTTCTTAGTGCACATAGCTGTAGTACGTTTCATAGTTGTCCCCAAGAATATGTGTCCTTCGTTTTGGTGGCAAACGTACTCTGCCGAGCTTTCCCAAAAGACCCAATGATCTCGGATTAGTGGATTTAGTGGAATGTTTCCTGGCCGGCACCCCAGCCACTAAAATGTTGGGGCATGACCATTTTCTGATTGATGCTCAGTGCTACGCTGAGTTCGTAAGGGGAATGAAGCAAAGTGTTGACGTAGCATTTGAGAACTCAATATGATTTTTTAAAGGCTATTTTAAATGTTGTGTATTTGCTTATTTTCTTCCTGCACTAAATAGCTTCTAAATTGGCTCCCCCAGAAAAATCCTTTGTGTTTTCATCAAACCAGCTGTGTTCTGGCTGCTGCCCACTTCAGGGTCAGTAACTAAATTGTAAGTACCACTCAACAACCAAAATTCAAACTGTCTTCAAAGAAGAAGCACTTTGATCACTGTAAAGTCAATGTGAGGATTCCCTCCTGGCTTTAATTCCGGGTTTGTCAGGAATTAAAGATGATTATTCATGATGATTATTCAGATGATTTCCAGATGATTATTCATGATGATCAATGGTTTTAAATGATTATTGTAAATTGTCTCTAGGAACAGTAATATTTATCTTAGTTATGTTCTTAAACATGTCAAATACAAGGAAATTCTTTGAGTTTAAATGGTCTCTGAAAAGCATAGTCATACCTCTGACATAATGTATCAATGTCATGCAATCTATGCGAACCCTTCCTTTTGCTAAATGAATATTTACAGTACGACTAATGCATAGCAGCGTTCGTTCTAATCCATCCACCTCGCACAGAACGAGCCACCCGTTCCCACACAGAAACACTTGCTCTGCACCTGGGCCGGGACCGAGGGGCTGGGGTGGTGGATGACTCTCGATGACAGAGCTTTGACCTGGGTTTACAGTTAACAGATGCTGCCAGATGTGGGGTTTTTACAGCTGTGCGGGGACGAAGACACGGACCGTGTACAATAACAGCCTGCTCTTGTTCAATGATCCCTGGAGCCTCGCAGCCTCGTGAAAAGACATTCTTGTTGGATCTAGAATAGGAAGGAGGCAAGTGTTATTCTCCCACCAATAATATGTTCCCTGAAGGCACCACCTTGTAAACAATCCAAAAGCATCTGTACTAGTAAACATTATATCTAATCAGTTAACCGCTTCACATCCATCATGTTGGAAGAAAAGAAAAGAAAACATTAACAACACAGTAACATTAGAAATGTATCTGGATTTAATGGGATTCAGCTGATCTGACTGTAAAAGAAAATACATCACACCATGGCTCATTTCCAGAGTTAATATTTAGGTCATCAAGCTGCGAGGGGAAACGTGCACATGGGTGTGTGCATGTATGTAATCCGCAATGTGTTTTTAATAGTCTTCTAGGTGTAAAAGGTTAATGCTTCTTGTTCAGTGCCATGTGGATGAGCGCAGAACCACGTCATTACCGCGTATTTGGACAGCTGACAGAAATAGACGTCACTTTTTTTTCCTTTGCCTTGCTACACGTGATCAAGTGCAAAAAGCTCCGGTTTGTGCAGTCACAATGCTCACAGCATAGCTCCTAGAAAAAAAAAAGAACTTACTCTTTGACCTGTAAATTTGAACTTATTACTACGCACGCTTGCGCATTAGCACAAGAAAAAAGGTTCAAAATGTCATTTAAAAAAGTAGGATTATAGATCACAAGCATTTTTTCCCCAAGATCTGACTGAATGCAGTTGTGTTAAAAATGCACCGATTAAATAAGACAATGCAATACAATGTCACATTCCCACTCTAATTCAAGCAACTTGTCTTTTAAATTGATTTTGTTCATGTTTTTTCTTTAAATTTTTAGTTGCCTTTATGTCTCTTTTACTTCCCCGATTTTTCCCACAGCCTGTTTATTTCCATGTCATTTTTTTTATATTTCCTTGTTTCTCTTTTCACATTTCCTTATCCACTGCAGCCTCATTATGAAAATCATATTTACTGTCCTTTTAGGAGCGTAATGGGGTCAGCTTGTCACCTATTGGTCAATAAACAGGAAAGTTAAGGAGCTGTCCGTCCTATATTTAACAAATTGTTTACATTAGAGTGGAAATATAACCTTATGTCACATCTTATCATCAAATGAGTGCATTTTTGTGTATTGATCTCTTTATCAAGAAGCTTATGTATTTCTACTTTTAATTGTATTTCTGTCTGTTTCAATCCTCCATGACGTTGTGGCTATGACCTACTTAGCTTTTGTACTGTTGAGAAAAGTTCCTAATAAGCACTGGTCATCCTTTCATCCTCCAGGTTTCTATTTCTTTCTGCTCACTTTTAATCGTATACTAATAAACTTTAGGTAGCAAATGCTTTATGTTAGGTGAGTCTTTTAACACTGATAAGTGATAGAATCAAATGCAAAGTTAAAGGAAATATAAAGGAAAAAATTACTTTCTTTGTTCTGGAGAGAATATATTAGGGTGTCTGAAGTCATCAACAAGTGAAAATCTTCTGAAAAGGCATTTCATTTCTTTGTTGGGATTTTTCTCTTTCTTTTACAGAGCCACTCTTTTTTCTATCTTAAACCACACAGTCTCTAAAGTTTACTCTGCCGGGATCATGAAGCCTTGAGCTTGCAAGGATGATGAAGCCAGCCTCACTTAGAAATGATCTATTGTCGGTGTCCTGTGGAGAATATTTCCTACAGCTTAAGTCCCAAAGGCTTTGAGAGACCAGCATGTAACCTATCGGAAAGATTGAACTATTCCCAATAACCACCATCAGATACGATCACTCCTTTCTCAGCTTTGTGGTCTTATTGTAGTTCCCATGAGTACAAACTGTTCTTTTTTAATCGGCTGATTTGTTTTGGCTTTGTTTTTACTTGGTAAATAAATCTTGAGTTCACTCAAGTTTAAAGGTGCTTTACAAATATAGATGAGCTGACACATCTTAATAATGTTTAACACATCAGGAATAGAAAATATATCTAAAAATAGAGTTTATTTTATGACTTCTTTATGTGTGCGTTTACTGCAATACATTTTGATTTGTGATATATGTTAAAAAACCACATGAGTGTGTCTTTTGCCAACAGTCAAGTAAATATAAACTAATCTTTCATCAATATGCCGTTAAAACGTTGATGGCCGATCTTCTTAAGGAGCTCCTTCTTAACAGTTAGTTGAAAGATGCCAGTTTAAACCTATAGTTTGCCTGCATCTGTCAGAAAAAGTCACTTTTTGTTTGCAAACCTTCTTCTTCCCACACAATTAGCTCTGCTGTGTCTCAGCTGTCATGTCACGGCAGGGACAAGAGATCATTTTTCAACCTCTACCCCACAAATGGGAGGGGGGGGTGAGTACTTGCTAACAATTTTGTACTTCTCCAAACAGCTTGTTCTCAGGAGAAATGTGCACTGTGCTCAAACCATGAAATGTTTAGCTTAAAGTCTTTCTTATATATTTGAAACGCATAATTCTTTGGATAAAAATCATTCAAAAAAGTTAAAATTATTTAACAAACCAACTTCAATGAAAAAAATAACCTTTACGACCAGACTCGGAGAAGGTGTCGGTCTATTTTCAGCAATTGGGGGCTGATAAGACTAAAAGAGAGATCAACAAACACTCTGACACCGAAACAGGTATACCCAATGAAAAAGAAAAATGCAAGTTAATGACAACAAAATTGAGAATGGAGAAGAAAGAGAGCAGAGGGAGGAGAGGTGCATCATGGGATGTTTCAGGGTCACCCACCTGAGCCATTTCTAACTATATTCTTTATAAAAAAGGAAAGTCTGAAGCTTAATTTTGAAGGTAGAGAGGGGGTCTGCCTCCTGAACCCAAACTGGCAGCTGGGTCCACAGAGAGGGGCCAGGACACATATGGACTCAAACGCAAGACCCATTAGGACTTAACAGTGTTTTGATGCTAAAAGGAGCCACAGGGAAAGGAATGGAGCTTTAGGTAAAGTCCAGAAGTTGCATGGCACTCGACAGGGATGGTGAGATAGTTAGCGACTGGAAAATAAGCCTTTTTTCCAGGAAACAGTTTTCAGCTTTTTTCTTTTTCTAATCAAACTAACTTGGACTTCTGACTCCGTACAGTATCTTATTTTTGGGGGCTGTTTTGTATTCCAACAAACTTATAAAACAAGTGCAAATTAGTTCATGTTTGTGTTGAGGTCCAGTGTAAAAAAGTGGACCAGACCTGATTTGGGAATTGTAAATTCCTGAAACAGAAGTGAGAGAGAAGTGTGCAGGGCCCAAATGATAAAGCCCAAATGTTGGGTGTTCACTGAGTTGGATCGGGTTTGGTGGCCTATTTTTCGGATTACGTCACAATTTTATACCAGACTGTTAACAAACTACTCAGGACCTGCTTATTGTATAACTACTTAAGCTGTCACCAGGCAAGAGGCGGGCTACACCCTGTAAGGGTCACCACACTATCACACACCACAACCGTGCACACTCACCTACTCCTACTGCCAATTTAGAGTTGCCTATTCACCTAATATGCACTCTTTGGATGGTGGGAGAAAGCTGGAGAACTCATGCACACACATGAACAACATGCAAACGCTACACAGAATGTGCAACTCTAAATGAACGTGACTGGGTACAATTCCAAATCAATCGTAAATATCCTGTTAAATCCACAACATTTGCTGGTCCATAAGCAAAGAGTCTTCACGAGTCCCTGCTGGAACATTAACCCTCCTGCTAAAGTTTTGGTGCAAATTTTATTTGTAGAAAAACAACAATGAGTAATTTTTTTTATGAGGACTTGACACAGTTTATGTCTAATCTTTTGTTTGGCATAAAAATAATTACAGAAATTAATTTCTTCATTTGCTTTAATGGCTTTCATAAGAAATAACTACAGATTTTTCCCAGTCAAGCCTATTCATGAAACATATGCTAAGAATTTATAAAGACCAGATAAAAAATAGCACATGATATATTGTAATAATGTAAAATGTGTATTATATTTATTGTAGATTTGGACCAAAATAAGTGCAGCCTGTCAGTATTAAAGGAAGAATTGCTTTCACCTGCTTCTCCTCCTTTTTACAAGTATGTATACATTAGTTTGTGTGTGTGTGTGTGTGTGTGGGTTGAGGGTTTGTGGGTGTGTGAATGAGAGACAGGGAGAAAAGAAAGCGCTCCCAATGAGGCCAGACCCACCACATTAGTTAGCGAGCACACAGCCTGTCAGCCAACACTAACAGCTGAAATGCCTCAGCGGGTGTAATGCTCAGTCAAAACGCCATCACCCGACCACAATACCCACATCCAGAGCGGCCCAAGAACTCTCTACCACCTCTACCTCGTTCTCTAAACCCACAGGTTAAAAAAAAAAATGCCCTCGCAAGACTCGCATTAGGCGCTCCGCCTTAATTCACCCTGACAACTCTCAAAATATAGATGCAATACTTGCCTCAGATTTAAACGCTCCTTCTTTAGTGAGGTCAATGACATCATTATAATGTTGCTTCCAATATATTTTGGCCTGGGTGCAGGGCCAGATGTTTTCCATTAGCATCCCTGCTAGCCAGCACTCCCATAGGAAGGACTCGGCTATTGAAGGCCCGCATAGTTTTACACATTCTTAAGAAACACAAGAATTTGTCGTCGCTTCACAGCACATTTAAAATATTTCTTTTATATACCGTGGTGCGATTTGCTCGGTGTTACATAAGGAAAAAGATACATTTGATGTCCATTTGATTTACATCTAAAGTTTGATTAGTGTGCCGTTTCGTGTGCATCCATCAAGCTTCAGGCGCTTTTTTCCCATACTGATGTTGACTCCACATATATGATGTTACATAATACTCATATTTGTACCGTCTCAAGTATTAAGTATAAAAAAACGAGCCTCAGAAGTCACAACAGTGACAACAGAACCTCTTCCGAATGTGAACGTTTCACTGTGAAATATTTCATTGGACTTTTTCCCAATTTATTGATCAGAATCAATGGTGACAATCAAGTCAAACAGAAGAGGAATGTTAATCACATGAGGGAGACACCACAATGAGAAATCAGATAATCGGATTAATGGGGGGAGGAAAATATAACACCACATGAGCCTCTCAGTCTGAGCATGAGCAAACACACAATTTTGTTTTTAGATGTTATCGTCAAAATCATATGGCTCTTCTGTCCGTCCCCCTGGCTGTTCTGTCGATACTAAGCGAAGCATTAAATAAAGCTACCGTGTAGCCCAGAGCTAGGATCTGTCAAAAGAGCTTGTCGGTCATCGCTGACGCTTTTCAAACGCGGCTAATAGGGCTGACTGAAATATTCATTTGGAGCCATGTCATGCATGTGTTGAAACGCTAACGTCTTCCAAATGTGCTGTGACAACAGCGAGAGATGACATCATGTGTGCGTAAAGCAATTCTGGAGCTGGAGCCCGGCGCGGTGGAAAGTCCCTGTGTTTCTGGTGAGATGTGAGAGGCTCAGCGATCGCGGGCCCTCGGCCCCCTGGCCACCTCCAGAGAGGCTGACCAATCGCACAGGCATGTTCCCAAACAGCGTCTGGGTCTGTGCGCTATTGTTTATGCGTATGGGAATGTGAAATGACATGCATGTGGAATTACACGCGTGTGAAAACGCCTGTGCGTGTGTGTTTATGTGTGTGTGTGTGTGTGTGTGTGTGTTCCCACCAAGTGGACTTAAGAGTTTGCAGCAGGTGCAGCTGATTAACTAATCCCCCCCTCTCTCACTCTGTCTCCCTAAGAGGAATTTTTGTTAAAGGAATGACTCTACTCCTCTCCCTTTGGGAACATTTGCTTTTGGTCCATTTGGCATTCCTCCAGAGAGAATGGAGAGATTTAGGCTGCTGTGGGGGTAGACGGTCCTTATCCACGAACCCGCCAGACTTCAGGCTCAAACCCAAAGTCCTTAATTGGTGTCACCACGGTAATCAGATATAAAGAGGTTTATAATGAACTTAACTTGCCTCCCCAAGCGAGAACTTTGGAAGACTTTACTAAAACCACCTGAAAATATGAAACATGATCAAAATACAGCCGTAAAACTGCCCTTTTTTCTTTATTCTTATTCCAGCATATGATCAAAAATGAAAAATACACAATACTCAATCTATTCTGAAGCCTAAACTGTTGGGATGTTGAAGTATTCTTACTCTGACTTCCTACCTTAAACCATGTCTCGTTTTCTTGTAGTTTCTGACTCTTTCCTATGACTTCTAGAAATTACCTGCAAACCCTCCACAGCTTCCACGGAAACAAGATTCTGGTTGGCAGTCCGAAACTCAAATTCATGGCTTCTCCAGCCATTTGTGACCGAACCCTGTTCGTTTTCATCAAACCCACTTGGTTTTATTTACCTTCTCCAGTGTTCCCCTCAGAGCTCCCGCAAGCTGCCTGGGTTCCCCATCCAGTCCGACCTGGATCTCCACAGCCATAACCGATTCTTTGCTCGTCAGTAAATCTTTAAACTTTTCACGAGTCCCTAGAGTGTTTTCTGCGTGTGGGTGAAACAATTGGTCAAAGCCATTACATAAACCAGCCAAAGTGCTGTTGAAATAAGAAGTGTGGAACTGGATGACCAGGTGTAATGCATTGACAATATCTCATAAGTTAAAACTGAATAGTCCAGAGTTTACAACAATGCTTGCATGTGGTATTTTAAAGACAAAATAAATCTAAGCCTGACTGATCATGCATTTCTAAGACTTATTCTGAGCTCTTTGCTGTGTCTCACTCTTCATCAGAGAGTGATAATTTGTCATTGAAAAGGTCCAGAATGAAACCCATAGCGTTGGGTCAGATGAAGATAAATGTGACTTAAAACAAACTAAGAATTGATATGGGTGAGTAATTAAAGTGGATTTTAAACTTTTTCTGTTGCAGTGGTTCCCTGGGAACCGCCTTTCGATAACACAAGAATCAATAGTAGCAGAATAAAATGCAAAAAAATCAATCTGATGGTCCGGATGGCCTTTGGGCAGTGGGGTACATATATATTTTGTTCTAATACTTGAGGGATATGCTAATGACATGTCTTTAGATCAGTGGTAGGGGAAATTGGAAAAGCTGAGCTGGTATTACCGGAGGCAGTAACCAGATTTTTAACCAGGTATTGCATTTGTTGGACTTCTCCAGGGAACCGTTAAGACAGGAACAATGGAGGAAATCCTCAGGGGCTGTACTTGATATGAGAGTTGAAGCTGCATTTCTATGAACTGGTCCTGGACTGTACTTGATCATAAAGTTAAACAACACCAGTTCTGAAACTCCACAGATCAGCCTTTTGTGAGTAACTTCATGGATTATTGTACAGTAAGTGGAGACAAAAAAAAGATCTGTTCACTATGGCCTCTCCAGAAATCAGCAATGGCTCCTTTCTTTCTTAAGTTCCCATCTTTTGGTGCTTTCACAGTTTGTGAACAGGAGAAGCAATTTTATTTTAATTTTTTTTGTGAATACCATGAAATAGTACGACGCAAAGCCCCAAAAAAAATTGGAAAGTCCACACAGGGTGGTTGGCTTGGGTCATTCTGCAAGAGCACTTATCTTGGAGGGGGTTGGTGGCAATTCCAAGAGCTGAAATGACATGGAACCAGATTCTTGACCTCAGATTGGGAAAAAAAAGCGGCACTTTTTGCAGCTTGAACTGTAGATTGCGTTCTTTGAACAGACGCTCGAGCCACCTCATCTCGATGTGGAGGAGCATTAATTCTACAGGGCTGTACTTGGTGTTTTCACTCAATTACCATTCTAATTTGGACATCTATTTCATATCTCTGCACTTAAATAATGCAGTTCTGTTCAAGCCAATTAGAATAAAATTCATTGTAATGCAATCGCAATCTACCTGTTCGCTCGAGTCTACAGGACTTTTGACAATTTGGGGGCGGAAACCAAGGAGGGCACTGACCCTCTTATGATTGGTCACTTTCGTCGTGATCACAACCACAGGGACGTCCTTGTACATTGATTGACAGCTCCCATTACAGGAAGCACGGAGTTGGGTTAACTTACCACTGAAGAAGAGTGGGGTAAGTAAATGAATTAGAATGAGATTTCTAATATACATAAAATGTCTCTGACTGCATATAAAATGCTGCGCAGGTCATAGTTAAATCAATCTAATTCATTTACTATCACACATAGGGCACACCGCACTATAGGGCGCGCCTCACATTTTGATGGGAAAAAAAGATGTTTATATGCGCCTTATAGTCGTGAAAATACGGTAATAAATTCAAATTCATTAAATTCCCAACTGGTCTAATTCATATAGGGAACAATAAAACATTTTTAAAAAGCTTTCTAATTTGTTTTGCTGGGGTTTTTGGTAGTGGTCAGGTTCATGGGGTTTGGGTTCCGGTTCTCGACCTACGTCTGAGGGTTGGGCCTGGAGGGAATGGCGTGCGGTCACTCATGGTTCTCAGGGGGGCTTCTGTCTTACCGTTTTGGGGGGCTCTGCTGGGGGGGGCTTCTTCCGTGGCCTACCGGGTGGATGCCCGGTCGTCCCTTTGGTGGTTTTCCTTGGTCTCAGGCCTTCTCCGGAGCGCCGGAGGGTGGGCGGCGGCGGCCAGTGGCCCCTCTGCACGCATGACTGAGCACAATCTGTGTGAAACCTGGGCTGTCTTGCATGTTTATGCTCACACACACACACACACCCAGACACACACCTCTTTAAGCCTCTTTACAGTTGCTGCACAATTATGAGATGCCGGTTAATGTCCTTTCTGCCTGTGGTTTTTGGTTATTTGGTTTGTTTTTTCTGTGGTCGTTTGCAAGTGCTCCTAAAGGTCCTCCATCTGGATTGCCAAAAAGAGACCACAGGAAGTTTTTGTCTTTTACAGATATAGCAGCTGGCTGTATGATTTTCTTTTCTTTCTGTTTTTCTCTCTCTCTCTCTCTGTATAAAGGATCTAAGTTTGTTGTTTCTCTTTGCTCTTCTTTCTACCCTCTCCTGTCAGGTTTGGGATTATTGAATACACGTAAAGTTTTGTAACAAAAATAAATAAATAAAGCGGTATGGGATAATCAAGGGGGGCTTTTCACCCTCTAAGCCTCCCTTGGAAAAGCAAATGTCTTCAGCATAGCCCAGTACTCAGATTTCAGTTCTGCTGCCATAATGCTGATCAGGAAAAGGTTAAAAAAAAAAAATGATATTAAGTAAATAATTCTGCATGTGACACTGTTGAGTTAGGTTCTACCTCTTGTCAAATTGAGAATCTCAGCCTAAATACACCTGTGTGATATTGTTTAGAGAGGAGGCACAGCTGTGTGGTGGTTAGCACCGTCTCCTCACAGCAAAGAGGGTTCCCGGTTCCCCCGGGAACCAGGAACCTTTCTGTGTGGAGTGTGCATGCTCTCCCTGTGGGTTATCTCTGGGCACTCGGGCTTTCTCCCACCTTCTAAACACATCTATGATAGGTTGATTAGAGACTCCAAACTGTCCCTAGGAGTGAATGTTTGTTTGTGGATGGTTGTTTGTCTCTGTGTGGCCCTGCAATAGACTGGCGACCTGTACAGGGTGAACCCCGCTTCTCACCTGTTATAAACTGGGATACGCTTTAGCCCCCTGTTGGATAGAAGTGGTATAGAAAATAGTCGGACAATGAAACAAACTGGCCATTTGTCATATCACAAGCATAGTTACATTTTTTAATGAAGAGTCCATGTGAAGAACATACATTTGCAAATTTAAAGTTTCTTTCATTTGTGCTTATTAGAACTCTGGCTTCAGCACTTTGGAGAATTACAAAAGCCCAATGTTAACTTAACAAATTCATTTTCCTGCATCACTGAGAATAGACCCTCCTAATTTTGCTTAAAGAAAGAGCTCCTTATTAATTGTTTCTATATGAGCATAAAAGCACATCAAAGGTAATTCGATCTAGAATAATTATATAGATGCATAAAATCCTAGCTCATAATGTAGGACATGCTAGTAGTCTGTCAAATTGATTGCATTTTCTTTGTTTCTTATAGCAGTAACAGGTGGATTATTTCAAAAGAACCAAGCAGCACCTCCCTGTGGTCTGTTAGAAATTGGGAACAAAGTCATCCATTTGCTCATGTTGCCATCTAGGGGTATTGAGAGCTTACACACACAAAGAGACAGGAGCGAAACAGAATCTAACTTTAATGCATTTATTTTTATGCATTTTGATCATATTTGATGCAAATTTTACAACTGTTGACAATAGTCTCTACCAGTTTAAAACTGTAAAGCTTATTTATTTTAACTCTCTTTAGTAGTTTAAATTCACTCCTGTGTGTTGACTTACATGTATTTCAAGGTGCTCCTATATATAATACATATGTGTTGCCTTCGGATCCTGATGTTCACACATTGTTATCTTTTTCATATGGTTACTCTATTTTAATTCATGTTTTTGAATTAACTGAATATACAGCATGGTTAAATCAGAATTTAAGGATAATAACAAGTCTTCAGAGCCACAAGAGGGCCCTGCTGGCTGTGCTAGCCTGAGGTTCCATTCTCACACCAGTGTAGCCCCTGACAACACATTCCTCCATTCTGTTGCCTCCGAGTTCATTAAAAACTACATCTGCGTGTTATTAAAACAGGTGAGGTTGCTTAAATCGGTTTATTGCTTCAACGTGTTCCAAACAGATGATTCCTGCACACCGCACGAGTTCACGTTAGTTTCGAGC
This sequence comes from Menidia menidia, assembly GCA_907169785.1. Classification (NCBI taxonomy): domain Eukaryota; kingdom Metazoa; phylum Chordata; class Actinopteri; order Atheriniformes; family Atherinopsidae; genus Menidia; species Menidia menidia. Next base: position 18,721,473 of record CAJRST010037777.1, on the reverse strand, counting down.
GTCCGGAGCTTTAATTCCAATTTGCGGTGGTCGTTGTAACAGGTTTGTCCGTACCACATTACAGGCCATCCTCAGAGCAAAACGCAACAGTTCTTCAGTTCCTTTTTGTTGTGGTCATGCTCTAATAATTTTTTATTTGTTGGCAGAGACGTTTTTTATTTTTAGTAGACTGGATTTTTTGGAGATGATATGCTGTTTTACTTGCTTGGAAATGTTAAAATTGTTGTTGAAAAGCAGAAAATCATGACCCAGAGGGTATAAAATACTCTTTTGGGGTCCTTGGATCTTGGATTTTAACATTTGAAGGACATTTAAAATATGTGTCTGCTCAAAGATACAACATGTACACACATGGAATACTGTGCGTATATGTGTAAATCTGCGTTTTGTTTGTATTCATCTTCATAAGACGGAGAAAAGAGACAACAGTTTGACAGGGAACAAGTGTGGTTTCTCTCCAGAACATGACCTGCGACCATCATGTGTCAAACAGTGCTGTGTGTGTGTGTGTGTGTGTGTGTTTAAATGTGAAGGGGGAGTGATGAGAGTATATTACATAACCTGTCAAGGACAAAAAGCATGCAGCTTCTATGTAAACTTGCTCAGTCTCTGATGAACAACAATAATTTCCTAAACTGTGCGTCTGTGTGATCTGTTGATTGGCTGGTTTTCTCCATGTCTCTAATTGGCTAAAATGAGAGGTAGCTTTCAAACTTTCAGGAGAGCAAGTCTTTCGTATAGGTCATGATCCTGTTTAACTTAAGTGTTTCTGTTGGTTTCCTCCACTTCCTGGAAGAACGACAGGATATTCATACACAGCTTCTCGACTTGCCCAAAGAATGCATGAACATTTATCCTTTTTGTGTTCCACCTGTAGATCAACAAATGTCTTCCACTGACTCCCTGTGTAACACTGGAACCGTGACTCCTTCATCTCTGTCATTCACTGCTGACACATCTTAAACTTCCTGTATTGTGAGTTACTTGTGAGGTGTAGTACCCTTAGTCCTACTCAACCCTAAAGATATAGCCGCATTCACTCTAGGCTTGGAGAGCTGGATACCATAATTTAGTTGAAACTTCTCCTTAAGAGGGAGATGTGTCATAAAATTGGACATTAACACATTTTATTGCCCAACAACCATCTATTATCAATATTAATTTAGTAAAGAGTAGTTTTTAAAAGTTAAAGTACCAAAAAAAGTATCCATCTTTGAGGTGCAGGAAAGAGTTTGAGTGTTTGTATGGACTGTTTTTTTGGCTACCCGGGTATTATTTTGAGATCTTATCCGAGTATAGTATGTCTATAGACCACTGTCTTCCTTGGACAGACTTAGGATCAATTTAGAATGTCTAATTAACCTAGCCTTCATGTTTTTGGGCAGTAGGAGCCAAACAAAAACTTCATAAAAGTAGCCGAAATCAAGCATCAGTCATATGATCAATAGTGACTTATCAATAAGATAAGAAGCTATTTTCCCAGCATCCTTTGCTTTTTGGGGGCTGATATTGTGAATTTCTTAAGCTGACCTTTGTTACTTAGTTTTGGACCTTTCCAGAATCCCGTCACATGGAGTTGTCTCTGTTTTGGTCAGCAGTGCTACACAGCTGGCAATATAACCAGCCATTTTTGTTACAATTTTCCAACTTTGGAGCGGTCCATCCCCTTTGCCTCGGTTCAGATATTGCATACTTATGCCGAGTGGTTTTTATTTGTCCGTTTTCATTCTTCTGCCTCGGTGTTTAGCATTTTCAGAAGCTCCAGAACAGGGAGGGTAAATCGTGGTGGTGAGTATAACATGATGAACTGTGAAGTCTTTTAATTCAAGTATCTTAAGAACACTGAGAATTGATCTTAATTATGAGCTATTTACAGATATCAACATGTTGAAAGTTGCATAAGAATAAATATTGACATGAATCACACTAAATTAAAAACAATGTGAAGGAGTTCTGGAGAAATCCTGAAAAAAAAAAAAATTCTTAGCCGTGGCCCATGATTAAGGATATTTTCTTCAAAACAGCTGTTCTGAAGAAAATCCAAAGTCCAAAGTGTGTAAACGTTTAATCACATTGCCTCATTCCTGTCTCAGTACTTTCATCTGATCCTGGATGTTATTTTACAGTTTTATCTGCTAATCTGACTTGAGAGGATTTCTCAGCAGTGCACATTAAGCCTCCAGCACCAAACCAATAAATTGTTCCCTCTCTAATCAGAAACTTTATCATCGATATCAAAAGTCTGCAAGCGCAGAAAACGGACGAGGAGCTGAGGGAGCACGTCGGATGAAAAACATGTCTCCACAAAAGAGTAAACAAGGTAAAACAGGGTTCCTCCATGACTGATGAGGTCAAGCAGATTTCTGGTGAACATCCAGATAGTAAAGTAAAAATCTCATAAAACATACCGCTCGCCAGCCTCTTGTAAAAACGTATCACCCATTCCTTGGACCAGGAAAATAATCAGTGCGAACAGCAATTGAAGCTTTAATAAGTCATGTTTGGTAACTTTATTGTGTGCAGAGAAAACGAGCAGGAGATAACTTGCAAGACGGTGATCACATGCACGACATAACAATCTGTTCCCATGTCCCAGTGCGAAGAAACAAAAAAAACAGGGCCTAACGTGGAGGAAACAGTGTCAGGATGCGGAGATGATCAACGTCCCATTTTTATCCTAGTGAAAGAGGCCGAGTCAAAGTTGTGTCGTCTGAATTATACTGAAGAAAGTCTGGCTGTTTTGTGCATTATACGGTGTTATGTGTAAAGCTCTGAGAAAAAAAAGCATTTCAAATCAAATGAGACATTAACTGAGCTGTAGTAGTCTGATTCTTCCAAATAAGGCTCTGGTTTCAAATGTTGTACTCTTGAGCAAGACTTTTTTTATGTTTCTGCAAAATATTTTTACTATAACACATGACACAGAAACTCTACTTTTTAAAGCTCTTTTGGACACCAAATGTTTCTAATAAAAAAGCAATTTTGTGTGATGAAATCCTTTTCATTTCAATACAACATAATTATTCTGAAATGAATCATCTGTTCCACAATATATTCTGATACTGGGTTTTAAATAAATTAAATTGAAGTCTCATCAGTTATGGACTGTTTCTTTATCTTGACGTGTTCAGATAAGAACATAGATTTATCTATTTATTTTTTACCTCTTAGTTTTGAACTTCTTTTGCACTGCCACACCCAGACTCCTTTGGATTAACTACTTTTACCCTACCCCTTTGTTTTGACAGAATAAGGTGCCCCTTTCCCTTCTGGGACCAATGTTACTAATGACCATAAATCCTTTAAATAAGGACATTGAAGGAACACTTTATTGAACTCACAAGGATCAGGCCAATTTGAGGGACTGGGGTGGTAAACTTTTTGGTAAAAAGGTTAAGACAGAAACAAATATTGACACCAACAGGATCTTACCATATCCTTTAGAGTTTAGGATTCCTACAAGCCGATTGGCTGAAAATGACCATAAACTATTATGACTATTATTACTATAACTAATCATTTTGCCATGTGGTTTCAAATACAAGGGCACTTTACCATTAAAGCATATGCTGCTTTACTCATCATTTGACACGAAGTGGGAACAAACTAAATGACCAGGATATTACTTTAGAAAGGTTAAACAATTTTTTTGTATGGCGAGCACATTGATAATGTACCAATTATTGTGACAAATGTTTGTTTGTTTTTTTACATGAGAATACATATTCTTCTGATCAGGTACTGATTTGGTGACATAATAATCCGCTTTATGACAAATTAAGAGAAAATGATTTACCTGTTCTGACGATTTATAGTGCAGATTAACGTTTTTTTTCACAAGTGCAATCAGAAGAGACAAAATTTGAGCTGTCGGTCTCCCATAAATCTAGATCCTTCATCAACAAAAGCAAGAAAATTAAGACAAAAGCTAACAATTGAGAACATATTCAACATTAAGAAACATTTGACCCTATTTGACATCGAACAAAGCCATGGCACGTCGCTCAGACAGAAGTGATAATAAATTATACTTTTAAGCAAATAAATAGGTTTATAAATATGCTGGAAACTGTAACAGAATTACCAGAATTTACGACAAAAGACAAAAAAACATTAACAGATTGAGTGCAGAGCACTGGAATACCAGTAATAATTAAATTGATTTTCATTTACAATTTGAAATATTAGCATTATTCATGTTTTTAGAAGCTCATGATACTTCATTCATAAATTCCCATACTGTGTTAATACTTCTCTGTGACAGAAATATTAAGATTGTGTATATTGTAACATAGTTCGTGAAGTCATTCTTAAAGAAACTTCAACATTTTCAGTTCTTTGACAGCTACTGAAGTAAGTGGAGATGTGAAAGAAAACCTATTGAGTGGCAGTTAACTTTGTGGTGACACCACTCCAGCTTGTAACTTGATTGGACTTGCTGTGCATCCTCTGTATCCTGTAAAACTCCATTTCAAGCCCTGCCCTTAACCTAATTAGAAAGATGAACTTCTTAGGTTTTAACATACCATACAAATTTTTAGCCTAATGACTCACAACATTTTCCATGGAGACAACCGTGGCCAAATCAGTTTCAAACAAACACAGGACGTGAAAATGTAGTGGGGCTTTTTTTTTCTTTTCTAATTTTGTGGTGAGTTCGGGTTCGAACTGTTTAACTGATTATATTTTTCATGTCAGTCATGAAAAAGCCCCACTCTTAGGACTAGAACACTGGTGACTGATCACTGTTCACTACTGTTCTGATGATAAAGGCCAATGCAAAGATGTATACATCTATTACTGTATGTCCCTGTACCAAGATACATACTGGAGCACTGAAGTGGAAAAGTCCAAATGAGGAAAAAAAGGAAAGGGGATGTCTTCTCAAAGTGTAGAGGGGATGAACACAGAGTGTGAAGGCCATCTGAAGTTAGTTTAGCTAAAGCTGGGGAGTTTAGCGGGCAGGAAGAGGCAGGATCTGGAGATTGGAAGAGACTTTGCCTCATGTTTAGATCCCGGCAGCACGGCACACGTGTTGTGAGATCAAACGCAAACCAGGTGCTCTGGTGTAATCAGATCTACATCGAATCTGGCGTGGGCCTGATTGTGTCTGTAAGTACAGGACACCACGTGCGAGAGCACCACATGTCGCCGCATGAAAACAAAATCAGACACAGATCGGTGAAACCCCGAGGCTTAGAAGTAAGGACAGGGGATAATGAGCCCGATGAGAAACAGTCGCTTACAGTCCACGGCAAAAGATCGGTGGGACGGGAGCAGCTTGCCCTCCACTCATCGGTTCGTCGTGGATCAGTTAGGTTGACGAAAAAGCACACCTGCATTTTGACAGGGTCCCTTCATGCCAGCATTTTCTCGGGATTCTTACAGTGCGCCTGCAGAAGGCTTCTCTGGAAGTCCTCCTCCGGGATTTCAGGAACCAGGAAGTCCAACAGAAGATCCAACAAACAGTAGACCAGGTGTCTGTGGGAGCACAAGATGAGCAGTCTTAGTTTTTGTAGCAAAGCCTTTTCTAATTAACAATGTTTAAAGTACAGTATAACGTTAACATTTTGCAATAGGAAGGTTGTTGAACTTATACTTAGCTTCTTAAAATACTTGGGAAGATTTTGTATCGCTGTGTGTGTAACTATCAAGTGTGTAACTTGATATATTCATGTTACTGATCTAATATGTATATTTCCTACCATAGGTGGATTTAGAAATAAGCAAATATAAGTTAGTATATGAATTCCAAATCCTTTTTCTTATTTCTAATCTAAACCACAATCAGCCTGCATTCAACTCCACTCCAAGTACATATGGTCTCTGATTGGAACTGTAAACCTTAAATCGTCATTGACCGTACGGTGTGCGTTTACCTGTTAATGGACGAGTCTTGAAAAGAGTCTAGAGCACTCTGCCAAGTGAGTTTGTACTTATCTGAGCCCAACATGTCCGAGACCAGATCTAAAGAAACAAAGACATGGCTACTGATGGAAAACTCTGTAAATGGCTGTCACATGCAACCCTCCAAAGAAAGGTCATTTCCAAGAACAGTACAACTCTATCTCAACACTAGAGAGCTTAAAATGTGTCATTATGAGTCGGTCACCGTTGTGTACCTGGTAGAACTCTCATCAGACAGTCTAACGCTTGTTTCTTGGTGGCGTCCTTCTGCTGCTGGCTGCGTTCAGGTTGCAGGGTGACGGGGAGAACTCCTCCTGGCCATACCGCCTCCTGGATGACCTGGAGGTACACCACCCAGTAGCTGGTGCACGTTAGGTTGGCCACACTCACCTCCAGCCATCTAAAATTCAGGAAAAAAACAACAATAGGCTGCAAGTTACTATTTATGTCTAAAACGACCCAAATGTATTTTAAATGATATCCTATCCAACTATGCCCACTTAAGAATACATGGGTTTACAGACGATTCCAGCTAGGTTTTGGATATTCAGATTTTAAAATATGTACATATACTGTTACTGTGCACAGACTGAGATCTCTACATGACACTGTACAAATACTTTGATAGTATTAGGAAAAATCACTGATTTGATAAGTAAATATTGTCATCATTTTGTATGATTACTTCCACTATGATCCTGTCCTCAAACCAGCTCATCTTTTACCGTGTAAACTCTGCCTTCCTTTATTCCCAGGCAGGATTTAATCTTAGGGTGCCCCACAGAGGCCTGCTATGGTCTTAACAGAGGAAGCGGTGTCAAATCGAGGCCATTTCCCCTTTATTTCATCCACATCGCCGCATGATTCAAGGGCAGGTGGGGAATTTCACCAGGGCTTACGTGGCCCAGGGGTTCTGACCCCTTTCGCTTCCCCCATTTGTTTTTAACACCAGGATTTACCATCAGTAGGGTGGAAAGAATTAGTTGCCACCCAAGCTAGAGGAGGATATTTAAAGCACCGAGGAGAAGCTAAACAATGCATCGGAGGCATTCGGGCAGTTTGCAGGTCGACTAGCTGATCTTTGGGGTGACACTTTAAGGAGGCAGTAGTTTAAATGACAGCAGAGACACTAGTTTTATGCCAAAAATGTAACTCGTTTTTGGCTTTAAAATGATTTCATAACACATATGAAGAATTATGTTCTGTAAGATTTTATATTTTTTTATCTCAGGGCTGTGAAAGAAATGGGTACGTGCCTCAGAACCCAATTCAATTCAATTTTATTTATATAGCGCCACATCACAACAACAGTTGTCTCACAGCACTTACCAAACAGAGCAGGTCAGACCCTACTCTGAAGTTAATTACAGAAACCCAACAATTCCCACCATGAGCAAGCACTAAGCGACACAGGCAAGGAAAAACTGGCAAGGCAACCCAGTGTCCAGTCTGTTTCTACTACTTTTACATAGCCCCAAATCACATTATTTTGTCAGTTTCTTGTGACCAGTTACTACATAATGAGCTGAAACCAAGCCTGGATAGTTTGAACTATTCCATTGCACATACTTATTTAATGCAGTATTGCTTAGTGGTATAATGTAAGTCAATACTTAAATAAATAGTTATGATGATGTGCACATAAATCAAGAACAGCCAGTATAATGCAAGGGGAATGATGTCTGATCAAACGATGTTCTGAATAGAATTCTTTTAATTAAAGGAGTCTTTTTTTTGACTCATCAAATCTTCAAGTGACTGGCAGTAAAAATGATTGAAGCACACCCTCGTTTGCCTGTGATGACGGGTAGTTTGGGGCAACAAGGGTAGGGACGTGTTTACTCACTTGTGTGGAAAAACTGACAGCGAGGCGTTTCAGACAAATGGCTGAATGAGTCTCTGCGCTGTTGTGTGGGAACTGACATCAGCGGTCCCGTTTCAAAATTCTAACTAATCACTGAAGAGTCATCATCGAAAAATGTGACCCAGTACAGCCTATGTCATCCTTCTATGTTGTAGCTCAAGATTTGTTCCCTTGGAGATGGCGGTGAGTTATAACCCCTCAAAAAATAGAGGCTAAAACGGTTCCTGCAAGACGCCACATCTTAAGAGTAATTCATTTTTGGGTTTAACTGGACATTGTCTGTCAGTCAGTCAGACCAGTATATTGTGGATTTTCAGTTTATTAGGAGCCTTGGAAAATCAATACAGTGACACTTAGTGCTTCCTTCTACAGTAAATCTTTACAGCATTTAAATCTTTGGATAATGCCTGGCTGTTGGATTATGGGAAATATTGTTCATTCCTTAAAGGCCCTGTCACGATAATGTAAATGGCTCTTAGTAATTCTAGGCTTTGGATGAGAAGAACCCACATCAATCCAACCAGTGTAGACAAGATTTTAAACCCTTAATGGGAGAAACAGTTTATCCATGGGTCTAAATAACAGGGCGGGAACCCAGTTGGGAATTAAAAAAAGACATGGGTCACTCATTTCACAATCACAAATAAGGCTAATCTTCCAAAGCAATTTCAAGTCCCTTTGGAGGGTCTGAATCTGTTCTTGGGCAGCCAATTTTATTTAGGTTATCAATTTGTCAAATACACATAGCTGGAAAGGGAGATACTATATTGGTTTCAGTAAAATGCTTTCCAACACTTTTAATTCCTTATAATTAATGTTGCACCTCTAGTTTGTCCAAGTCTGAGTGACTCATTGTTTCATTAAATCTGTACATAATTATTGAATATACATGGGTCTTCAGAGTAAGTGTGGTATAAATCTTAGAATTTTAATGACTTGTTTTTAGATGATTGCAGTTTGTACTAGGACTTCTACTTTGTTTTTGCCCATTGAACATCTATGTAATGAGCAGCATCACATAAAGTGGTTCTCCAACTTTCTGCCCCGAAGCTCACTGGGGATTATTCAAACCGGACTGGGAGTCATGGTGAGACTGGACAATATGCGAGGTCAAAAGCAGCAAATAAACACATCCAATGTGTGTAGTCTAAATAAGTGCATCAGCACTCACACAGGCAAGTCTGTCTTTCATCATAAATTACCTCCACATGTTTAGCTGCAGGCCCGAGTGTCTGGAGTACAATGTACTTCTGCTCATAAAAAGTGGACCTCAATTTATTTATTTTTTTTGGAGCAAGTGGAAACATAAGACAATAAACAGAAAGAACACTTTCTGCCGTTTCACTGCTGAAACTGCACAACAAAAGCGTGCCGAGATAATAAAAAGGGAGTTCATAAACTATGATCTGATCTAACACCGTTACCACACAAGCTATTATCAGGTGGGTTTAGCGTGGAGAGAATCCAGATGTTTTTCAGTAGACCACACCCAACGCAGTTACCAAAGCTAGAGTTGTTGGTGTTTGTTTTTTCAGCTTTTTTTTACTGTTAATCATACACAGTTCCCTCTGAGACTCGAACCGGGACCAGAGGTGACAGTGCTGACCACCACACTCCCCCTGCCACCCACCTACTAGGGTCTAAAAAATACCAAAATATTAAATGATATACCCAGAAATCATCACGCATGAAAGGCATCAGCTCCATTCAAAAGGTTGATACCAGCTTTGGTGCTTTGGCTGATGTTGTCATTCACTTAGGTAATGGCAATTTGTTTGTGAGTATATTGTATATAAAATGCATTATTAAATTATGTTTTCCCTAAAATGTATTCTTTCAAGGGGATTTATTTGCTCCATCTTCAAATATGATCATATGGATACTCTGAAAAACCAATACTTTGCCTTTCTTTATTCTGGAAATTTCTTTCAAAAGTAACTTTAAACCAAGTCAACCATTTCAAGGACATCTTATGTGAGAATTTTTATTCTGGATGTAGAATGCATTGCATCCACTTAATAGATCGGAGGCTCAGTTGTTTCAGTTTGTGCCCAAAATCAAGCCAGTGTCAATTAGATATCGAAGTTGGATAGGTACAAGTGGTTTATTCTGTGTTACACACAGCTCATCTCACCCTTTTTACCCCACCTCCTGCAGACCCAGAGAAGTAAGAGTGGCAAATCAAGCTGCATGAGCCAAAGCTACTTAGAATATTTACTGTCTCTCTAGGTCAGGTGTCTGTGCCAAGGCGTCGAAATAATATTTCATATATTTCAGAAGAGAAGTTTACATGAATTGTTGAACCTTTAATCTTTTATACTCCGTTTCATTGGACGCTTTCTATTTTTCAGAAGTTTGTTGGGTTCTATTTCCTGTAAAACACTTCGAGTTGCGCTTATGTTTGAAAAGTCTGGGCAACCTTGCAGATTCCATTCTTTCTTATAACTTCACAGAAGTAAAAATAAAGTAAACAGCAGGTGCTCCTCCAAACCAGTTCTGGTCAGAAGGAGCAGCTCGGTTAAATTTAGAGGTCAGCCTATGATGAAGTGTTAATTGTTCAGTTTTAAGAACCGGCGCTTACTCAGAGCTGCTGCTGCTGGGCAAAAGGAAAAAAACGCCAAAGTTAAGGCCTCGTATCATAATATGCTAAAGATAATGTAGCCCTGATGGATTTAGTGTTTTCTATGTTAAATTACCTTTTTTTTTTAAATGTCCATCTGCAATCTGCCCGTATTAATTCAAACCATTGTGTGTTTCTGCCATGTTCCTCACATTATGCTAATTCTGCATATGCTTAAACGGTAATCAGTACAGTTTCTTCCTCCCAAAAAATATGTTGTTGGACTTTGCAATGACAATAGTGTATATTCTATTCTATTAATAGGTCTGAAACTGTTCTTTTTTTTTTCCACTCGGCAGAGCCTACCTACCTCCAAACAGCCAAGCACCAAAAAGCTCATTCCAAAAAAGGTCAACTTGTTTGAGGAAAAATTAGAGAGAATATTTAATGGTAACCGACAGAACTTTTTGAATATCTTTATGGATTTATTACCATACTCAGACTTATGACACTGGTCCTACAATTGACTCTTCGTGGGTTTGGGTTGGTCATGTATTTCTGCATTCAGTTTTCTCACAGCTCTGATGACAATGACAACAAAAAGAAATAAATTAGCACAAAAATAACAAAAATAATCAGCTTAACTTATGCTTTGATATAATGCCTTACATAGTCGTAACAAATACACAGAGAAAACCCGTTCCAGCAGATTTGAGCAGACTGGTCCCCCCCCCCCCCGGTGATGTGTCGGGGCCTCTGGCTCCGAGATGATCGCATCAGCACCTCGTTTCAAGCCACGGAGTTGTCGTCAAGCTTTTCTGGTCTGTTGACTAAGTTCTGCTAGTTCTGCTCTCCTCTTCCCGTGTACATACGAGCATGTGCACGTGCGTGCCGGCCCCCGGTTTTATTGAGCCAGTCGTGGCGCCTCGGTTCTGACGGCTGGTCAAAACACAGGAACACGTGACGCTACGGCCCACCACCGAGCCTGAATTTAAACACACATGCTCCACAGAGGTTTTACGGTCACGCTTTCAGAATTTTGTACGTATTAAGAAATGGACAGACCCTCACGCTGGAAAAAAAAGGCTGCTGAAGACACACACATGCATCCAGCCCAACACCTGTGCTACCTAACATCTGTGGGAATAAGGTCTCTATGTCATTAGAGCTGCAGCCTTGTGGCAGCCACCAAAAATACGATTTACTCATCAGTAACTGGTAAATGCACGCAGTTTTCGACTCTACAAACACTCACGCATCCTCGTAGGGGCGTACCATTGACGCAATCCGTGTCTCAAACCCTAAACCCAACTTCAATCCCCAATCTGCTTTTGATAAAAAAACGTTCAAACCAGGTTGCAACCCACAAAAAAAACACTAGGCTTGTCGGGAGGGCAGTTTGGCCCCGTAACAAGTTCCCAGACGTTTGTGTCCTGCCCGGTTTCCTTAGGAAGGGATGTCTTTTTCACAGATAAAATTGTCCATATTTTGATGATGTCGTGGCAGTTGCGTAATAAAGTTGTTGTTTTCTTTAGATTGATTAATTTTTTGGTACTTGATCTTTACCAAATCTTAAAAGTTAAATCATTCCAACCAAAAACTAAATGCATTATTTGCTGAAACCAAAAGCTTATTTAAGATAAGAGAAATAGAGGTGTGGCCTCTGTTATTTCTTCTATCAACCTTAAAATATAGGTGATTGAACAGGTCGTGTGTGTTTGGGTACTTGTTGTCTCTGATGATCTTAGAGAAGCATTTTTTTGCTGGCCGTCAACCTGGGAAAGCCTATGAGGCCATTTCCAAACTTTTTGGAGCGCTTCGTTCTGCACAGAGAAAGATTACTCACAGGTGGAAAACATTCAGGATGTCTTGTTTGGAAGTACAGTGCTGGGACCTTTAAAGAGCTGTGCAGAAACCAGTCCGCCAACCCAGTGGGAATTTTAAAAGTTCTGTGAGGAAGTGTGTCACGGGTTCTGGTATTTTTGTAGATTTTGATCGGTGTATTTTTGGTTTCTTTTAGGCCGTTTTTTTCATCATTTTGTTCATTTTGTTCATCATCCATAGTTTCCTTAGTTTCCCCTCCGGTCTGATCATCTGCTCCACTCCCTTCATCAGCTGTTTCTTTCCTCTTGATTTGAGCTTTCTGGTTTCTTTGCTCCTTTTCAGTTGTGCTAGTTGTCCTCATGTCTCCTACGCTTACTTCTAGTTCCTTTGTTTCCACATTTATGGTCAAGTTCTGTTTCTCTTCAGTTTTTTGGGTTTCATTGAGTTAGTTTTCAGGTTTTCTCAAATTGCTGCACCTTTTGGTCTCAGTGTACAAATAAATGTCCGTGGATTCCCAGTTGCCTTTCGTATACACCCATTCTCTAAATACTACTACCCAGACTCCCAGGGACAAAGACAGGGGGAAGATGCCCTCAGAAGAATAGGAGAGAATGATAATAACTTCACATTACATCTACGAGTGCACAACCTACACATTTTTGCCCATTTGTTGTTTGGATCAAGTGATTCAATGATATAATGCGAACCCAATCACTTTTCACCAAGGCCTGCTGAGTAAAATTCCAATTTGAACAAAGGAGAGCATATACTTCAAGGAAAAACAACAGTTATGGTGTTGTGCTTTTAGATGATTGTAGCCGGATTCGCCTTATAACCATTTAAGGTCAACACAGACGAGTACGACAGCTAAAATAAGCCTGCAGACAGACTTTCACATCACTGCACAAGTATGTCTCTGGAGGCAGAACATGAACTGCGACTTTGGATCCACATCTCGGGCTCAGGTGAGTGTTGAAAACAGACACCGGGGGGATGTGAAGAAGCCAACGGTGGACGCATGACCTCATCCGGCTACTGTTCTTATTTAAGACACATGTTTATCACTTCGAATTTATTCTTTAGGCATCCCCCCCGTGGCGTTGAAGCACGCAACCATCCTGCCTCCATCTAACTTTGTCAGAAGTGTGGACCACGATGAGCTGTATCGCCTTCCGTGTTTTGCCAAGTGAGGTTTTCGGAGCGGCTGCAGCCATCTGTCGCCAAACCAGAATAAATTAACACATAGCCGGGCTTGTTTAACGGATGGCACATTGGGAGGACAAATATGTTTCATGACCTTCAGAAGCAAACCACCTGACCTATAATTTCCCCCTTGAGATGATTACATAGGCCAGTATAAATACAGAAAGAAACTGCCAGCTACTCTTAGCTGGTGATTTAGGATATTTACAATTCAAAAGTGACAATTGACAGGGAGCAGCAACCAGTGTGAACTCAAGACATAAATAAAACTACAAAATTGGGCAAACTGCCAACTTTAAGAGAGCGTGATTCCAGTACGAGGACTACGTCCGACATTGTCCCGTTTGCAGGAACAACCTGTCCGGGAAAGTCGTATCTGAAGAGCCTGAAGAGTTACGCAACAAGCACCTACTCCGTTCAACACCGCCTTCCCTCACCAGCAGCAACGCTGTCATGTGAACACATCTATCTGACCACAGAAACACTCTCAGCCTGAGAGTGAATTCCTGCTGACAAGAGAAGCATGAGGCTTCCAAGCCTCTGATAGCACCTCCGTTGGCCTCAGGAACCATGTGTCAGGAAGAACAGAAAACATAAGGATATTAACTCAATCTTTTTCCATCTTTTAAATGATTTAGTCAAAGAATCACTCGGTTTTCCCACATTACCAAAGCGTGGCAGCTTCTGACATGAGAGACTAGGACCATGTTTAACCCAATACACTTTAGGAAAATCATATGCGGAAATCACTGAGAAGACTAAAAGGTTAGAATTGGTGCATTTTCACATTCGTAATTATTCATAATGTTTTTTTTTTTTTTTATGTCTGGACCAGTTCATGTCAATAAATCTTTCTATCTCTAGACGAATAGTAAACAAGTCTTTGCTTCTGATGGAAACAGAAGTGAAATAAATCATTTGCCATTACTTATGGAACTGCTCAAAGCATGGCAGCATGGAGTTGCATGGAACCCTAATTTGGGCTAAAACTGATCCACTTTTGAAAAACTGCTATCATTCTGTTTTGTGCACACAAAAAATCTAAATAAACATTTAAAATTTAGCTCATGTGGAAGATTAAAACAGTCTTATAATCCAAAAACAATGTAAACATACAAACAACTAAATCAATATGTTTAAATTAGAATAAGTGCTACCGAATAAATAAAACAACTGATACTGTAATAACTATGTATTTTTAATATAAATTTGTTCATTTAGCTATTCATTTACTTTGTCACTCAATTAGTTTTCATAACTCAGAATTAATTTACCGGTAACTTTCTTTTTAATCTGCTAATCCTGTAATTATTTCTGTATTATTTTGGGGAAATTTAATTTATTTAATGTAAAAATTCTCAGTAAACCTGAAACCAAACAAAGTGAAATGTCACACACAAGTCATCATTTTCATTTGTGACACTTGATCCCAATAATACCTCTTATTCTTCAGAACTTCAGCTTTTTAAATGATCTTATGCTACTAAAATTACAAAAACAAGCTATCTCAGCCTCTTTCCACTGAACGACACTCTTCGTTATCCAGTGTAGACCCTCGAAAACTGAGCCATCCTCTTTGCAGAGTGAATTATTTTTGTTAATGAAGGCTGGTATATGATTGATCTTGTTCCATATTTTAATATGGTGTTCACACAAACAGGAAAAATGTAGTTAATGATATCCCTAAACACATGGTCTCTCTCATGGTTAGGTTTTCCCATGCTACAATACCCTGGTTTCGTTTAGAGGAAGGATTCATAGACTCCTTAAAAACCGAATGAAACCTTAGCATAGGGATGGTATGAATAGAACACCAGTAAACTGGCCTCACAGAGAATTGCAAAGACAAAATACTGTCTATCTTTTAAGAAATCTCTCCAAATGCCACGATGCGGTCATCAGCTAAACTGAGCAACAGAGAAACAGAAAGCACTTGTTCGCAGCTTGAGAAACCTAAGCAGGTCACTGGACGCTTGATGTGAGATCCCTAGGCGCTCGTTAATAGAGTGATAGAAGCAGAACCAGAACAAGAAAAAGACAGAGTGAGACCGCTCGATGTGAGAACTGGTGACAGGGTCTAAATCCCCCCGTCTCCCCTTCACCCTCACCTCCATCGTCAAGCTGTCAGCGAGGACTCGCGGCGCCGTATGAATTGTTTACGGAAGCATTGATATGCTGCTTTAGAAGGTCAAAATAAAGAATCGTGGTACTATGAAACTGGTGCAGACAGATGGCATGGAGGTATGTAAAGTCAAAACTGATTTAGACTAATATGGAAAGTTCTGGAGTTAGTTCTCCAGATGCATGGACAAAGAGCACCACATAGGACTGTCAGCAGGTGTGACCCATCCTGTTGACCCAAATTGGGAATGTTTCACATCTACGCTGTCTTTCTGGCCACGGTTCAACAGAAAAACTGCTTACAGACAGTGATTAATTGCTATGATTATTGTTTATCTGGCTAGGGTTCTCCATAATAACCTAGATGCATTACACTTAGTTGAGCATAAAGCTTTTAGAGGTTAGGTTTAAGCCTACTGTGGGTTAAGCCCATCACTGTACAAACTTGAAATAAGTAAAAAACATTGTAATAATTTACATTCTGACAGACGCCCCACATTAATTGGCAAACACAGGAAGCATTTTGTTGACGGGGAAAAATTAAGAGTCCATCCAGAGATGGCTCCAGCTGGATTTTCCATCCAGTCTGCAGCCTAACACAAAGAAACTATATTCATGTTGAAATGTCCCACTTTCCAACCATAAAAATCAGACACATCCCCAAACCAGAGCTTCATCTTGGACCCCATTTATGGGAGCAGGAATGAGCTTTTCCAGCCAGACTTGTCTCACACACTCACACAGAGACCCACATTTGGCTTTCAGCTCTCCCAGCTCTCCTATCTTTTCGGTTCCAAATTAAATTCTGACAGACACGCACGCGTTACGACAGAAGGCTGGCATGGATGTGTTTTGTCTCCCGCCTAACACCTGTCGGATTGTAAGAAAACTTTCAAACCACTTGATTTCAGTTAAACGACAAAACAGCCAAATTGACATTTGCAGATAAAAACACCACACTGCATACATAGACTGACTCTATGGTAGCTAACTAAATTAACTTTTTTATTTTTTCTTAAGCGGGTTTGAGAAAATGCTTAACACTGCAACAGATACCTGACATGACGTGGCATCTTTAAGGGAAACTGATCTTTGTAAGGAAAATAAGCAACGAGAGGAGCCAGGCATTGTGCAAACTGTGACTTAGATTTGGATCCAGCTTATTCCTTTTCTTTTGTTTGAATGCGAGTATGGTCCCAATTTTCCAAATGGAAACAAAAAAAAAGATCCCATCACTGGTCATTAGTCTTTTTGTGCTTACTTCTGAGTCCATATCATCACCGCCCAGCAAAGGAAGTGTGGATGACCATCCTGGTAACCATGAGGTAGTGGTGAGATGTTTAAAATCCTGTAGATGCAGTCCAGGGACTATGTTCCAATAAACCGATGGTGAATTTGACCACATAATGATTTTTGGTGTTGGTGGGGTGGATTCAACACAAGCAGAAACGGCTTTTTGATTAAAATAATAAAGGGAACTGTATCAATCATGCCTTTATTTTTCAAGCTGTTACAAAGGCCTCAGGGGTGCTAATAAATGTGTTGGATTGAAATTGCATACCTCACCTCTTCTCTAATGGCACCTTTTCAAAGTTGAATAAATCATATCGCAGCAAACGTTGTCTGAGATGGATTTCATAAGCATAGCAATCCATCTGACTGTCGACAGAAGATCAGTGAACAGCTGAGTGTATTTGCTATGGGGTGGTGAAGCTAATTTACAGCATAAACAAACTGTTGGCAAACGTTTAGAAATGACTTCATGTAATCAAGTGAGGCTACATCCAAACATCTTTTGGAATCCAAAAAGTGAAAAATGCTTGAGAACAAAAGCCTGACATTCTGTCTCAGCTCAGCAAAGGCTGAGTTTGAAGGCTCACTTGGGAGCGGACACTAAAATTGCGCCATTTCTGTCTCTCTCCTATGCAGAGTGCATCCAAAAACACAACAGCAAGTCTAGGATGACCATTAGGGAATGCTATTTCAGCAGAACCACTTTTCTATGGGTTCCTGGTTGTATATGTAATCAAGGAATACAACAACGATCAATTGCACAGTTTTATTTGCCTATTTATGGAAATATAGAAGTATGGTCAAATCCAAAACAAAAATCTTGTAAATATGCATTGCTTGTTGTTTCGATTCAGAGGAATTTCTAGCAAAAGCCTCGCTCTCATCTCCTCTGAACATAGAAACTGGCAGATGAGGGGAGAAAGCTGCTACGGCATTAGCTTTCAATGCGACGCTGACAGACTGCTGCCTAATATAGACAGGGCCAAACAAAAGCACAAGGCCTCTCATACTTGGCTGGTGGAACTTCTTAAAATAGAGGGCCCAGTATAAATAAGAAGAAACAATATTCTGTTCCTGACACCCGAGGGAACGGGGGGTCACCGCACACTTGAACCTGAGAATATTGTCTCCGTGTTCCGAATCCTGGCCGCGGCAGCTCTGCAGATTTTTGGGGGGACTTTATGTGGAGGTATTGTATTCAGGGCCAAACAAGCAAAGGGGGGCCTGGACTGATGGAAAGCAGAAGCCCTCTTTATAAGCGTTTCTTTATAAGTGTACTAAGCGTCGTTAGTAACACCCCTGATGTTTTGAAGATGCAGATAACTGCAAAGGCTCCAAGTCAGCTGTTGTCTGAAATATCAACTCCTTTTTGACTAATGACCATGTGAGCGCCAGAGTCCCCTCTCCGGCTCATAAACAGCCCTCTCTGTGGAATCCCATCTAGGAAAATGTGTCTGCGTGTCCTGACCTGGCTCAGTGCGGACGCAGCGGCCCCCTAAAATGTCGATGTTTCCATCATTTATTTGCAGCAGAAGTCCTTGTTAAAGACACGTTAAGCTCCACCGGCATCAGCCAGGCTCACTGGAAAGATCTACATGGGGCTGTTTTTAAACGTTGAAAAGAAGAAAAACTGAGCACCTAGAGCCAAATCCAAAAGTTAGGATAGATAGATAGATAGATAGATAGATAGATAGATAGATAGATAGATAGATAGATAGATAGATAGATAGATAGATAGATAGATAGATAGATAGATAGATAGATAGATAGCTTTAGTTGTGCTACTTTGCTTCAACTCAGTGTGCACACTTCAAATTCTGCACGATCATCATCAGTCCTGTTTTCACTGGCAAAGCACCAAAGCGAGGAGAAATAAATAACGCTAAGGAATGATGAGGAATCGATTTTTTCGGTCAACAAATGAGTGTGGATGACAACAGCTGCGAGCTGTTAGCTGGAAAACACAACCCGGACCACAGCCCGACGTCTCACCGAATCATTCCAAACAAACGATCCTCATTCTTGGAGCATGATTGCCTATTTTAATCTATTTACAGCTGGCTAAGGGTTTATACGCAAGAAAAACACAGTCATGAATGCTTTTACAATGTGGACACACCCAGCTATTGTATTGTAGCCTGCAGATGTGTGTTTGTGTGTGTGTGTATATATATATATATATATATATATATTTGTTTGTTTTTATTAATATTTTTAGTTTTATTTTATTTAGTTTTTTTACTATAGATACATTTTTGCCCTTACTGGTCATTGGACCACAGCCATTTGTATAATAATAATAATTATTATTAAGCATAATATTATCATTACTTTGGATATTCTGATTTCAGTGGAAAATCTTTTTGTGCAACGTTGTCATTAGCAGGAAACAGAACGCGTGGACTGGGGTTGGATTTATTTGAAAGTTTACGTAGAAAGTGTCATCTGTCGGATGCCTTTTGCGTTTTCCACTTGACTTTTATCAGAAGATATTCCGTTTTTTTTTCCTTCTACAACCCTACTGTGGGTTTCACATAAGCGTTCAAAGGACAGAGCGCGCGCGTCACCTGTTAATGAGAGTTCCGAACAGCAGCCGGATCGTCCTCTGAACGTTTTCGGAGCAGAGCCAGCTCCACTGGTCCTTCATCAGCAGGCACAAGATGTTCAGCGCCACCTCGGTCAGCGCCATCTCACCTGCTGCACCTGCAAGAGGCCAAACGTGCGTTAACACACACGGCAGACGGCGTCCTACTATCACCAGCACGGCACAGGACAAAAACCAGGTGTTCAGGTCGAACTTTATGTTGACCCAACATAATGGAGCGCATTAAATGATGGAAAACTAAAACTGGACATTATAATCTAAGGAAGTTGCAGGTATCATGAGCAGCTGAGCTCCACTTCAAACGTTTGTGAACACTGCCACCGTGTGGTCACATCCAGAATGCGCTGGTTTACATTATATATCCTATAAGATGAGAGAATTTAACCCATTTGCTCAAACTCAAGCTCCTTTACTGTCAAAGAAGGGCTTTCAAGCTTTTCAGCCAATCCACCAGAAAAACAGAAAGAGAGAATCAATTAAAAAAAGTTATTATTCAGTGGACTTTGGCAATTGCTCATAAAAATTATGACAATATTTGATATGGTGTTAATAAAAACATTTGCTGTGTATATGCAGATGTTTGTTTAAGGACGAGACATCAAGCATATATATCTGGTTTTGTAACAAAATTACATTTCTAATTTCTGCATTGGCGCCTGAGATTATTCTCCGCCACAGAATTTGGAGTTTTCAGTTACTGCGACCACACGTGGTCTGAGAAAACTGAAAATACATGAGTAGACTTTTGCTGCATGGCCACATAATAATGGTGAGACATACACTGGAAATGGGAAGTGAGGCATTAAGTTGGTCAGAGAGAGGAAAACGAAAGCAGACAAACCAGAGTGAGTCAGAGTAAATGACTGAAGTGATGATGAAATTTAAGATTTAACAATGGATTTCACAAGTTTTACTAAGGTTCTCGCATGTCAGCATGGTACCAATTTACACAATTAGCCAAAATGAGCTTCTTGCAAAAACATAAAGAGTTTAAGGATTTTTTATTTATTCTAATAGTTAAAAAACATTAACTCTGCAGCATATATACAACCTTCTAAGCAACAAGGCTCCTTACCATGTTCCTGACTCTGCTTTTTGAACATAGTGTGATCCAGAGCGGCTCCACAGGGCTTTGACACTGGACTTCCCTCCCTCACTGCCATGGCTTTACCGCTCACATTTTCCTGTTCGCTGATGAAAGCTTGCAAATCTCCCAAAGACATCCCATTAAACACCTTTAGAGGGACAACAAGAGAAGTGAAAAAGAGGAAAACTTTCAATCAGCACAGTAAAATAAATACATTTCGCTGTGGGGCTTTTTATTTTAAACCAGAGTCCATATACAAAGATGCTCTGAAAGAGAAAGTAATGATAGATTCGATAATCCAGTATTTCCTAATGCTGGTCCTCAAGCCACAGGGTTTGGGAAACACTGCTATAAACATCCCAGAGCGGAGCGCAGGCGAGGTGTTAATAAACCTCTGACCTACACCAGCTAGGGGAGATTTGTCAGCACTAATTCAGAAACGGACACATTCTGGAAGACCATCGGCTGTGCCTCCTACCCCACTGAACAACCTGATCCAGACAAAATTTGATGCAGCTCAGAAACTTCATATCAGACATAAGGAAAAATACCAGTAAACTGAGCGTTTTGATGTAGATTTATTCATACAGCGGGTTAACATTGTAAGAGAAAGAGAAACTTACTGTTCCTGTTTGGTCCAACTTGAACAAAACTGCCGGTCTTGTGTCTGTGCCATTAACTAGAGGAATATTTTTCCCAGAGAGCTTCAGACGAGACCTGAGATCACACAAACAGACGAATAACCACATGAAGGTAAAACACCTTAGACGTCCAACATTTAGGTTTCAGAGTTCATAACCTGCTCATTGAGACTTTGAGGCAGGTCGGGCAAAGCAGGTTTTATCATAAAGCTCTGTTAATTATCGGCTGCGGTATACATTTAGTGGGTTTACACTCATGAGAAAATGTATTCTAAAAACTTCATTTAAAAAATGCCTGTTGAAACAACAATAATATAGAGAAACTATTCATTTCAAGGGGAATAACTCAGTATGATGGAAATGAAAAGTACTAAAGAATTTTAAAAAATCGATATAGTGAGGGAAAAAATAATTACCATTTGGAAAAAATCTAATTAAAAACTGTCAAAGTGAATAAATACTAACATTGAAAACTAACTTGAATTAATGCAATTTAACAATAACACAAAAAATGCATTTATTTCACGTTCCAGCCACTTTCCAATCAACCAGCATGTAATTTCTTGTTATTTGTATTTATGTCATGAAAACACATTCATCTATTTAAAATGTTTTCATTATTAATTTCACTCTGGTGCACTTTGTCTTCATTCCTATTTTTTGTGAGATTAAATCAACATATTCCTGATAAAGGAAATACATCTAAGTAATTATAAATATAAATAATATATATCTATTTTATAGGATAAATGTACTAATTCATAAGGAAATACGATGTGTATATGTGTATATGTGTAAATATGCTCGTAATTTCTAATAGACTTTTTTTCTGTGGTATTCTTTCCTGGTATAAATTAGTGAAAATGAACAGAATAAGCACACACATCTAAATTATTCATTATAATTGGCTGTGCTAAAGTGTAATAATGTAGTTCACTGCAGTATTATTAGAAATACTGATTGTCTACCCAATTTGGGAACAATTCATCGGCTGGTAAAACTATAGTACATGAAAAAACGCATCAAGACCTGAGGAGGTCATCTTTGTCTTTTCCCTCACCTGAAACTAAATGATCGAAAATCTGAAATGCTTGCTTTGAGTATGTTTTTAGCCCACCATCTTCTCAACTCTTAGAAAACCAACAGGGAGGAAATGACATACTTCTTCTTGTCTGTGCACAGTTTCCCTCCATCCACTTCTGCCTCGTTGTCTTCCGTCGGGCTCTGAGGCTCCGAACGAGGAAATGCCGTCTTGAGAGTGTCCACGATGGCGTTCACGACAATCTGCACAAGCACAGGCACGCTGAGTTATAGACCGATAGTCTAGAAACATCGGTTTTTAACATAAACATGAATAAGTACATCCGACAAACATTTTGTAGATATTTGTGATATTGCATCAGTGTTGAACTACCGTAACAATCTAGCAAGAAAGCTAACAGACTCTAGCTATCTCTGTGGAATGGCAGTGTAACATATGGTGCGTTCGGATGACTGTAAATGAGCACGTCGCCTGAGCTTTGCTGGGATCGCCTTCTGCTTGAATCGTAAAGATGCGTTGGGGAATAAACCTTGTCTATGCGTGACACGATGAAAGGCTTCTTGACAAAGGCGATCCTGGCGTCTGTATTGAGAGCGAGGAACTCCTGCATCTCTTCGCTGTTGGCTATTTCGGGGATGGCGCACAGTTGCTGCAAACAACCAGAACGGAGAGACAAAAAAATAATGCGTTGTGGTGAATCAATAAACACAAATAACAGTGTGTTTACGGAGAAAAAAATCAATGAACCTTTAGAAAGGTCTCCAGCAGCCCTTTCCTGGCCTCTATCTTGTCACTGTCCATGTTTCCAAACGGCATGTCTGGAAACATTTTCTTTGGACCTTTCACACCTGAAACAGCGAGATTATCAAAGCTTCTGGGAGGGAAACACAAATCGGTAGAAATCTATCATTCTAAAGAAGGCTACGTGGGGAAAATCTTTCATTCTAAATGACCGTGTGCGACTATTGACGTGGAGCCGACGTGGAGTTGATCCCGCGCACCTTTGATGAGCTTCCGAAGTTCATTTTTTTCTTCCAGCCGCGTTTGCAGGTTGAGGAACTCGCTGTATCGCCTGTTGACCATGTGATAGGCCACGGACTGAAGGAGCGAGGCGCTCTCACAGGCCGCCTGGAGCAGCTCGCCATCCTCAGAAATTCCTGGGTTCTCACAGCCCACGGAAGTTTCGTACTGTGAACCAAGACCTCAAAGTGTCAGGCTTTCGAACTGTGCTTTTTCTAGCATCATCCACATTCCGATTATTGACAGAACATTCAGTTAAAACCGAGACATTCTAAAAATGATCTTTCCACCTTAATTTAAAGAGATATGATTAGGCCGTATGTTTAATAGTCACATTGCATGGTTTAAAATGTTTCTCAATTTAGATTGGAGAGAATCTGTGCGCTGACGTTTAACTGGCAGCTTCTGCTTAGATTTTCTGTTTTAGATGTTTCACAAGTCTTGTCCAGTGGAACTCTCCATCAACAAAGAATAGAGAGTTCATTTAGATAGCCGGACAGAAGGAAGTGAGTTTAGATGGGAGATAGTGGTAAGAACTCCCTCTTGCTCATGACCTAAAGAAAACTAAAAGAGAAAAAAAACTCCATTATGGTCACCTGATTTATGTATAATATTCTTTGCGTTGTGCTAGATATTCATACTAAATTTTCAACCAAAAAGAAGACATTTCTTTCTGCAACCTTAACAGTTATTTTGAAAAATATTGTGTTTCAGGAGCATGACCCAATGCTCATTAACATCATTTTTATTATCATCCTTATTATTATGCTCACTGTTGTTTTTCTTTTCATCATTATCACTAATAACATTATCATGAGTAGTATATGTTAACACATGTAAGAATGACTTTTACAAAATTGGACTTAATAGGGTTTAAACTGATGGATTGTACCCTATGACTCTTTGTGAGTTTGGATATTCCCCTTTTGTAAATAAAACTGAAAACCAAGCTGACCTGTAATAATGCTAAAAATAAGATATGAACAGCAGATTTTAAAAACTGGATACACTGAAGAGGAAGAAACCTCCTTACTTTGATGGTGTAAAGTGTGTAGGGGTGTGAGCCGGTGCCTCGGTGTTCCTTTGCTGTGATGGTGCCAGTGATGCGCAGGTTCTGGATGATGACCGGTCCTTCGGGGCTGCTGAGGGGCTCGAAGCTGAACGTCGCCATTTGGGAGCCGCCCTGCATTGGACTGATGACCCCCAGACCGTTAGGATTCCCCATCACGGTCTGTTCTACTCCCAGGAGCAGCTCTCTGTCTTGGTTCACCACGGGGGATCTGCCCGCCATGTCCAGGCCGCTAATGCTGGACGTTCCCTCTGCTGTCCTAACGGATGGCAAGCCATTAGGATGCTCAACTATTTCCGAATTGACCAAGACTTTAGGACAAGAGCTGTCCATTGGGCCAAGAGAAACATCCTCCAGGTCCACCCCGTTACTGTTCTCGGCGCACTCTTTTTGTCCATCGAACGCGCTCTCCTCTTGACCCATCATCACCAAGGAGTCCGTGGAGCTCGGTTTATTGTCCGTCAGAGGAGAATCCAGGTCCGAGTCGTTTTCCTGGTAGAACGGGTTCGACTTGCTTCCTCGGATGTACTGCCTCAAAAAGGGCCGAGCGGTTTCGTACTCCTCGGCCAGCAAAAACTCCGCCTCCTCGGAGTCCAGCGCATCGTAGGGAGCCAGCTCGGGCAGAGAGAGCTCCGGGTCGCGGGCCGCTTCCTTCTCGGCTCTTTGCGGAGGCGCGTCGTCGCCCGCCTGGGCGGCGTCCGCCGTCCGTTGAGGCGGCGCCGTCGCCGATTCGGCGGAAATCGGCGGCGGAGGGGGGGCCGGCGGCTCCGTCGCTGTGGTCTCCCTCTGAGCGCAGGACTTGTCGAATATGTCAATGATGAGGAGGTTTAACCAGTCGGGGTCGGACAGTTTGGAAAAGAGAGGGAGCAGGACGTTGCAGGTGATGAGCTCGCCGACCACAAAACGCCCGGTGCGGGTTTCTAAATGAGGCGAGGGCACCAGGACGTGGAGCAGCAAATCAACAACCGCTCTGACGTAGTTAACCTCCACCGTTTCACTAGCCGTGGCGAGGTGGGGCACGGTGATGCCGGAATATTCTTTCCACAAGAGATCGCTTTCGTTGGACTGTTTTTCCGTCGTTAGCTCCTTGGCTCGGTGGTAGTCCTGCAGATGGCCACCAAGCAGATTTAAGATCTTCTGGGTCAACTCCTGCAAGGATTCAAAGGATAGCATCGGTTTGGCTTCAATCATAAATATGCATCCTGCTGAGAAACTTATCACAGTTATATAACAAATATGCTGAACACAGCCTTTGTGATTTCAAGATTAAAAATAAACTATTGTTCTTCCATCTGGATAATTTTTTTGTATTTTGTGTGATAAGGACCAACACTTTACAGCAACATTTTTATGCTCAAGTCTTTGCACAGATGGAGAAATAACACAAAGTGTCTGTGAACACATTCTTGTGTGATGTTTCTCAAACTTCATACCTTCCTATCAACATGCCCCGCACGCTTTTTCAGCTCCATGGCCATTGAGATCATAGCCTCCTGAACTTCCACCTCAAAACCACTCTCAAAGGACACCGTTGAGTACCAGGAGGTGACAAAGTCCCGGATGATTTTTTTTACTGTGTTGTGGATCTCCTGATCTAGGTGAAGCTCGTCCTCTGCAGATGGGAGAACCTGAAATATCAACAGGTTTATGGTCAAAATAAATAAATAAATAAAAAAGACGATCGCATAGTAGATATGTGCTTGTGTATGTTACAGATAAAACAATAATTACCAGTCAAAAACGATTAGCGAAACTCATGAAACACTGTAAAAACACAACTACTTTAAAAATTACCTGTTCCATAGTGATAAACCTTTCCAAGTGAACCACATTGTTGGACTCCAAGATGGCGTGTGAGCCAAGCCAGCTGCCGAGCACAACCAGCAGGCTGGTAAATATGCACAAAAGCCAGATGTTGACTAGCAGGTGGAACAAAACAAGCCATGCTAACACCACACCGAAGCCGAACAAGCTCCGTTGTCCCAGTAAGTCAGCCATGGCCCTGCAGGGGTCCCTCAGCAGAACAGGGGATCAGGCATGCCAGGATAACATCAAACCTGATGGGGGGAAAAAAACAAAAAACATTATAAATCACAGATTTTGAAACATCCATAGTAAGATGAGTCCTTTGGTTGTTTGTAAGTGGTCAGAACTAAAGCAAGATCATGCATTTTTGGCCAGATTAGTTTCAGAAATAAGCCATAGGCAAACCCAGGGATCCATTTTTAAGCAAATATCAAATCATATATCAAGAAATGACAGTTTAGTGACACAAAACTTCATCCAGTGGCCCACAAACCAGCTCACATCTCTAGCGTTAGCCGTCATCATCACACCCCGCACCAAACACCGTCCACAAAGCTGATCACTTAACGTTCGGTGGTTGTATAACACTTATAGCTCCACTAAAAAGACTTTTAGAGCTCGAGAAGACTACAACACAGGCCAACTGTTTATTCGGCATATCAATTTAGGACCTGGAGCCTCATTTTTAAACGTAAAATGTGTTCTTTCAGAGTCTATCCGAGACCCTTCACAAGCACTGACAAAACGAAATGATGATTTGCCGAAAATAAATGACATTGTTAGTTCTTTATGTGCTGCAAACATGCCAAAATGGAGGCAATATCATACTTATTTATCGGAAACCTGCATGATATGATTGTATGTCAAATGACACACATTTGCAGCTAAAATATGGCACACTAGAGTTACGTAGATAACACTAAGAACCTACATTTTCTGCCACATATGTTAGAAAGGTAAGCAAGCGTTTTTCGTAGTTACATTCTACGTAGTTAGCTTATTGAAAGAGAAATTACATGTAACCTGTTCGATATATGAAGGCACTCGTTCGCGGATTTGATGAAATCGTCTGTTTATTTCCTGTATCGTGTTGTATTCGTCAACGGTGACGTCACGGCCCTCCGCTGCTCCGGGGAGCGAAAAATGCCGTGTCACGTGACTCTTGCCATTTAAAGGTAGAAGCGAGTCCTGAGTTCGAACACCGACTATTTAATTTGCGTTTCCCAACCGGCCATCTCAAACATAATTTGGATTGTCAAGGAAACACGTCACAATTATTCAGCGATTAGTCACCCAAAAAAGTATTAGAGCTATTTGAAGATTTGATCGGAATAAATAAATGTGTTACTGTAAATATAACCAGAAGCAAAAACCTCTGGAAGCATTTGTTTAGTTAAAAATACAGTGGCTGGTAGCTCTGGAAGTCTTAGACACTGAAATTATAATGGGCAGCTGGAACTACAGTTGTCTTTATTATCATCTGAAGTTACATAGTGTACAATTACTGAATGAAATTAATTCCATATGCATATTTACCTTTTTGAATCAATCCTTTTCAGACTTATAGAATATATAGAGAGAGTGAATTTTAGGTAGGATTATATAATTCTATCATCAATTTTTCAAAGAATCTACAACAAAAACTAAGTTCATCCACTCATTCCAAACTCGTGTAACCACCTTCAGTAGAGTCATGAGTATGGTTGAATGTTTTTAACAAGCTGGAAAATAATTTTTCTATCAGTGTTGTGTCATTTCACTGAGGTTTGCAGCATTGGTTTGTGCACAAACTCTCTGAAAGAAGCCCAAAGCATTGCAACCAGACTGAGGTCTGATCAAAATGGACCATTCCAGCACCTTGATTCATTTTATTTTCAGCCATTTTTTCATAGATTTGGTTCTTGGTTTGGGATCATTGTCCTGTTGACAGGAGTTTCCAGCCCAGTTTAAGCTGTGGGACAGATGGCCTCACATTTGACTGAATATTTTGGACTCAGTGACTGAAAATGGCCCTGGTCACATGCAGAAACAATCCAAATATTCAGCCTTTCACTGCGGTTGGAAGGCAACATTTTATTTTTTGATTTCCTTATTCAATTCAGTCGTATTCAGTTCAATTTGGTTTAAAATCATGTCTCAAGAAGTTTAAGTTTTATCAAAAAGAAAAAGATGTTACGCCTACTCTTGAAGGCTGAAAGGGGTCCGCTTCCTGAACCCAAACTGCCAAGTGGATCCACGGATACAACTGAAGGTTTCTGCTTCCTATTCCACATTTAGAAACTCTAAGAACCGCAAGTAAACCTGCAGTCTGAGAGCAAAGATCTCTGCTGGGAAAACATCAAGCTATGAGCTCTTTGAGATATGATGGAGGTTGGTCACATGTCTGGAGCAGAAATTTAAATTCTACACTGGTTTATATGTGAGTCAAAGGACATATTCTGGAGAAAACAAAATCCAACTTTAGCGCTCCAAGCCAATAAAATTAAAAATGGAGTGAGTAAAGAGCTAGAAAATTATTAAGAAATACAAATCTTTATCTTGCAGCTCACCTGCAAATGTAGCCTATAGCTCATTGACTTTTCCAGTTGTTGTGGAGCTTTTTTTCCTGAACCTTCATAGCCTGTCAGGCCTGACCTGACTTTAAAGCTAAGCCTCTGGTTTCTCATGGTATTCAGAGAACTGAACCCTACACATTATATGTTATTATGGCTGATTTAGCGCTCAAAGCCTGATTAGTTTAGCGATCTGTGTTTTCCCATGGATGCAAAATGGTCATTAAAATCTGACCTATGACCTCAAGAGGTTATGTTCACCTTTTTAGAAGCACATTGTGGAAGCATTTGTGACCAGTTGATCTCAGCAGAATTAAGTATAACATGAGGATCCAGTTGAGGCCAAATGGCAAAATCAGAAATCAGAATCAGAAATACTTTAATAATCCCAGAGGAAAATTATTAAAACACCCTTAATTTAGTTTTGGTTTTAAAATACTTTCTTTAAATGGGAAGCACACCTTTCAAATTCCTTGCTGTGAAATAAGAATAAATCTTTAACATTGGCCATTGTAGTTTTAGGTACTTTCATTTTTTGCATTTAGTTTGGAAAACAGAAAATGTGACCCAGCTTTTGTCAGGAAAATGAAACTTTTCCTTCAACTCACTTTTGCTTTCATTTGCTGCAGCTCTTAAAAGCCTCCTCTGAGCTGCGCTGTGTTCTGATCAGAAGGAGAGGGGTGAGTCTACCGATCATGTTTTCTTTATTGTTTATAAAAAACGGATTTCTGTTGTAGCATTTGTACATTTATAAAGCTCTTCGTTATGAGTGAAGCTGTAGTTTTGGATGCGGCTTAAAGTTTTACTTAGATATTTTTTAGATGCCTCTGAATGAGCACTTTCAGGTCACATATTGAAATGAGTGAAGATGGAGAAAATGAGGTATGCTGATGACAGAGGTGGAAAGTAACGAATTACATTTACTCACGTTACAGTTATTAAGTATATTTGTTAGTAATTCGTAATTTTTTAAGTAGATTTTGAAACGAGTCATTTTACTTTTACTTTTACCAAGTACTGAGTCATTTTTAAATGCAGAAAAAAACAATTGCCCGGATGTTAAACTAGGGCACAGCAAGAAAGCTGGCAAATTTCCCACGGTGACAGGACATGTAGGTACACGATCTGTATCGAATGCACCATCTGTATACCACATTATGATGCGTAAGCAAAGCAGCCGAACGGAAAATAAAGCAACTGATGATGGCTGATAGTGAGGTAGAGATGGACGAGACAGAGGAGGTTGACTGGGAAGAGAATTCCTGGGAACCAGAGAGCGAGTTAAATCCTTGGCCATTCCTCAGTAGGTACTTAGTATTTAAACAGAAACGAGGTATTGCCATTATAACGCAATGCCAAATGTGCTTTCCCAACAAGAGCTTTTCAGTTTAATGTTTTAGAAGTCATTGGGCAGGTCACTTTATTTCATTTCTTTCATCAGCAGTCTGTGTTAATGTGTTAATTTTTAAATTAAGCCAATTGGTATCATTTATGTTTGATATAGAAAGAAAGAGAGCATAGTTGTCAATAATATCCTCAACATTTTCACCATTATGGTTTTTGAGTTGGGCCATAAAATGTAGAAATTGACACTCAATTTTAAAATTATTTTATGGGGTGGTCTCAAAATTGTTTGCTCATTACAGTACCTCTCAACAGTTTGGAAAAATAATGCATTTGCCTATAACATTTTCTATAACGAAGAAAACAAAATAAGCTCCTGTTGAAAACTCAACAAGAGCTTTTCAGTTGAATGTTAGTATTAACGTTAATATTCAGTGGGGAGGTCACTTTATTTTCTTTTTTAATTTCTTTAAAAAGTGTATTTCTATGTTTGCTATAGAAAGGGAGAGTTGTTAATAAGGGATTGCTAACCATTTTCAGTGTCTTGGATACTTTGAGTTTGGTTTCATTTTATTTTCTTTATTGTGGTGGATGAGTTGGACCGTAAAAATCTGAATTTGACACTTAATTTTAAGAATGTTGGTGTTCTTAAAATAGTTTGTCAATTATATTTTCTATATGAGGAAGAGTACAGTGTCAGCAAGGAATCACTTATCTTGTAAGAGTCCAGGAAACCTTGAGTTTGGTTGGTGATATTTAGTATGTCTGGTTTAGTGGCATAAATTTAGTTTCACTGGAGGGAAAGAATGGATTATAGAATTTACAAGTCATGCCACTTATAGTTGTTTTATGGGGTGGTCAAAACAAAGTTTTATACTTTATAATCCCTGAAAGGTTATGTGGACTAATAGTCCATACATAATGATTTGTCCTTTCTTTGTTTACATCAAATAAATGAGAGTAACTAAGTAACTTTTACTTTTAAGTACATTTTAAATTGAGTCATTTTTACTTTTACTTGAATGGATTTTTAGATGGGTACTTTTACTTTTACTTGAGTAGAATTAAAGCAAAGTGAAGATACTTTTACTTAGTTACCATTTTTCTGTGCTTATTCCACCTCTGGCTGATGACTAGTACCACCCCACTAATCTGATTTGTTCAGTGTGGTTGACTCTCGAGCCAGTGTGGGAAAATATTTCTGGAAGACTGGAGTGAGCCACACAATCCATCATTAAAATGTCCTCGTGCATAACGTCACACCTGCGACTCTCCCGGCTTTTCGAGGGAACCTTTTGTATGCGGTCTCGGCTTTGAAAGTTTCGACTCCCTTTAGAACTCAAGACCATTCCTCCTCAGTCATGCATAGATCTACAACAACTTACAATACCTTTCCTTTAGCAGAGGTGAGTGGAGGACTAGCAGTCCTCTTTTGATTTTAGATCATTTATCAGCTGCAATTCTGAGTTTTTTAGCCACATTTTTTGGACGTTTTCGTGCAGATATTTGTCATAAGTGGATGTAAAGTGAGAATATTACATTAGTGGTACGCTAACTCTCTGTTTGTGTATTATTAGCTGGTCTCTGTAAGCTTATAATATTCTGGTGTTTGTTAGGTTTCCTTTTCCTCTTCTACTGTCAGCATCATCAACAGAGGGAAGAGGTCCAGACATTGGGGTTCTGTCCTCAAGATGATGTCTCACATCGTACTGTGCAAAACCGGTAGGTTCTAAATCTATCGCAGTCCACATTCATGTAATGTATCAAAGAGAAATTCCTTTCTTAAAGACAAGAAACTGCAGAGACTGTGGTGACCTCAAAGTGGCTCAGCATACTCCCTGGAATCAGTTCTGACCAATCAATCAATGTGCTTTTTAACCCTCACCGGGCTTTGTGTCTCCTCCATTCATCAGCTCCGCTGGTTCTGGTGGGTGTTGTGATTTTTGCTGTGAGCGGGATTTTCGGAGACCCTCTCTACGAGTGTCTCCAAGACAGCGACTACAGCGAGCTCCTGGACGTCGTGGTCAAAGGTCTGCCCGTTGCAAAGACCCCCCGACGCATAGCGGTCGTAGGAGGCGGCATGGCTGGGCTGACGGCCGCAAAGGTTTTAGAGGATGCCGGACATAAGGTCTGCCGACATATATGTGGAGAAGAAATAACCTTATTTAGATGACTGAAAATCTGATAATGGGTAGTGGGCAGAGGTGTGACGATCTCGTCTCTCTATGGACCACAAGGTGACCATAATCGAGGCGAGTAACCGCATTGGAGGACGAGTTGAAACATTCAGGAATACCAGAGAGGGCTGGTACGCAGAAGTGGGTGCCATGAGAATCCCAAGCTTCCATAAGTGAGTGCTTGGATGAGAGAAAGATGAGTTATGTCAAAGGTTACCGACTCCTCCAATCATCTCTAGTAACGCCCTACCAATACTTACCCTCACTTATTTTGCAATTCTTCATTTGCTCTCAATTAAAGTGTTGAATTTTTAAAGTATGTTTTTGTGCAACTGGAATATTGGTCCTAAATTGTGTTATTTTGAATGAAAATACTTGATGAATAATCAATACCATGTGTTATAGTACTATAAAAAAAATTGAACAATGTATTGTGGCACTATTACAGTGTATTTATGCTAATGTATGTATGAGTATGTATGTGTGAGTATTAAAAGAGGCTGTTCACTTTACAGGATTCTGCTGACCGTCATCTCCAAATTGAAAATTTCCCTTAACCGGTTCATCCAAGATGACATCAACACCTACTATTTGGTAAATGGAAATCTACACAAAACCTATGCAGTGCAAAACAACCCAGGCGTGCTCAATTACAGCTTGAATGACAGAGAGAGGGGGATGTCAGCCGCTGAGCTCTTCGGCCAGACGCTCTGGAAGGTCTGTTTTCTATTCTACGAATGATCTTAAAGTTGCTTTTGAACACATTTGGGGTGGAGTCTTTTATTTAATTTGACACGGCACACGGATAGAGATTTCATTGTAGGGGATATAAACCTTTTTCCCAGGTGAGGGATGACCTTAAGGCCATTGGCTGCAGCGCCATGTTGGATAAATATGACTCCTACACAGTGAAGGTAAACATCGTTTCCTTCGTTTTTACATTATTTGACGATTTGGTAAAAATCTGCCGTTTTAATGAGTTATATTTCACATTTGAAAACCAACAGGAATATTTGGTGAAGGAGGGCAATCTGAGTCGAGCTGCTCTCAGGATGATCGGGGACATTCTGAATGAAAACAGCCTGTTCTATACTTCACTGATTGAGATGCTATATATACAGTCAGACATCAACGACAACACTGAGTAAGATATACTTTATTACAGTATTGTGTTGTGGTATTGTAAATACTAATGTGTTCTGAGACACTTATTGAGATTTAATGGCAGAGGCAGTCGGGGTTTATGGTTAGTCTTGATGTTTTGCTAGTTGCAGACCGGCCAACAGGAAAAACACACATTGGAAGCAGGAAATATCCACTTTTCTTGTATTTGTCTGATCCGTTTCAAAGCCATTGTGGGGCTGCAATCGTGCTGGGTCAAACTAAAATTGCAGTATACTCAAAAGTGTTGAGTTTATAGGAATATGTCGATTTTATTCATTTTTTTATCATTAGCAGATACAACTTTCATGCTCTGCTACTACTCTGTATAGTGTTATTGCTGTCATAACTTCTACCATTATCATTAGTATTAATATCATTGCCATTTTTCATCTAGTCTACGTGTTGCTGTGTTGGCTGCCTCTCTCTGCTCCCTCTGTCCTTCTCTCGCCCTCTCTCTCTTGCCCTCTCTTTCCCTCACCCCCAACCGGCCGAGGCAGATGGCCGCCCACCCTGAGCCATGGTTCTGCTCGAGGTTTCTGCCTGTTAAAAGGAAGTTTTTCCTTGCCTGTGTCGCCTAGTGCTTGCTCATGGTGGGAATTGTTGGGTTTCCGTAGTTAACCTCAGAGTAGGGTCTGACCTGCTCTGTCTGGAAAGGGCTGTGAGACAACTGTTGTTGTGATGTGGCGCTATATAAATAAAACTGAATTGAATCGAATTGAACTTTAAACATGGAAGAACCAAAACTTGAAAACAAAGCTGAAACTGGTGCAGCGCTGTCTTTAAAGCTTTCCAACGGGTGTTTGTTTTTTTCGCAGGTATTTCGAAGTGACAGATGGTTTTGACCACCTTCCCAGAGCTTTCTACCAGGTGTTAAATGCGACCGTCCTCCTCAACTCCAAGGTGAAGCTGATCAACCAAACCAGGGGGGGCGAGGTGACTGTAACGTACCAAGACTCGGTCAAGTCGGGGCCCATGCGTGACCTCGCAGTGGACTACGTGCTGGTCACGGCCACGGCCAAGTCCACCCTGTTCATCGACTTCCACCCGCCGCTGTCCGGGGACAAGATGGAGGCCCTGCGCTCCGTGCATTACACGAGCTCCACCAAGGTGGTGCTCAGCTTCAAGGAGCGCTTCTGGGAAAGCGAGGGCATCAGAGGCGGGAAAAGCATCACCGACCGGCCCTCCCGCTTCATCTATTACCCCAGCCACAGCTCGGCCGGCACGGCCGCGGGAGCCCTCCTGGCTTCCTACACCTGTTCAGACGACTCCACCCTATTCCAGGGGATGGGCGAGGAGGAGCTGATGGCGGTGGTGCTGGAGGACTTGGTCAAAATCCACGGGGAGCACATCCGACCTCTGTGGACAGGCGGGCTGGTGAAGAAGTGGGGCTTGGATCCTCACAGCCTCGGAGCCTTTGCTCTGTTTACGCCCTACCAGCAGGGACATTACGCCAATGAATTATTCCAGAGCGAGGGGAGGGTGCACTTTGCCGGGGAGCACACGGCCAAACCTCACGGCTGGATCGAGACCGCCATGAAGTCGGCCCTCAGAGCGGCTAAAAACATACACAGCAATACAATTTAACTTTATTCGCAGCAAAAAATTTGTAATCTTTGTGACGTTGGTTGTATTAATTTCCATTTAAAAATTTTTTGTATATGCAGGGCTGTGCATGCATGGTTTTAAGAACTTCAGTTTTGTACAATTTGAGTAAAACTAACAAGGTAACTTCTAATTTAAGAGTCTGGTTTTAATTAGACTGATACATTTTTTATATCCTTGAAATAATAAAACATGTTCTGTTCATTTTCAGGGATTTGAACTTGGTAACAAACAAAAGTAGTCTCTAGTGTCTTCAGCAGAGATTAGTGCTCCACCATGTTCTGAATTTTTAGCTAGTTAACTACTGGACGTTACATCTTTTTGGGTCCCTTAATAGCTGCACGATGTTTGTGGGAGTTAGAACTACTCATCCTGGAAACAAAAAAGCGGGGGAAAAGGCTCAAATTGACGATCCAAAAGGACTAATTCTATTCAGATCTGGGGCTGGTGGACAGTTGTCATTGTAGAACAAATATAAACAGCATGTGATCACTGAACCCCAGAACGTAAGTGCTTGTTGTAGAGAGATGAACAAGAGACACTTTTTAACTATTTAAAGATTTTAATATATTCCAGAGCCTTTAGGGTCATTTTTTTCCATTTTTTTTTTTTTTCATATAATAGAATTAGAATAGCTAAACCGGTTAACATGTGTCTCTCCACTTACATCCCATCACTTTGAGGTTTTCCTGGTTACACAAAATCACCACAATGACAAAGACCTCTGTATATCATCCCCCATCACCAGGGGGGGGAATAACAAAACTCTCTATGTCGCAGCAAAGTCCCTTTAAAGTCCATCATCAGTGAGCTCCCTTCTGAACCATCTGTGTGAAGCGGTTGGTGATGGCCAGGGTGGTGTCGATGAACCTCTCCACGCAGCTCACCAGGCACGTCTCGGTGCGGTAGTCCAGCTTGGAGCCCGGAGTGTCCACACACTTGTCCCAGCAGACGTCGGTGAAACTGTGCACCTGCAGGACACATAGGAGAGGGGTTAGATGCAAAAAGAGTCCCTGGTGAGGAACAGACAGCATGCATTTGATGCAACTGAAGCACTGACACACCATGCAATCATTAGGCTGGACGTTAAGACATTTGTTTGTCAGATTGCACAGAGATCAGAACCAGACTTAGTGTTTTTTTCTAATTATGTAATGTAGGTGCGTGAAGCTATAATGAATGGGAGGGAATAAGCCCAACCAGGAACCATGCTAGTGTGCGAATAAGAATGAACATTTGAAAGCAGCATTCGTAGAAGGTAAAATCGTGGAACGGGCAAATAAGCCATCAACAGTTCGTTTTCCAGGAAAGTTCGGTGTCTCCAGGAGAAGAAGGAGGTCCCCGGCCTGGCATGTGGACAAGGCTGATTATCTTATATGGTACAAACCTGAGCCTGAAACTGCGCTTTCTGCTGCTCTATGGCGATCATTTTCTGAAGTTCCGAGGCTTCCGCTTTCTCCGAAGCGCTGTAACTGTCAAAGTTGTCCATTATCGGCAGAAATATCACTGCAGAGCGGCTTAGGAGACGTTTTCAGGCGGCAGAGAGGAGCTGGGGCTGACCTTCGTTTTCCAAACCACGGGGTGCTGCTGCGGCTGAAACGGCGCTGATTTACAAATCAAACGAAGTCCTCACGTAGCGGGGGTTTCTCGTCAGTGATGTTTGTAGATCTGCGCTTTGAACCCGGCTAAGGAAGTGACGTTATTAAAGATGTTTGGACGTCACGAACGAGTTTACTATACATTATGAAGTCAAGATCCTTCCTTAAAACCAACATTTGTACCGTTTTATTACTTTAATATGGAAACAACTTTCTTGGTAGGGGTTGTAAATAAAATAATCAATACGGTTGATTTATTCAATATGTTTTGGGAGACGTTTTATTTTACGTTAAACGGAATGCGATCAAAATAGATGGTGTAAAAACTATTTAACAATGGTTATTGATAATAAGCAATAACAAATATTTACATCGGGCTGCGAGTATATTTATTTATTAAAACGTGCTATTCTTCATTCATTGAACGCGATTCACAAAGGAAATACTTTTTGATTTCGTGGACCTTTTTACTCGGGTATTCATAAAAAATAATTGGATGTACACCCCTCGTCAGTCACAATTTTATAGCTTCATGGAGCTATATATTTCGAATGTTCAATGTCTTTGGTGGTGATGACTCATCAACTACTTCCGGGTAACTTTAGTGACCTTGGTTGGTAAATCAACATGGCGGCCATCGTTCGGTTGAGTTCTATGTATCGCAGGGGAATTACACGTAAGTGTTGCCCTTTTTGTATTAATCTTTAAGTTATTATCTTGATTAATGTTATGGCTTTAGCTCGAGGTGTTGCCGGTAGGACGTATAATAGAGGAGAGGTGGTTTATGGATGCGTGGCAACAAATCACGCCCGCCGGACGGTGTCACGCTCAAGTTCACGTCAACCATATATTGGTGTCATTATTAAAGGTTATGCTGTTAGTTCCTTTATCTAGTCAGTGATGTCGAGAAGACGGTAACTCGAGCCTCTCAGAGCCTCCTTAAAAACGTTTAGTCGTGGAAGCCCATGATACAGTTTCCACCATGATGACATCCACTAAGACAATGTCAGTCCGGCGTTACAGGGCAACGTGCGTCCACGTTATCCTGCGACCTTCGTACGGACGCCTGGGTGAATCGCTGGTGATTACTACGGAGCAGTTTAGAAACCGGAAAACACTGTAACTGTACGTCAACGCTGATGCGTTTACTGACCGCTCGCTGAGTGGTTTCGCTGGTCTTCTTCAGATGCTCAGAGCAGGAGGACAGGAACATGTTTCCTTTTTTTATGCCTTCATGTATTTTATGTTTTGTGTTCACACAATTTTAGTTTAAATATTACCTTAATTGAAAAAAAAAATCGTATGCATGCCATATTTTTGCCAACGTTTATTTTGGAAATCTTTTTTTCCTTAAAACACCAACTCATCATGTAAGGGATTTGCTCATTGGTTCAAAACAATAACAATGACGTCAACGGAACACTGCCGCCAAACACCTTAGCTCTGAACATGATAGGCTTTATAATGAAGGGGGTGGAGATCCCTTCTCCTGAAAAGCAAGAATGACAAAGCCCTCCTGTCTTAGTCACATTGAGGAAGAACACCACCAGAGCACCATCAGAACAGAAATAGTCCTAGATTTCCCAACCTGGTTATCAAGCTGATTTTCCCAGTTTTGAAATGAAATGTTTCAGATTCTGTTATCGGCTAGTCTTTGGGTGTTCGTTTACTCATCTATAAATAGCTACTGATATTCGTGGAATTGTTGTTTTTATCTTGTATTTTTTAAACAATGATCTGCATGGGCCCCTAGTCCCTTTATACATAAATTGTGTGTACACCAATATCACCAATATAACACCACTTAGCCTTGAATGCTACCATAAGGATTCAGAAATTAGAATTTCATTTGCACATGTAAAAAAAAAAGTGTCCATTAAATGTTTATATCCTTTCACATTTTAAGTGTGGATTTTACTGCGTATAAGAAAGGCTTTGAGACTGGATCAGCGAGAGGTTGTTCACTAAATGCATTTCTGTTATTATACAGAATAAATAATGTCTTTTTTTTTCAGATTGATTGAGAAACTTAATACTGAATCTGGTAGTTTGTGCTTCCTTTACTTGATCTGCTGCACGCACTGATGGGTTCTCCCCTTTTCTGTCCTCAGCGCTGTTCTACCAGAGCACGTTGCTGGCCAAACCCGTGGCCGTACCACACAAATACCAGGAGCAGCCCCACCTGCTGACCGCCAGGATTCATTCGTCACAAGCTCTCTATGGTTAGTCTGGCCACGCCGACCTTTAAGCAAGCGGGGGCACAGGAAACTCTGCTTTGCCAACCGGAAAAAAAACAAACAACCAACTGAAAGTTTCCAACCTCAGACATTACCGCGGTTAAAACGAAATCTCTGACCCATTTCTGAACCTGAAAGTTCCACTCCCTTCCCTCGTACATAAAGCCAAATGCCAGTTTTATAGATTAGATCAGATTAGATTGAAGTATTTAATTGTTCCACAAGTGGGGAGAATTACACCTTACTGCCGCAGTATAAACAACACACAAGGACAGAAAGGGAAAAACACAAACCGAGTAGAGGCACAAGTGAAGGAATTTATCGGAGGAGTTAACAAATTATGACAAGTAAGTGACCATTAAGGTTACAACAGACTTCGTGCGGGGCAGATGTTGTAAATCCTGACAGCAGCAGGGATGCTCACGGTGTTTTTTTTTGTCTGGCTCAATCGGTCTGTAGTCTGCCCGTCAGTCTCATAGTGTGCCGGCAAACGCAAAATGGAAACATTTACTCAACTCTCAACTCAACTTTATTTATAAAGCGCTTTCAGTCAGCCAAAGCTAAAATCAAAGCGCTGTACAGGCCATTTGAGCGAATCATAAGACACAATTATCACCTCCACACAAGACAAACTCAAAGATTAAAAATAAAAAAGAGAAGGATAAAAGTAGAGTAAGAGAGGGAAATTAAGACAACTAAAATAAAGTATACGTGGAAATGTGGTCGACCTGCATATGTTCCGCCGCTGCGGTGGCGGAATCGGCGGCGTAGAGCTGAAATGGCGTTAGAATGTTTTTGAAAAACCAGCATTTGAGCAGGTGCAGCAGGTTTTTTTTTTCTTTTACATAGAAACAGATGGCCCACGCTTCCTCTGGTGGTTAAAGACTAGCTGAGCTAAGCCAGATTCGTTTTAGTCACCGTTCTTGTTGTGCTAACGCGGTGTGGAGGTCTTGGTGTCCATGGCGACGGGAAACGTGGCTCCATTGGCGCTGACCGACGGCTTTTTTCTCGTCAGGAAAACAAACCCCCCCCACCCCCCAAAAACACCCCGAAAAGAACAAAACGATTCCAGACGAGCGTTGGGGCTGTCCACGCCACTCCACAGAGTGACCATAGGCCCCCCCCCCATACACACACACACAGCCTCGGCTGACAATAAACCTCGAGTCCGAGAAGACGAGCGTTTTTAACACAACCTTTGTCCTGTTCCGCAGCCGGCTCCGACTCCAAAGCGGCGTCCCTGCACTGGACGGCGGAGCGGGCGCTGAGCATCGTGCTGCTGGCCATGGGCCCCGTGGCCTACTACAGCCCCGGGCCGGCCATCGACTACTCCCTGGCCGCCGCCCTCACCCTGCACGGACACTGGTAAGATCAGGACTCTCCGCTCTGACGCCTCGATTTCTTTAAAAAAAAAAAAGGAAGAAAAAAACTCCCTCATTGTTTACTCAGAAGTCCAGACTAAGGCCACCGTCCACTGGACAGTTGGACCCGATCGGAGAGGTTAGCTTAATCACTTTTGTCAGCCGCAATCATTCTCACTTCCGTGGATTTAACCTCGGCAGGTTGCGATTTAAAAGATCAAGAATGTAACCCCCCCCCCCCCCCCC
>CAJRST010037777.1:18590221-18678619 GCA_907169785.1 Menidia menidia | reverse complement strand
TATTTGGATAGGGGGGGATTTACATGCCAAGTTATGTGTTCATGCATTGTGTTAACAAATCTAAAAATATGTTAACACTGTAACATACAGTATTTTATTAGTAAGACATTTTAAAACATGTACTGTTTGTGGACATCTGGAGAAATCCATGAATGAACACAGTTTCCCCAAAAAAAATAATTATTTTTTTATAATGTTTTAAAAACACTGAAAAAAATCCTGACTGAAATGATCATAATTCATGCATGAAAGGGTTAATGCGGTTCCAGCCATTAGTATCTGGATGAGGTCGTGCATCTCAGAACCACTGTACGCGCTAACTACATTCAAAAGTAATGGGTCAAATGCGCGATGAGAAATCTCCCTTTTACTACTTAATACTTGTGACATCGGTATGACAAAGAAGTGGACCCGCCTGGTCCTTCCTCCACCATAAAGACAACCTGGACTTTACTCACCATTGGCTCGGGACAAACTTCATTCTCATTGGGGCAGGATACCACAATCTTCTGGTCATCCTTTATGGTGTACAGCATGACCGGCTTCCCCATTTTGGACTCCCAGGAGAGATCATGATAAGTCTTTATCTGGAATTTGCACTCTTAAAAAGAGAACGTGAGAAGCAAAAAGGGGGAAAGGCACATTAGATTGTGGCACAAGGACTGCTGGGTAAAAAAAAAAAAACACTTTTTATGAGAATATTTGATGTTTGGAGCGTGTGACAGAAGTGCCTTCTGATGCTTCAATCTCCCATCAGGCCTCAGCTTTGGTCAAGTTTTTCAAAGTTGTATGGATTTTGTGGATGTATTTGGATTTTGGACAAAAAATTAAGTTGGAAAAAAGCCGTTTGACAAAGGCTGCTCGTAAGAATGCCATCACACAAATGAGAGTAAAATAAGCAATCCTCCCTGGTTATCTATGACAAAGAACCCCAAAGGTCACGGTGATCTCCCCACAGATAAATGTAAATTATACAATTGACTGAAAGTTAAGACACTAAAGGACAAAAAAGGTAAATATATTGCAGCTGTTAAAAGTTGGAAGAAAGTGAAACAGATGGGTGACAACTGTTTTTGTAAGTGTAAAAGAATTCAAAGCAATGTTCCTTCTTTTCTTTTTTTTTTTTCTTTTGTTCAAGGACCAAATGACACTTGATGGTATTTATTCAGAAAGCTTGAAGAGAGGAATTCATACGTGGGTGCGGCACAAGCAGAGTGAGACCCGATTCATGAAAATGAAATCGAACGGAGCTCGATCCCCGGAGCTAAACAAATAGGGCACTTACCTGGCTGTTTTCGTTCCACGGTGTCCAGGTCGCGGACTTCCAAGTCGTTTTTTGTCATAATCAGGAACTTCTGCTGCATGTTTTGGATCCAAAATGTCTGAGGTGCCCCGGGACTAATACAAAAACTGTCCCTATGTAGATCTGTGCTCGTGAGAAATAAGGCATGAAAAAAAAAAAATCACCAGGGGTGCCAGATGCCCTCCAACTCTACCTCTGCACCCAATTTATCAGTGAGGATTATGAAAAAAAATATGCAACAAACATTGGACAATGCACTATATGTCGAAAAAAAACGCTTGAAATGTTACCGGCCTCGTTGTCATCCTCTTCACACACAAACAGCAGGAGCCGCGAAAAAGGATGTAGATATGCAAACAATGTAAAAAAAGGGAACATATCAAACACTTTGGCGCAGTTCCCCAATAAAAAGATCTCTTATTCACACACTTGAAGCTTGGGAAATTGCATTTACCTTGAAAGTAGAAGGAATTACAGCGTATATCCTCATATTGGATTCGGTGGCAGTTTAGGGCAGCCATCAGGAAGACTAGGAGAGAAGAAAAAAGGTGGTTTGCTTTTTAAAAAAAAGCCTGAAACAGAGTCTTAGTACAGATCATAATCAATGCTCTACCATTCTGAAAATCAAGGAGATACCTAATCTAGATTATTTATCAGAAAAAGCGTGAAAGTCTTGGTTTAGTTTATCTACAAGCAGCCGATGTGATCCGTGGTCCTCACCTCTGACAGTAAACACAAACCACTGACAAACCACTTACATTTGAGGCAGATAACAGCGTGAACAGATAAGGAATGTTATGATCGCCCAAAAACTGGATTTACCGGCTGATCAAGTGGCTAATCTCAAGAAAGAAGAAAGCTAAGAAGCCGTAAAATGATCATTTTACACAAATCACGAAAGCGTTGGTTATTTTTTGCGTCGGCTTTACTGAAGTTTTTTTTTTTTCCCCCACAAACTAAACTGTTGAATAAAGCAGAACTGTCAGATTTGTGGAGAAACATCGGCTGCTAACAAAACGACTGTTCGTTCTTACCCGAGTCTTACTGTAAACTCAGATTTTAAGCTGCTGCTAAACAGTTCTATTTTTTTTTTTTTTTTTGGAAAAGTTAAATCCAGGCTGTGGTTACAAACGTCCCCTATCCCTATAATCCCCTGCCCCTATAATGTAGAAGAACAATAGAACGTTTTTGAATGGATGTTTGTTTCCTGAAAAGAATGACACGCGGAGGCAAAAAAAAAACAACCGTGTTCGACTGAGCTCCGAGCAGAGGGGCGACGGCCGCAGCTGGCTGTCAAAACTCAGCCGGAACATCCAGCGAAGCCCCCCGGGACGCTTCCAGAGGCTTCCCCTGCGTCTCACCCTTTGTAATAAAGTTTCAAGTACCCTTCGCAGAGTGTCGTTCGGCGTGTAAAAGGTAAACGTCGGCCGTGGCTCACCTCTCGACTCCCGCGGTGGGCAGGCTCAATCTGGGACCTCATTTACGCCGCACGCGCTGATATCTGACGCAGCCGCTCGCGCCAAATATCGGACGGAAGTATGAATCAAACCACAAACCACTGTTCTACTCTGCTAACATTTTTTTCTTTTTCTTTTTTTCTAAGTTTTACAATATTCCCCTATCTCAGATAAACTTCAGGCAAAAAACACTTCCACTTTAATTATAAAGTACTTCGAAATTATTTTTTGTTGTTGTTGGCGTCCTGACTTTTCTATTT
The DNA here is from genome assembly GCA_907169785.1 of Menidia menidia. NCBI lineage: Eukaryota > Metazoa > Chordata > Actinopteri > Atheriniformes > Atherinopsidae > Menidia > Menidia menidia. The sequence continues at coordinate 18,675,599 of CAJRST010037777.1, read as the reverse complement.
CCGTTTCACCGTCTCTCTAATGTTTCTGCGTGCCTTTAATGAGCTCCGAGTTAGTAGGCTACTTATATTTTCTTTTTTTTTATTATCTCACAGCTGGCATCCACCAGAGGGCCGAAATGAGCTCTTGAAATGTGCAGTCAACAAAAAAAACCGCAGGACTCATCTGTTACAAAGATGCATTCATGCATTGGAGGCCTAATTTACACAAAGATGGCCGGTTCTTGTCTTCTGAGTTAAAACAGTCTGATTAGACGGATTGGAGGTAGAGACAACTTGTGTGGTGTTAATAATCTTACATTTATGCTATTAGCAACACAAACGTTTCATAGATGTGTTGCGAAAAGCTTTTTTCTGGTGTGTATTGTGACATTTATCCGGCTTTATGTAGATTTATGATAATCCGACCATTTGCCTAAATATGCACCCCCCATTCCAAATTATGGTGGTTTATAAGGTGAGCTTTATTTGCATGTAATTCACACTATATCTATGCAAGCATTATAAAAATGCAGTTTCATGGAATGCCCTTCTCTGCATAACACCAGTCCTGTATAAAACTTTTAACATTTAGGTTGTGTTAAGACCAAAGGGAACCCAAGTTTCTATCCCTGAATGGAAGAGCATATTCAGGAAAAGAGGAACCAAATCTATGGTATCAACAAAAATATTAGTGAGTTCTCAATAACATGAACTATGTCTCAATTCAACTATTTCAGACAGAAGAGTTCCTTATTAAAAATAGCTATACTTCCTTAAGAGCTTTTTCTGATTTCGGTCATGAGATAAAATCCATAAAAAGGCTTGTTTACTGTGTGGGTTGTGAAAGAACTCAGTGTGAAGGCTTGATATAAGTAACTTCAGACCATTTAAATCAATCTGTTTTAAAAAATTGTTTTGTGGGTAAGCAAAACCAATTATAACTTGGCCTTCTTTTATTGACTCTCTTCTAACTATTGCACATGTCTATTTATAACGTACGTTTTAATTGTGAGTCTGTGTGGTTGTTTGTCTCTGTGTGACTCGACGATGGACCGGAGACCTGTTCAGGGTGTGGGAGCTAGAGATTAGATAGGTTCCAGTCCCATTGGGACATGAAGCAACTTGAAACGCCGGGGGGGGGGGGAATGGAATGAGCAGCTTGACAACCTGTTAAAAAAACAGACTGGCATTGTTGCCACATACCTGTTTGTGGACGTTCTTCGATACACTTTCCCTCTTAAGGCATCTCAGGAGCAGTCTCTGGTATTTACAACAGAGCTACGTCTTTCAAAAGAGATCACTGCTTGTATTCGTTATCTTATCTTTTGGTTACCATCCAGTTCTGCAGATAAAGAACCTGCACATGCGTCCATCTTTTGCTCCAACTTGGAATCCCTAAAACTTAAACTCACCTGGTTTAGGCAGGGACACATCCCCAAAAATCGGTCCTCCACTTTTTAAAACCCTGGCGTTAAAATAACCATGGAAGAGCTAACTTTCCTCCATACCCCTTTACACTCTTGTTTGAACCACTTAAGCGTGCACAGACATGCATAGCCTAAAGAATCAGTCTTAGAACATATTGTTCAGCCTAGTTTCATGAATGAGGACGAACAACCCCAGTACCCCCTACTGCCCTAGAGAATCCTACCGGGAACACAATTTTAAGCCCTCTACAAGTCTCCCAAATACATGTAAATTGGATGTTCAAACTTTGACCTTTGCAGTAATTTTGCAGGTGATATCTGGTGGACCATGACCTGGGTGAAAACCAAAAACACCTTCAACAACCAGTTGGAGCTTCGTCTCTAACAGATCGGAATTTTGCTAAGGAGGCATACAAGTCTTTGAACTACCCTTATGACTTCTCCTAAAGAGAGCGACAAGTTCTCTTCCTGTGTTACAAATGGAGACCAGATCAAAGAGATCCTCGAAGTGTTCCTACCACTGCAGCACAATTTTCCGTCTGAGACAGCGGTTATTCCCCGAAAACCTGACTTGGACCGGTTTGCCCAGTCAGATTCCATACCGCTGAGTTTACGTTTCTTAGCCTGAAACCGTAGCTGTTTCCCACACCCACTCAAATCATGTTCTCGACACTGTTATCATCCTATCATGCTCATGTTTTGTTTGTTTTTCCTCAAGTAAGTAAAAAAAAAGAGCATCATTTCTTCAACATGAGCTCGTTTGTTATTGATAAAGTGTAGAGAAGCATAAAATCGAGGGGAAGGCTCAGCCATCCTCCCGAGGACATCACATCCCAAATATAGTACTCGCTCGGCTTTGGTTATCTAGGACAATGTTCTACAAGAAGACTCATTCATATGGATATAATGACTGTATTGGTTTTAAACTTTTAAACACATGATTTAATTCTAGGGGGAATTAACCACTGACACTCTGACAAAAGAATTAGCACTGCTCTAAAAAGGCTGTTTCACCTAATTCTGTTTTCTGTATTTACGTTCTAGCTTAGAAGCAGTTAGTTAGAATGTGCCTGTTCAAATTGATCTATTGTTTGTGAAGGTGTTGCATCACTATAAGACTTCTGTAGTGTCATGTCTTCATTATCTGTACTTCCCCCGGTCGGCGGTGGGTTAAATAAACTGTCGTCGGCATGCTGAATTGGGTTATCAGGAGGTATGGTTTGTTTGTTACAGCAGTGAGTTAACATTCAGACTAGGTAATAAGACTTTTGTCAAAGCAATATATAGCACATACAAATACATTAATGAGAGTAGCATGAAAAACATGCATTACATTAATTTGAGGCATTATTATTTCTCTATAACCACAAAAATTGAGGGATCACAGCTAAATCAGTGGAATAGAGCCATTAACACATTGTGTTGGATAAAATGAAAACAACCCCAGTTCAGTATTAACATATGTTGCATAACCTTTTAAATTAACCTTAAAAAAAGCAGTGAGAGGAGCTGAAACCTCTGTTTCACATCTACTTTTCTCCATTCTTGAGGTGCAAGCACTAATGAACTGATCCAAAATACAGCTTTATTTCCAAGAACAAGCTGGATACAGAACAAACTCTACTGGGAACAAACCAAAAGAAAATCTAGAACTAACCAAACCTATACCTTTATTACTCATTCTACTTTTCACTTAATGAAAATATAAATAAATTATAAAAAAATACTCAAAGACAAAAAAGCTTATTTGCCCAACCGCTGGTAGTTGCATTAGAATTGTGTAAGTATGAAAATACATGGTTATAATGTAAACTATATAGGATTTTTGTATGCGAGGCTTGGTTTGCTTGAACTTAGATCTTTATTTTATAAGTGGAAAAGCTATGCAGTGGGCCAATCTAGGATGGAGTGTTCAGGATCATTTAGAGTTATGAACATTAAAAAAAAATACGACTCCTTTTCACATTTGATTTATTGCTGCATTTTTTATTAAGATGAAATTAGATAATAAAACAGGCATCTGATATTTAATATGCTTTTTAAAATCGATTTATAACTTAACTATCAACTCTACAACTAAAAGCCAATTTGAACACACACTTGTGAAGCCTTCTGCCCTCTTCCACCACTAACAAGAGTTATATTCTATAACTCTTAGCGTGGGATCCAAGACAATGCTCAAGAACCTTCCGTCTCTGATATGAAGATGGACGTGCAAAATGACAGCTGTTTAAGCTTGTCAGGGCACTTGTAAAGCGCGTGGAATGATGTAGCTAGACTATCTGAGGTCGTCTCAAAGCGTAGTTACCGTATTAGGATAGTAGTGGCCGTTAGGGAAGTTCAAGCCTTGGGATTGTAAAACTTTGACCAACTTCCTTCTCAGTGGTCGAACTGATAAATGTAAATCCGGCTTAGGACAGCCAAATGTGATGAGCAGGTATAGAATTTTACTCCTGCGAGATAAAACTGCCTCGACTCTAAAATGCCTTAATCATTCCAGAAATAGATTGAAAAAATTAGCTAAAAGAGGCTAATTGTTCACATTTTAAAAATTTATGAAAAAAAACTCCCGGCTACTTATCTGCTGTTTCAGAATATGAATGCGTGTTCAGTCTGACAAACGAGTCTGATAAAGAAGGAATTGAAGACACGTTGATACAGTGATTTGCCACTTCGCCCGAAGAAACGTTTGTCTCCACAAATAAGTCGGCCCTTATGCTATTTTGGATCACTGTGTGCTTCTGTTTCATGCAGGCTTACATAAGCATGAAATAAACGGTGGCCGTAACGTTGATTATTTCTGGGGGCATCTCGTTCAGACAAACGGTATAAAACTGCGCGCCCCGGTCGGAGAGGCAGTCGGATCATCTCCGGGGAGAGACCACAGCATTGGGAGACTTCGCCGCAAACGATGGCTACCCTCAAAAACCAAAGGAGCAGCACGCCAGGTAAATGTTTTGAAACGTTACTTTCACTGCCCGACGATAAACTTTAGCGGATGGTTTGCGCTGATAAAGTTTGCCTTTTTTTCATATCAGTGAGAAAATCCAAGTCCAAGAAGAAGATGGAGCTCTTCACGGATGTGCGCGGCCTGCCTTGCATTGAGAAACTGGTGGCCTCAGTGGAGGACACACCTGAGCCCATTAGCACCGACATAACAGGAAGCATCCCGGCCTGGATCAACGGAAGCTTCTTGAGAAACGGGCCAGGGAAGTTCGAGATTGGTAACCAGAGGTGAGTCCGTCTCTCGATGTCGATCTGTCTGACGCGCCGCTTGTGTCCTCAAACTGGTCCCGCTCTTCCCTCTACTGTAGGTTCAACCACTGGTTTGACGGGATGGCTCTGCTGCACCGGTTCAAAATATCGAGCGGGCAGGTGACGTACAAGAGCCGATTTCTCTCAAGCGACAGTTACCAATCGAACCGGGAGCACGAGCGCATTGTGGTGTCGGAGTTTGGGACCATCACCATGCCGGACCCTTGTAAAAATTTCTTCCAGCGTTTCCTGTCGAGATTCGAGCTGCCGAGTGAGTATTCTGACTTCGAGGCTGGAAAAAGGAACCAGGCTCCTGAAGCAAATGCGACTGTTTAGACTAACTGGCAGCTTGCTCTTTTCTCCCAGAGCCCACAGACAACGCCAACGTGAGCTTTGTGACCTACAAAGGGGACTACTACGTCAGCACGGAGACCAATATCATGCACAAGGTGGACCCCGAGACCCTGCACACAACCAAAAAGGTGAGAGCTGAAAGTCACAAAGAAAAATTAAACCTGGATTTCATACCAGATTAACAGGACACTTGCTGATTACTGGACAAAACCCACCCAAGTAAAGTAGAGAAAATTCAAATCGGGCACGGCTCTTGTTTTGTGCTGATGCCTTTAGGTGGACTGGAGCAAATTCATCGCTGTGAACGGAGCGACCGCACACCCTCACACCGAGCAGGATGGAACAACATACAACATGGGCAACTCTTACACCTCCAAAGGTATTTTGGGAGTCTAGTGTGGGAGTTTTAACGGCCCGGTTGTGAAACAGCGTGGCACGCGACAAGTCAAGTGATCTGATCCTGTTTCGCGCTCACAGGAGCGTACTACAACATCATCAGAGTACCCCCGACCAAGAAAGCAGAAGTAGAAACTCTAGAGGGAACTACAGTGCTCTGCTCGATTCCTGCCTCGGACAAAACTAGACCCTCCTACTACCACAGCTTTGGTGAGTAAGCATTCTTGACCGAGCCTGACTGTAACTCCATTTCGTTGGCGTCACTCAGCTCATCAAACAAAAGTCAGATGAGACTTTTGACTCCAATTAATATCTTTATTATAATCATTACATCAATAGTTTGAAATCCTTCATTTTGTGCCACATAATTCCTTCGCTGATTCTGGATATATACTAAATATGTGAACATAGTGATATGCGAAAGCTGCTTGTCGCATTCAGGTAAAATGATTTGTGAACTGTTTCGTTCATAAGTAAAATCCAGGATATCTTTTGGTTCAACTGGAAAACCAAGATGTTCCATGTGATAGAGAGTAGTTTTAGTAACAGCTTTAGGCATCTGAGCAGCTCCACATTCCTGAGTTTTCACACAATCCAATTAAATCAATGATACAACTCAACATAGAGACCAATTCTAATAATTCAGACAATCAACCGTGGTAATTGTTCTGATATTAATTCCTTGCAGCCATGTCTGAGAAATACGTGGTGTTCATTGAGCAGCCCATCAAGATGGATCTGATGAAGATTGCCACAGGCAAGCTCAGAGGGAAAAGCATCAGCGAGGGCTTCTCCTGGGACCCCAAACTCAACACCGTCTTCCACTTGGTCGACAAACAGACGGGCAAGGTACAGCTCAAGCTATCACAGCCTGTCCGAAAGGGTCTATCTCCTTCCCCGGGAGAACACACACCGATCCTCTCCCCTCCTGCTTTTCAGCCAAGCCCCATCAGGTACCTGGCCAAGCCGCTGTCCACCTTTCATCAGATAAACGCCTACGAGGACAAGGGCTTCTTGATCATCGACATGTGCGCCTCAGATGACGGCAGGGCGATAGCGAACTATAACATCCAGAATCTGCGCAAGTCCGGAGAGGCTCTGGATGAGGTGGGAGAGTTGGGTCAAATTCCGTAGCAAACGAGTTTTCCTGATTATGAAATGATTACCAGCAAGCGACAGCTCTTTGCTCCGACTGGTTTTCGCTTTGGAATTCGGCAGATTGCCTTTGGGAAACCTGCGTTTCTGACATGGGCATCGTGTTCCCCTCCACCATTAGGTCTACAACACCCTGTGCAGAGTGTTCCCTTGTCGTTTTGTGCTGCCTCTTCGCGTCGATCCTCACACGCCCTACAACTGCAACCTGGTTGACCTGCCCAGCTGCACGGCCACCTCCATCCGAACGGGCAAGCAGAAGGTAGGCAGCCTGATAAGATCGACTGTCATCCAGATACTTGGATGTTTTTAGTACCATATTACCAGATAGTACCAGATTTTCTCAAACCCTGTTGAATTGAATCTCTTACTTAACCCTTTCATGCAAAAATTCTTCTCATTTCAGGCACGATACAAGTTGTTCTTTTGTCAAAAACTTTTTTTAAAGGATTTTTCCACCAAAATAGTTTATTTCAGCCCTTCTTTAACTCTGTCATTGTGGACATTTTTTAATTTTTTTTATTGCATATTGCACCCGTGTCCACTTCAGTGGCCTTTGCTTATTTAAAAAACAAAAACCCATATATACACAGAAGAAAATTTCACCCAGTGATATCTAAAATACAGGTTAGCGTGCAAATGGCCTTATGAATTCATATAACTATAGGTCAGGTTAATTCCCACTTTATATTTTAGCCTTAACATAAAATGTTTTTTTTTAACCTATTTATTCCATTATTAAATATTCACAACTCCTAAATATAAGTAACTTTATACTATCTTGGAGGTAGATGCATTTATATGATATGCTTAATGAACCAAAGCTGGAATTACTCCATAAACAGTCCAAAATTTCCATTTTTCATAGTCTACATCTTTCCTTTATGCAGGTTTTCTGTACACATGAGGACCTTCATGGAGAAGATCTCCATCAATACGGGGGTCTGGAGTTCCCCCAGATCAACTATGGAAAATACAACACACGTCCGTACCGCTACTTCTATGGCTGCGGCTTCAGGCACCTTGTAGGCGACACCTTAATAAAGATGGACATCCACAGTAAACAAATGAAGGTGTGTTCCCATATTTATACGACATACTGTGTAAAACCCTTCCATCTATGAACGCACGATTCATCAACCAGCTCTGCCAAAAAAGCATTAAAGCTCAGTTTTCATCACGATTTCAAATGACCGCTACTGTAACATGATAAGAATGTTGTCATTTTTCCAAAGGTGTGGGAATATCCTGGTCTGTACCCCTCAGAACCAATCTTTGTTCCTTCACCTGAAGCTGCTGAGGAAGATGATGGCGTCATATTGTCTGTCGTCGTCACTCCAAACCAGGTCTGTCAACTCTGTCCGGTGTTTTTGTCCCCTCATTAGAATCTATTTAGGATTCTAGGCTCGGGTAGTGCACATACTGATTTCAATTGATGGCCAAAGTCCCTGAATCTCTAATCAAAGCTCTGCTCCACTTGGGGAGGACACTATGCAACACGGGGGGATAAATCTGCCACTAGCTAGCAAAACACTTGACTAACTTTTGACTTGTCTGTACCAGGATAAGAGCACCTTCCTCCTTGTTCTGGACGCCAAGACCTTTGAGGAGCTGGGCAGAGCCGCCGTGCCGGTCAACATCCCGTACGGCTTCCATGGAACATTCAAAGCCGCCGCATAGCGGCCAGGCACAAAACTGAGGCGACCTCTGACCTCGCACCATTAGGAGCCCTCAGCCTGCACTGTCAGTGGAAATGCAAATTTAGGTCACTTGTGCATTGCTTGCCCAAAGAAAAGTAAGAGCAAACAAACAAACAAACAAAAAAGGAATCCAGCCAAGTCTATTTTGAGCTGTGCTGATTCTGGAAAGCCGATTGTGCATTTTTTGTTCTTTTTTTTGTTCTTTTTCTTTTTTTTAGGAAGCGAAACTTGGATTTGAGACAGTGTGCTGACAATAAAGTCCAGTTAGTTTAATCACTTTTTACTGTTTCTTTTTGCTTCTTTTTTTTGGCATTTTGTTATAATGGCTTATTTTGGAAAAAGCTCATGAATGTGCATTTTCAAATACATGTGTGAAACGTAGTTAGTACTGTCTGAACAAAAATAAAAAATTGATCAAACTCCTGTCTTTTGTTGGTCTTCCAAACGCTTTTCTTAACAAAAGGGGGTAATTGCACAAAAAAGATCTGCTAGTGCAAACTATCCTGACCTCATGTTCTAAAAACTCACAGCCACTTTGAGGCAAAAATTCAAAATCATTGATGTCACACCTCCTGCTGGCCAGCTGAAGAGCTTCGTATGGCTGGCAGCAAACCCTGTAATCTTCGGCAGCTTTTTCATAACATTTTCTTTTTTTTGATCAGTCTAGATAAATATACATATTTTTATTTTTCAAGAATGTGCTTGTAACCAAATTAATGGAAACACTGGTTTTACAGAACAAGATTTGAGCACAAAATAGTTTTAATACTACTAATCTAAACTGTACTCACCCATTGATAAATAAAACAACATTCAAATAAATATCTATATCCTACTTATGCATTTCAGAGTCCGTCTAAGTGAATGTCTTAGTACTCAGATCACATTCCAGAAATGAAAAGAAAACACAGACTGGTTGTGTTCAGTTCCAACAAGCGACCAACTTCTATGAAACAAACAGGCCTGTTTTATCAGCTTTGGTCAACGTTACCAAAGTTTCCTGCCACAGAGTTATCCCTGCAGCTTCTCGGAAATCAGAGCCAACGTCTGCCTCAGGCGGCTTTTCTTTTCCTTCAGGTAGGACTCCAGGTTTTGGGCCTCTGTTAAAATAACCTCCAGCTCCTTCATCTGGGAGGTGTCTGCTGATGCTCTCTCGCTGCAAGAAACCAGAGCAACTGTCTGAATATGAATCCTAACAAGCAGGAACCAGTGCATTCTGGAAGGCAGGATGGGCTGTTCAGGCTTCCAGCAGAAGTCAGTAGGTTTTAAAGCTCATATTGCTTATTTTACATCAGGTTCAATTAACATAACAATGCATTAATTTTGATCCAAAAGCCATCACTCTCTGAAATCGGTAGAATTCAAATGCCTCCCTCAGAGTTTGAGCGGCAACATTTGTGGTGAAGAATGGAAAAGGAGTCCTTTAAATACCTTAGGACCTCTGCAAATTTCGTAACCAGCACGCTGACTTCTCTACTTGCACCTGTTATGAGAATAAAGGCATTTAATTTAGTGACGAGAGACAATTCAATTAAAAAAAGTGCATAGTCATTTTAGCTCATCACTTTTTCCATCTTGGAATCTAAAAAAAGTCATTAATCTATACATCTGAAACCTGGCTTTACTACCGTAAAGAGGGAAATAACTAGTGGATAATTAGTACTCTTTTCCAAAAGCCAGACTGAGACATCCCGGCACATCTGGGCTAGATCTGACTTCATGACAGCTATCGGGAAGCAGCTGGTTTGCGTGTTTCCTTTGCTCTGATCTCTATGATGATCTTTTCTGGCTTAAATGTCCTGTAGGAGTAACACACCTGCAACTGTTGCCTCAAACGAATCGGCTGGATGGAAAGTCGATGCTTCGGGTGGAGTTTTTTTCTTCTTTGGTGGAGACTTGTCTTGATTCGACTGTGTGGAGTCCATCTGTGGCGATAAAGAAAAGACAAACAGCACTTTAGCATTTATAATTTCAAAATTCTACACCCATCTGTAGAAATATCAAATTAATTAACTTGAGATAACTTATATATTTGTAGGAAACTTATCCATAATATGAATACCATTTTCCAGCCATTTAAAAAAGCATTTTCTTAGCACTCAGGTGGTATTTAAGCAGTTTTTAAAGCATTGAGAAGAACTCATTATCAGCTTGGAGCTGCATTTTTTCCCCTGTAAATGCCAAAGCTGACTCCCGCCATTCTTACTTCTTGGGAAGTTGTCTGTTTTGGCTCCTTGTGACTATTTACTGTCTGTTTGTTGACCGTTGGTGGCATCAATTTCCCTGCCATCTGTGTTATGCGTTTCATTGTCGAGAACTGAAACTGTAAAAAAGGGAAATTTGACATTCAAATGAATGATTTGAAATACAGTAAGCAGCTGCCTGGAGGCCACCGTTCAGTAACAAAGGTTTTTTATTGTTTTATTTGTAAAGTGACCCACAAATGTGACCCGAGTGGAAAACTACAAACTTGAGAGGACAAAACACAAAACAAACACCCGAAATGGGAGCAAAACAGTCTGTAAGGAGACAGGAGGACCAGTCTACGAGGGGTCAGTAGGATCAGTCAGTAAGGACACAAGAGGAGCAGTCAGTAAGGAGACACGACAACCAGTCTGTAAGGAGACAAGAGCACCATTCAGTGAAAAGTCAAGTCAGAAGGATCAGTCTGCAAGGAGACAGTAAATAGTCATGAGGAGACAGGACAACCAGTCAGTCAGTCAGTCAGTCAGTCAACAAGGATACAGGAAGACCAGCAAGAAGATAAGAAGACCAGTCAGCAAGACGACAACAGATAAAGTCAGTGAAATATCAGGAGCTAGACAGCAAAAGGTGAGGAAGACCCATCAGTCAGGAGAGAACCAGGAGAACCAGGAGACCCCCCCCCCCCGGTGGGCCTGAAACTGCCTGAGAAAGAGGGTACCGCCCCCGGACCACCACAGCGCCCCTACCGGCCATCGGTATGAGGATGATACCCCCTTTTATCATCCAAGGAGGCCGCCCTAGAGACCCCCCTCCGGTGTAGTGGAATTCTGGAAACGGTCCTCACATCCCGAGAGCTGTGTCTCAAGCTCCAGTCACAACTAATATGATTTCATGTCTTTAAGGTTGCGTTATCCCTTTCGAATTTAACATTTAAGCAGCTGAGACTTCTAGAAAATGCTTGAACATAAAACTGTAGTCGTGTCAATTAACTAAACAACTAGCCTGAACTCCACACAACAACAAAAACGTTAACGTTAGCAATTAAGCTAACAGCTATCCTAAGTTTAAATAAACTAACTGATTGCAAAGAAACGGTCGCTTATCTCTTCGGACAGAAAGGGATAAATAACTGCTGAAGAGTTGAATATATTCTTTTAACAGCAATTACCTTAGAAGTCAACCGTCCGTTATTTCATTGCTTCACTGTGTACAGCCAAATAGACGTTACTCTGATTTACTACGTCCCCCGGTAATAGCGCGTGCGGCCGGGTGCTGCATTCAAGGCTCCTGGAAAAGTCAGTGCAGAAGTTTCTGTAACTTCCCACGACAGAGATTAACTTCATATTACTCATTAATTTAATGATAACAACAGCGGCCAAGAGAATGAGAATACGACCAAGAATAAGAATTAGAATTGATCTCATGAAAAACTCCTGTGAATTTGATCAAATTAGCTCTTTCTTCAGATGGTTTAAAAAGCAAATAGCATTAACTAAAGCTAATTATTAAAAGTAATGGTAGCTAGAAATCTCTCTTATCCAGAATGTATTACATTTTACATTTGAAACGTGGTTTAGGCAACAAAAGTAACATGGAAAACTAACTTAACTGGTGCAGCATTTTAAATCTATGATAAAACAAAGCAATAGACAAGATTAAATTAGGCAAATAATATGGTTCTTTTAGAATAAAAAGAAAAAAAACAGGAAACTTTCAGGAAGAGTTTTTAGCAGAAAGCACAGGTTCATAACATAACACTGCCATGATAAATGAAATGTTATCACGTAAGTGTTATCACGTAACTCTGTCTTTGATGAAGCAGGTTTAGAAAGCTGGACATGGACTTCCAAATGTTAAGGTGAGATTTACACAAACATGCCATTATTTTCTTTTTCTTTTTTTCCGTTGGTCTGAGTTGAATATTTAAATAAAGAGATTTTGGGGTATTAAAATACTTGTTAAAGGAAGTTGACTTGATTTCAGCTGCAGAGCAATGCTGCTGCCCTGTGGCCACATTGTGGATTGTTTCAGTGCATTCATGCATACACAAGCAAATGACTTTCTTGACAACATCTTATTTTCTTGCAACCCGCTTTTTTTTTTTATCTTGTCTTTAGCTTTCTTTCACAGTTCAATTCAGTTCCCCACAGTATTTATCATCCCTGTTTTGTTTAAATCTTTTCCAGCTTGTCACCATTTCTAATCCATGATTTTTTTCATATTATTTCTGGTTATTTTCCTTTATAATAGTTGAGATATTTTTTTACTTCTCAGATTTTGATATTTCCTGGTTTAGTTTGTGACATCTCTGGTTTGGTTTCACCGTTTTTATAAAGCTTCATTGAATAACATTAAGGTTTCTTCCTTCCTCCTGTCATCATCTGTGTCGGCATTTGATTCCTTTTTTCCTCTCTCCGCCATCCAACATGACAAAGCCAGGTGGCATAGTCGCTCTGTTCATATCCAGCACAGTTTCAAGACAGCACTTAACCTTCTAACTCACCCCTTCTGTATTCTGAGGGCCTTCATTTCTCTCAGAAACTCTGACAAGATACAACGGGGTTACAAATGAAAGATGAGCCCTATTTCAAGCAGTCCTGTGTCGTTATCTCAGTCTTTCAAATGTCAATGATTTGATCCAATTGATGCAAAGCATGATATTCCACCTATCCATTCTCTAAACCTGCTTCATTCTTATTCAGGGTTGCATGGAGCTGGAGTTTATCCCAGTTGGAGAGAGGCGGCCAAGTTGGACAGCTTGTCAGTTCATCACACAGCCTCACAGAGACCAAGAGACAATTCTGTAGTAATATTGCCTCTTCAGGGGCTGCAATAAGGTGGACTGCTGAGGTTCATGTTATTTGTTGGATCATTTGTATTCAGAGCTACAGAATGCAAGCTTTAATCTACCCAGAGAGTACCATATATATAAGGTGAGAACATGCAAACAGACAAAAAATGTAAAGCTAAAAAAAAGAGCAAAATGATTATATGATTATAATAAGCAAAATGTGCACAATGTAATGTTATGTGGTTAGGAGTCAAATAATTCAGTATGGTCAATATCAGTCACACAGGCCCTCTGCAAATGCTTTGAAGTACTGTCCTTTTTATCTTTTTGAAAAACTACAAAATTCTGAATATAGAGCACCAAATTTTCACAAAATGCTCCTCTCATTTACTTTTTTTTGTCCGATGGCTGAACATGTCAGAAGAATATAATTAAATAGTGGTGCATTATGACTGTTTTTCAACTACCAAATGCTTCAAGACCGCTTTTTAGGACTGTCTCTCTACAGATTTGCATCTGAAAAAAAGCCTCCTATCGAGAAACTTAAAAAACAGCTGACACGTACTTAAAAAGGTTGGAACCAGCAGACTGTCTTAAATATTTAATCGGCCGTACCAAAGTGTTGTGGAGTCAGACGTGCTTTGGCTACTGAGTCCACAGGGACAGTGTGTTATAACCTTAGACACCATCCCATCTATCTACTCTGGGAAACGGGTGGTCGTCCAATAAAACATCCAAGTTGAATTAGAGCCACAGCTTGACTCACCGGCACATTTCATAAATCACTTACTTCCCTTTCAAAACTCACAGTGTAGTTACATGAATTTGGTCTCATAATGATTACCGAGTAATGCTTACACAATTATTTTCTAGCTTGGCTGATAACTGAAAGCACTATACTACATTTACCTATTACTTTGCATTTAGATATACATTCACGCACATTTAGGAGGGTTTAGTTCTTTTCTTAGAGTATTGCTATGGATGCTTTGACATGTGCCCTATGGAGGCCAGAATTCTAGCCACCAATTTGCAAGTCATGGCCCTTCCATCCTTTTCCCCCTCTGTCTGTGTGGTTTCTATCCGGGTACTCTGGCTTCCTCCCACTGTCTAAAAACATGCATATTAGATCAATTGAACACTCTAGATTGCCCCTAAGAGTGAACTTATGAGCCGTGTTGGAGCTATTTATTCTTTTTCTTTATGCATTTGAATTTTTGTTAGTTAATTCTTAAATGTATATTTTTTGTATTAATTTACAGTATTTATTTTGCAGGTTAATAATTGTTGATTCTATTTAATTTCTTGTCTTATTATTTTTCTTATTCATTATTTGAGTAAAGCAGGAAATGGGTCATGTGGGTCAGTCCACTTGCCTATAAATATAGGGGCCTGGTAAAGGACCAGCAGGCATATGGGTTGGGGCCTATGGTTTTACCAGGAGAAGAGATCAGGACAAGTCCACAGGACAAGAGAACAAGACAAGAGATCAGGACAAGAGAACAAGACAAGAGATCAGGACAAGAGAACAGGACAAGAGATTAGAACAAGAGACAGAGAAAGCAAGAGCCAGAGAACAGAAAGTTTGAACTCTGTAATTGTTGCAAAAAAGGGAACCAATAAACCTTCAACAAGAATCAAGAAGTTTGGATATGAAATCTTTTCTTTCCTGCGTATAGAAACTGGACCCCATTGCCTCTTAGTGGCTTGAAGAACTTTTCGTTGGATGTTTGGTTCGACAAACAATCGCCACTATAAGCCGTATAGAAAATGGATGGATGGATGGCCCATCATCTACCCCTGAAAGTAGTCCATGCATTGTCCGTATAGCTCATAACTTGTAGTTTAATTAAGTTCAATTCAATTTTATTTATATAGCGCCACATCACAACAACAGTTGTCTCACAAGCGCTTTCCAAAAAGGGCAGGTCAGTCCCTACTCTGAAGTTAATTACAGAAACCCAACATTTCCCACCATGAGCAAGCACTAGGCGACACAGGCAAGGAAAAACTTCCTTGTGTAGTGTCACGGGGGGGCAGAAGCCTATCTCAGCTGACATGGGCAAGACAATCCCCTGGACAGGTCACCATCCCATTAGAGGACCACACATAGACAAACAATCACACACACTCACATTCAATCTTGGGTGCAATTAAGAGTGTTTGATTAACCTAACATGCATGTCTGCATGTCTTTCAGCCCTTCTGGAAATAGCTGTCTTAATTGAGGAGTGTTTTAGTTTGGCTTTGGGTTGTTTTTGCAGTTTACACTTGCACTTGAGAGTTTACCTCATGCGTTTTCCGTTGTAAACACTTTGTGTCATGCCTGGTTTCTGTTGCTAGCTCTTCATTTCCTTGACCACTCCATCACTGAATATTCTTCTGCTTTTTATCTTGTCCTTTGCCAGTTGATTGTGTTGCACAGTTGTATGCATTGTTTTGCAGAGCCGTGCTTCTTTTCGTTGGGAAGTTCTTTGTTTTCAGCCTGTTGTTTGGTTGTCTCGTTATTTAGTTCTTGTTAACTTCTGTTGACAGTTTTGCTTTGTCTGCTCCACAGCACTCAAATGCATTCGAGTCGTAACCACAATAAACTCGAGTTATTGCAGTGACAGAAAGAGAAGATGTGTACAGGGGTTGCTAGACTGAGAGCAACCCTTTTATTGGGATGGTACAGAAGAGGACACTATGGATTTTCTAGCACATACCGTTACATTAAACCGTTTGAAATAGAGAAACCCATAATAAACTGGCTTTTGTTACCTCATGCATCACTTTTGGTTCCACCCATATCAAGCCTGTTGCTACCCTGCTTGAGACGTCTTCATGATGTTGAGAGGAATACAGGCATGCCAGCTGAAAAAAATCAACTCTGCCCAAGAGGGAAGGTTTTGCTGGCTGTTTAGCCCAATGAACAACTTAGGATGGCATCAAAATACCACAACCAGGCTTAGTTATGACGCTATCCTGATGTACTCCAAAACAAACCACATTAGGTTCTTTGAAGCTTTGGAAAGATTTATTATTAATATTTTGTCTTCTCCATGGTGGTGTGGTAGTAAGTAATACTGTATCACGGCAAGCAGGCTCCCGATCTAAATATTTTTGGGTATTCCAGGTTCTTCGCACTGTCCAGAAATATGGAAACTCCAAATGAACCTTTGAACAACTGTGTGCATCTCTGTCCATCACGCATCCCTGCCTGGCTCTGATATTAGTGGTCTGTAGACAATTGTGTCTATTAAACAGCTGATACTAAAAAATAACAGCAAATTTGTGTCAATGCAGCTCAAACAGTTAAGGTCATCCACTGCACACAACCATGGAGGTTTAATATAATTATTCATATAGCATTTTTGCAGTATATGTCATTAGATTGTTCTTCCTTGAGAAATATCCCAGTTTGGATAATCCTTGCCAAGCCTAGAAAGAACCAAAAGGGATCATGGCACACTTCTAGCTTAAAAACATTCCCTCATTCTGGCTGCGTATCATAAATACAAAACATACCATCTCGACTAGAACAGTGCGTAGGACTGTGTGTTCGCGTGTATTTTCATACATGGGGCTTCACATCTGTGATACGCGTCTCTTTTTGTGTGTCTAAACAAAAAAGGAACGTGTGTTTTGTGTAGAAGAAGTATTTTTTGACCGAGGGGTCTGGTTCTTCCGGGCATCCTCACGGCCAGTGAACGCATCGCCGTCGGCATCGCTGCCAGTAGAGGGAGCTCTTCCGGTTTCCCCCTCATCTCTCAGCCAAACATACACAAACATGGCGATAACGCGAGCAGGCAAGATGCTGTCCCCTCTTCGGTGTTTTCTGTATTTGTTAGTCCTTGGCGTTTCGGGAGTAAACTCGTCGACCCTCCGCCTGCATCCGGACCAGCGCTTCACGCCGCCGCAGCAACGGGGCTTCTTCACCATTGAGGCGAACGAGGATTTAACGGACGGAGATGGAGGTGGAGGAGGAGGTGGTGGCGGAGGAGGAGGAGGAGGACGCGCCGCGGCTCCTGCGCTGCCTCCGGCCGTCCGGGGCTCCGGCGCCCGCCCGGAGCCCCGAAGCCGCCGGAGCACCGGCGAACTAGCCATGCCGAAGGTGTACGGCCAGGTACGGTGTGTTCACCCCCCCTTCCGCCCGCCTCGTTCCGAGCACCTCAAACCGACCTTGCGTCGGGAAAAAAAGGGGGGAACCTGGCGGAAAACCAGCCCTCATAAATTCCTGCACCTTGCCCCAACTGTCTCACCCCCGTCGGTGTTTACTGAGGAAACACCGCGTCGGTTCCCCCCCCTAATTGACACGCGCTCCCGAACGCGCACCGTGAGTCATCGAATAAAAAATCGATCCGCGTGCATTTAATATCCACCCAGGAAGTGGGTCCGTCTAAAACAACGCGTTTTGTTTTGTTTACCGTCGGTGGTAACACACGACCTGGTCCCTGGTCCGAGTCGATTGAATGTGTTAAATATGTCGCGTTTCCCACACCGAAACATCTGGTTTTGAGGTCAACGAGTGGATAAAACAGAATAAAACTACTGGCATTTGATAAGAGAACTGCATTTATTTTTTTAAAAACAGAGACAGAAAGAGAAGTGGGGCTGTTTGTTTTTTTACCTGTCCTCTGGTCAATGAGCCTCTTCCCATCCCTACACCAGAATTATGTCTGTATTCAACACCTGGAGGAAACAGATTTTAGATGTCTTTTAATCATGAATGTAAATGTAATTAAGTTACTAGAGATTCTCCTTAAAACTCAGACGATCTTAATGTTGAGGGTGAAAACAAGTGTTTTCCTCACTATTTGGACTAGAAAGCTCTCATTTTTTAATTTGAAACGCATGAATTAGTTTAGACTAATCATCTTTTTTTAACAGGACCTAGTTTAGTCTCATTCTCATCTCTATACTGGATACTGGAATACATTCTTATTCTTTATGAGGATCATCCAGTGGTCTAACGTCTTCTGGCTCTTGTCTCCATTTTGTCATTTGGCTGTTGTTTAGGCCTCCTGAGTTGAAAGCCGGCCAGAGCCGTGACAGTTTATTTGTGGGACTTAAAGGAGCAGACTTGTGTTAACCTGATTCTCGGTTAGATGAGATGCAATTCTTTCGGGACATCCAACTTTTCTGGTGATCGCTGATGCCGATCTTTCTCAGATGAACCCAGAAAACAGACATCATCTTTTGTTGTTGCGTGCTGACTCTTTCCCCGTCAGAGCCTTGCAGAAGAGAAGTGAGCAGAGGGGAAGTGTCTGTGTCTGTGTCTGTGTCTGTGTCTGTGGTCGGCCTGCTGCCTCCCGCTGGTGGAGGCTTCCCTTTCTGGTGACCCAGTCCAAACAAAGCCAAACGGGGGTCTGATTGCAGGTCAGGATCTGATTTCCCCTCCCGCTCGTGGCCCCCAACGGACCGGGAGACACGTCCAAGGTTTGAGCGTTCGCCTGATTCTGCGCTGGCTATTTTTTTTAAGGATTGGTTACACGCGACCCGGCCACCCGGCCACCGGTAGGCCGTCGCTAAGGCAACCGGTGGATGTCTTCATCACCCCGCTTTGTTATCAGTTCCTGCTCAGCGTGTTTCCGCCTTTCTGTTGATTTTCAGATTGTCCATTTAGCCCATTCTTCTCAGCAAACTTCCTCAAAACCTTTAGAAATGCCTCAAAGCTGCAGGTGCATTACTTTTTCTTTTAAAGTTCAGGATTAATGGAGGAGGATTTGTGTTTTCTTGGCAAATTACATTCGGTCATTTGTCAATCAGTCAATTTGGACATCGTATCCACTTGTTTTCTTTCTCGTATTATGGCACAAAATTACATACTAGGTTCAGGAATGGCTCAAGAAGTTAATTCCTTTAGATGTCTTGGAGAGTTTGCTTTTTATTTGCCATGTTCTCATTCATAAGACCCATCACGTTGGTCGATTCTCACTGATTCTCACTTCCATTTTCCTACTACCGCCAAGGTTTCTCAGTGCAGTCAATTTGTTTTAGTCAATTCAGTAACAGGTCATGGCAGAGGTGGGCCCACCTGTTGGAACACCCCTTCTTCCCTGTCGGTAAAAATAATAAAACTATGTTCTCCACCTCATTTTAATCCAGCGAAGTGAAGCGATGTTAGCTGGTGTTTGCTGTTTATGAGTTCATGTGAGGAGAGGAGCACGGCAACCAGTCCCGTTTCTGGAAAGACGAGTTTGTGGAGGGTTGCGGTTTAAAGCCTGGGTACGTTCTGGAGAGAGAGAAGCTCAAAATCTTCTGCATAGTGTGGCCCCAATTACATAGTTGCAGGAAAATCCCAATTTGTGGCACCGTGCTCAAAAGGTGGTTTCTCACATGGGCAGCCTCGTCTTTAAACTCTGCCCGTCGGGATGTTTCCGGAGCCTTCTCAAGATTCCTCCACAGACCCTGAACTCCCTGAGGCAGTGTTGCGTGCGTGTGGCCTCAGCTCTCCGCCATCTTCACCAGTTTTTGGCCGGACAGGACGCCGCGAGGACGCTTCAGACAGGTTTTTTTAGCCATAGAAAGGACCGGAATCTCGGCGGTAGTGCTTTGCAGCGTGAATACCTTTTTGCTTTTTGAACTTGTAAAGAGCCCCACACTGGGGGGGAGGTCTGCTGTCACGCTGCAGGCAAACAGTAGCTCCATTGTGCGACCCCCCCCCCCCCCCCCCACCCCCGGTCGCCGTAAATGCGCCGGCGGCAGGAAAAACAGAGGGCCCGCCGGAGGATGCGAACCGGAGAGTCGCTCGGTGCCTGCCCAGAGCGCAGCGAGACCTCTCCGCCCGCCAGTCCTGCAGGAATGATGTCATTGTTCGAGACTGGCGATGTTCCCTGACCGTGGTGTCGCGTACACACACACACACACACACACACACACCCACACACACACAAACGGCTCTTCATGCGGCTGACTTAGAGAGAGCTCAGGGGAGGGGATTGTAACGCCCGGGCATATTGTTATCGTAGAGCCGGAGGCCGAGCCAAACCAGAAGGACATCCAAGTGCCGGAGAGGTAGAAGGAGGGAGAGGAAGGCATCTATGCAAAAAAAAAGATATAGAGGGAAATCTGGGCTGGTGTGAGATGAAAGGAGACAACTCTGCACACATGGCCCAATCGGCCCAGGGACGTTTTCCTAGTTTCTGGCATAAAAGCACCGTCTTTATTCGGATACTCCCCGTCGTGCTTCTCTAACCCCCTTTCCTTTACTCTGCTGATAATTTGATGATCCGCATGGGTCTGCTATTACCGGCTAAAACAAGGCCCTCGTCCTTGTTTAGATACATCCAAACCTCCATTCCCATAGATATCAATCTTCATATAGGGTGTCAAACACTGGTAAGAGTATGTATAAAATGTGTGCGTTAGGTAATCGATATAGATTTTTGAGGCTAACAGAAGCAGGAGATGTGTTTTGTGACTGATAGCAGAGTCAGTCGAAGTGCCGCAGCCACAAAATTTCCACGCCGGTGTTTTATATGGGTCCAAACACGAATAAGAAATTGTAAATGTAACGACTGGCTGGGAACAGTCACGCTGGTGTGATCAGGCTGCCACTCACACAGGGCAATAGTGGCTATATTTTAAGGCCCAGAAGCACAGATAAAGATCTCTGAAAAGACCGACATTCTTCAGATTAGAATCAGACTCTCTTCTCATTAACAGCATTATGCGAACACTTTAAAGAAAAAAAAAACGGCCTCTCGGTCACGTCCGCTCTGGTTTATTTGTGTTTTTAACCACATACCAAGTACTTATTGAGGTATAGACACTTCCTGAAGGGCCATTTTATAAAATAACATAGTGCTGCATCATGAAAAGCAATTAAAAAGCAGATAGAAATGATATCTTAATAATAATATCCTCAAACAACAAATGATTATTGTTAAAAGAAAAGAGGACATTTTTCCGTATGAAGTGGATAAAGCTCTTTTGGATTTATTGCGTCCTTCTTTGTATCTGATGATTAATTATTGTGGCAACAGGAAATGGACCCACTTGTTGGAGCAGCTAATTTAAGCTCAAACAATACTTAGAACAAGGCCCAAATCAAGTCGAGTTGAAGAGATGCCTGAAGGGAATCAAATAAAGACAAAGGCAGAAGAGGGTCAAACCATTCCTTCTGTTAATTATCGAGGCGAGCGCGAGATTTCTGGCAAATAAAAAGGAACAGACACAGGAATTTATCGGGGCAGAAGAGGTCTACTTTTTCAGGGCAAGGCTGCAGGAAGACACTCGGACAGCTCGAATCCTCGACCCGTCTCCGAGAGGGAGCGTCTCCGCAGTCCAGATGTTGACCTCGCGTTACCTCGCCAGGGCTGCATGGGCTCTTACCTGCCGGCACGTTGCTAAGCTGCAAAAAAAAAGCCTCTGAGGGGTTCACCACATCCTCCCCTCTGCTGCACTTCAGCAGAGAGGAGGGCATTGCATTATCACGGTTTTCCTTTATTATCATTACGTATTATCACATCACCTGTGCGTTTTTCTCAGTTGAACTTCTTCAGCACACTTCAACCGAACAGCTCTTTCTAGTTTGTGTTGTATTTTGGGACCTATCTTATATACCAGTGGTTTAAATTTTTCCCTCTGGAATGAAAAAAATATTATTGAGTTGAATTAACCTGAGAAGAAGTCTTAAATTCAGTGAAAGGGGTTTTCTTCTGACCAAATTGTGGCAGTGATGGGTTTGCTGACCCTTCAGGGCACTGTCGGCTCATTTGGTGACGTTTTTAATTCTTAAAATTCAAATGGAGAAGGCCTCGAGGACCCGTGTAGCACATACTCGATTTGAAGCAGCCCCATATTAACACGATGCATATCTTGGTTCGTGAGCAAATTTCCCAGCAGACAGCGGAAAACTAGCCCCCCCTGTGGGGACCAAGCTCCGGATCAGCGTTTAAAGTGCCGGGCTCCTCGTGTCGGAGGCTGTCGGCCACAGACGAACTGTCAGAAAATGAGGAGCCATGTGGCTGGAAACAGTTGAGGTATCGGTAACGCTAATTTTTTTCAGCGGGCGTCTCAGTTTCCCCTCCAAAGACAGAAATGTTGACAAGAGACCCAGAAAGAAGTGCCGCTCACAGTTATGTTTTGTGGCTGTCCAGATGTTAGAGATGACTTTGATCAATTGATCAAAGCTCGCATCTGAAGGTTGGTTTGATCATTTGAGCTTGAAGGCATGGAACGTGGTTTTGATCAGAAATGGACCCTTGCAGAGTCTGCAGTTTGCAGCATTGAGACTTCAGCATGTTGCGTCGACGGCATCAAGACATCTGTGGTTTTACAGAGGTGTTCTGCAGGAGAGGAAACTGAGGAAGATGAAGACATACTTATCCCTCCACCGGAGATACGTATAACTCATTTTTTAGAATGATTTTTGAGGCATCAGCCAGAAAAAAAGAGTTTTTCTGCCTTCTTTTCATGGCAAATTCATTTGCATTGGTATCACCTTGTTTTTTAATATGTTTTTTTTGTTTTAGAACAATTTGTTTATTGATTTAATGTATAATACAATTACAGCTGTATATCAGCATTGGGTGTAAAGCACTTGGCAGCAAAATTGTCCCACACAAAAAAGGACAGATGAAAAAAGAAAGCAATGTATGTATGGGAACGAAAAGACACCCTCCACCCCATAAAAAAAAAAAGAAAATACAATGGCCACTCTTCCCAGATATGAATTTTGGATTTGCAAATAAACGCTATTCATCAGTTTACAGCAACAGATTCTAATAATTCATCTGCAGGATCTGTTGAATCTGTTACATTGATCCACAAAGCATTTAAATGGACACACTTTTTCAAATATTGACAACTTTCCCTTTCTAAAGCATTTAATCCTTTCCTAAGGAAAGACTTTGAAAAGCGTTTTTTTTCCCATGCTTTGCCAGGGCTGTGGAGGCCTGCAACCTTTCACAATCACTTATACAAATTAAATATGTGGCAGCAGCACACAGATGAGATAGCAGACAGTGACCATGAAAGAGATGGAATGGCCCATTTCATGCCATTAATCTGTCTCCCTGAAAAGAAATGAATTTGAAATGAATGAGGACGCATTATTGCAACTCGCAGCCGTAATTACCTTTCGCAGAGGGCGCGTTTCGAAAGAGCTTTTTTTTTTTCTGAATGGCGCCCGCAGAAAAAGTTATGGAAAGCATCCGGCTTGGTTGTGTACTTTCAATTCATTAGACTGTTTCCACCGTCGGTCTTTTCTCTATGCAAACAATTTGTTGGCCTGAGTCAAACACGCTGCTCATTACTGCAACCTGGGTTGTGAACTGAATACCAAGCTAGCTTTTTAAGATTCTCTCTCTCTCTCTGGCAGTGTTAGGTGTGGGACCTAAAGCACCTAAAGACTCCCTTTGGCACTCATTCTCCACCAAGCTGTCTTTTATGGGTTTACATATGTGTGGTTATTCCCTTCATTAGGTGCTTTTTTATGGCCTAATAATCTATAAGTCAGATTTATAGCTCAATTGGCTTCCCCAAACAAAAAAATGGTAGGGTACTAAGACTTGAATGAAGAAGAAATCAATGCCCAAACACAACTTTTAAACGTAATATTAAAGCCTGTAGAACTGTTGCCGAAGAGCACTAAATTACAGTGTCCTGAAAAAGCATTCATTCCCCTATAACTTTCCCATAATGCAATATAGTGAAATTACAACATAGTCACATTACAACCATAACCCTAAATGTGTTTTATTGGTGTCATATCCCAACACATTATTGTGTGGTATTGGCTCTTTGCTTACTTGATCCTCAGCAAAGAGAATGAATCTGGTTGGGCCGCTGCTTACACCATCTTGTCTCACGTTGTATCCTGTTTTACAGCACAAAGATGTAAAGTGTAAGTCACAGTCAGTACATGCAGAAAGTCAACAAAATGATCTAGAGTTAGACATTGAGATGCGTTTAATCTGAGCTGTGTTGACTTTAGAATCATTTTACATCTCCGGTACATAACAGACGCTACATGACAAAAGTGAAAGGATATTAAATAACTGAAGTCTGCTGTTCAATGTTTAGGTTTGACAGCTGACAGTCAGACCAGAAGGCTTTTTCCCCTCCATTTCCATACAAAGCAAAATTACCTTTATGGTCAGAAAGTTCTATTTGGTGAGGAACCTTTCAACAGAATGGTTCAGGATGTACTTCAATTCATCCAGGCAAACAAATATGAAAATAAATAAAAAACCCTAAAAACTAGCTTTGCACTTACGTGCAGGAATGTTTTGTGCCGGCCAGAAAATATTTCTTTCCCGACAGCTTTTGGAATGACGTTTTCAGGAGCCGAAAGTCAGAGGTGGAACGCGCAGTTTCTCGGCTGCTAACTCCGAACTTGTCTTTCCTGTTTGGACGTTGTTTGTGCTGGTACCGTCACTTCATGGCAAGTGGGAGTGAATTATTTCCGTGAGGAGTCTGTAGGTTCTCCCCGTGCATGCACGGGCTGTCTCCGGATATTTGTCTTCCTTCCACCTCCCAAAAACATGTACCTCAGCTTCTAAATTGTGTTTAGGAGTGAGTGTGTGGTTGCGTATCTCTGTGCGACTTCCGTGGACTGGCGACCTGGCCAGTGGTGACTAACGACAGGTGGAATAGGCTCCAACATGTCTGCGACTCCAAACTGGAATAACCTGGTGTAAAAATTGATAGTTGCACCAGTACTGCTGTGTCATCAACAGATTGATACAGATTGCAAAAGTTCTGCTTTTTTTTATTTTTTACTTGGCTTACTTCACGTAAGGCTGGTGTCAAATAACCAAACAGTGAAAACTCCCCGAATGCCCGGACTGTAACAAATGACACAGAGTCTGCTCCTCTGCAGGATAACTGTTTGAGGGTGTGGTAGAAGCACTGATATATTATGAATAATGGCATTTCTGTGAGGTGTAATGTAATGTCACCCTCTTTTTTTTGCAGTGGAGCCAATTTGGAAACACACTTTAAACCGGATATCTTATAACCGAAAAAAGCATTTTCTCCCCTTTATATTCCATTTAAACAGATACTTGCAAACTGAACTAAGCTCTACTACAAGTAACCCTTTTTAATCATGTGGAGCTGAATCAGTGGGTTATTTTAATACTCAACATAGACAACATAAAAAAGTAAAACTGCACTTTTGATGGCAGCTGACCACATTACAACTATCAAGAATGCGTCTGAGTTTTATAACAACGCTTGTTAAAAGCTAAGATCTGTTTTTCTTATGAGTTATGTTTTACTTACGTTTGGAGCTTTTTGTCATTTTGTATTCTGAGGTTGTGTTTAAATGGACCAATCCCCTCACAGATCGTTCCCCTTATGCTAAAGAAGGAGCAAACGTTCTGTAAATCCTGTAAATTATTCATGCGGTTCAAAAGCCTCTGACGTTACTGTGACCTCTCTTGTTCTTACATATTTTTTTCCCTTTTTTTTTTCTGCAGGCTAACTTGAACGACTCTCACAACCAGATGGTGGTCCACTGGGCTGGCGAGAAAAGCAACGTAATTGTTGCTTTGGCTCGAGACAGCGCAGCTGCGACGGGGCCCAAAACCAGCTCTGTAAGATTTCGAGTACAACCTGTTCATGCATGTTCATTTACTCTCAGGCATCAGCTATTTTTTAAAAACCAAGTTGTTTCCTTATACAATCCATCCATTTTTTATACCACTTATTGCACACAGAGACAAACAACCACCCACATTCACATTGACTCGCAGGGGCAATCTGGAGTGTCCAATTAACCCTCCTTAAATCAGTATAATGTACATTTCCACGCATTTACCTGTGAATCAAACATAACGAATTCCACAGGTGATTCTATAGGTGGGTCTTTGAGTTTCTTTAACTAGCCTTTAAACAGATTAATAAAATAATATGGTGATTGAATATCTGCCGACTGTCTTGTAGAGTGTAACCTGTCAAAATGTCATGAGATCATCTCAGATTTTAAATTTGCCACTCATGTCATTTAGATAGCAAAAGTTTTAAAACTGTCTTTCAAATCGTTATTAGAGATTATGGAGGATTACATGGCTTACTAAGGGGCCACAGACTGACTTCTTTCTCGTTTACTTTTTTGTCTGCAGGTTTATGTGTCCTACGACTATGGGATGTCTTTCACGCTCGTCTCGGACAAGTTCCAGTTTTCCAAAGCCAAGATGAAGGACGGCAGCAAGCAAGCCATCTCTCAGTTCTACCACAGCCCAGCAGACAACCAGCGGGTAAGTTCCTCACGACAAGGGGCTTGCGCGAGCTTCCTGAAATTTCTTTTTGAAAAAAATCCCCTTTGCTGCCGAAGGAATATTCAGGTCAGGTGTGTTAACTATAAACACGGGTTTATTGTGGCATCTAGTTGCACACATCTGCCTGCGTCACCTTCCCACATCGACTCCAATGATCCAATGATTGAGATTCGCTGGAAAAAATGCAAAATTCGATTCACTCTGTTTTGTTAAAACCTGACAAAATTGCATCTTTTTCCTCCTAAGTTTCTCTTTCTTGTACTTTAATTGTTACTAGAATCCCTCCATTTTGGGACTCTATGTTATTCCAGCAGACTTGAAACAAAAAATCTGTCTTCAGTCTATTGGGGAGAGGATTTACTCTGATGTTGCTGTTCAGTGTAGTAAATGGATACGTGAGAAGGGACTGACAATCGATGGCAAAATTCCCATGTGGATTTAAACAATTAAAGACTGACCGAAAAGGCACTGATTGAATAATGAGACGGTTGAAACATAAGAAGTAAGTTCAACATTAATTTAATTGATTATTTAGTTCATCAATTTTGATTCAATGGAGACCATAAACAAAAAACCTCATACTACCACATACTACTGTGGTTACTTATTTTTGTACATCCTTGCTGCATAATGAATGAACTAGCAGCGCTTTCTGATTGTACATGTGGGCAGGAAGTTGGAATTGAGCTGCCTCTCTTTCACACTTTGAGCTGCCGTCGCTGTTTTAGTTACCTGTTTGGAGGGGCGAGGTCCGGGGAGGTTTTCGGCTGGTTCCGATTTGTAGATTCACAGCGAGAAATTTCACTTAACTTCTCCCAATCTAACTATGAGTGCTTTGAGAAGTCAATGGCCGGGAACAGTAAACAGCACCCCCTGCAGAAACCCCACCTGCTTCAGGGCCTGCCAAGAGGATGCGAAGCCTCTCTTCAGATGACCAGGAAGGCACCAGGCCCAGACGGCATGCCACCTTCCTGTATCAAAGACCAGCTGGTCTCCATCTTCCCACATTTCTTCTTCAACAAATATCTGGAACTGTGCGAAGTCCACTCTTCCAAAAACCCTCTCCCTCGATTAAAACAGTTGGTGCTGCAGCATATTCCATAAACCCAGGTAGATGCCTTGCAGTTTCGGTAGAAAAATGCACCATGACAGCAACACAAGGGGATACTATTTGTGAGCATCTCTGTTTTCAATGATGATGTCCCAGAAGCACTCGTCTCCAAGCTAACCAGCCTTCACATAGCAGCCCCCAGCAGCACCAGACAGATAAGAGTTCCCAGAAACCGGACGCTTTCCCCAAGACCTGAAACAGAAGTGTGACATTTGCATCATCATCAAACAGGTTCAGAGGAGGATTTTCTTTCCACAAAAGCTTAGAAGGGTCGACTTGTCTCGGGATCTGACGGTCCAATTCTAATCGGGCGGTTCGATTCTTAAGCATTTTAATAATGCATATTTCCACCACCACACTTCTCATTTCTGACTGTATAAAAACCTTTTTTTCTAAAAATATCTTTGTGCTATAAAAATCATTTGAAACATCCGAGTGAATTTCCTCCTGGTTGCAGAAACAGTTGGCTTTTAAAACTTTAGAATTATGTTTCTGATTGTTATTCTGCTTCTGATTTTGATTCTTGTTACTAACATCTGAGAGAGACTGTGGAATATTACCCCAGTCTCAAATCCTAAGTAGAAGTGGTGGAAACTGCTGGCCAAGCTCTCTCTCTCAGAGATAAACAGCCCACTAAATCACTATTACACAAGCTGTGGAGAAAGCGTGTGGTCTATAATAGTTGGAAGTAGTATTAAGAAACTGAATGCCATTACTCTTTAAAGCTCACACCAGAAAGTGGTATTGATCCTTTTAGCTCAGTTTAAAAATCCAAATCCGATGGAATTGTCCGTGGATGGGGGAACAGTTTCCTCAGAAGTGTTTGAATTGATTCGCATAAATTATTTCGCAATGAAAGCAAAGAATGAATACAACGAATTTTTGAGCGCAGACATGGTTTAGACCGGTTTGGTTCAGTCAATACCCAGCCCTAGATATCACAAAGTTCTGGTAAAGAAACCAATGGTTTTACTAGAGGACTTGACATGTGTTGCCTGTGGGTAGACTTTCAAATATTATTTGTCCATAACACCCCAGTTCCTCAACAAATGTAAACCGTTCTCTAAACGTTCTTTTAACCTGGATCTGTAGCCCTGTACTGCTTGGATCTTAAATCTGGATCCTATGGACACGCAAGCCTAAACAAATGGTGTGACGAAACTTCAGTTTCCTGCCCAGATTGTAGGTCACGGGCCATATTTGTACACAGGCCACTAGTCTGACTCCATCTGTGCATCGCATTTAAGTCAAATTGCACACAGTTCAGTACTAAGTGGATGATGGATCCCGGCCCGTTACAGTGAGGATGTAGGGAGCTCGTCGTCATAATTAAGATAAAAATGGGACGGGATTAGCCCTGTGGGTCATGATTGGACTTACAGAGAACCTGCCACTAATATGTGTAAAATAAAAATTATACAATGATACTTTCCTCTGAGATAAGTAAAAATGTGTTTTCCCTTTGATATTATAGAAATTCTGATTTTCATCTGTGATTATACAATTTGTTTGAATTAGCTCTGTAGAAGTGTGCTTGTTAGAATTATTGCTGTTTTCCCCCTAACATTTACAACCAAACCAGCTAACTAAACAAAAAACAGACTTTTGAAGGTTTTTTATTATTTTTTTATTTAAAAAAATGCATACAAATCTCTAGGCTGACCTGGAGTCTGTATCTTATGCTGTACAATAACCCACCCCAAGGCCAAATACAAGGGCACAAAAACAACAAATATAGATTCATGTTTGGCTTTGACATTTATTATATCGAGCAGCAATAATTCTTGATGTCTTTCTCTCTTTGTATTCCACAGTATATTTTTGCGGACTCCACCAACAACTACTTGTGGAACACCTTTGACTTCTGCAACACTGTTCAGGGCTTCGCTCTTCCCTTCAAACCAACCGATCTGCTGCTTCACTCCAGACGGTCTAACCTTGTGCTCGGCTACGACGGCTCTCATCCAAACAAGCAGGTACAAGCTAAAGTCCAAAATATTTCTCATATTATGGTTCTGATATCTGAATAAAACACTGAATGTGACATTTATTATTTCGAAATATTCGTTTTTCGAAGAATTTGATGGCGGCAGCTTATTGGTACAGGTTTTTTTCCCATCGTGCACCATCCCCTCTTCTTTTAACAGCTGTCTGTAAACATCTGGAAAAGAGAAAATCAGCTGCGGGGCTTATCTGGCTCCTTGAAAGTTGTTTCTTGTTGCATTTTGCCATCCATTCATCCATTATCAACTGCTTATCCGGGGTCGGGTTCTAGAGGCAGCAGCTTAAGAAGGAAGACCCAGACTTTGATGTCACTGTTTTGATTCCTCTAATTCGTGGCAACTTGTACTTTGCAAACATGTTTCTT
Organism: Menidia menidia; assembly: GCA_907169785.1. Lineage (NCBI taxonomy): Eukaryota > Metazoa > Chordata > Actinopteri > Atheriniformes > Atherinopsidae > Menidia > Menidia menidia. The sequence goes on along the minus strand of CAJRST010037777.1, from coordinate 18,645,650 downwards.
GCTCCTGTCTCCACTTATTTGATATAGCTGACATTGGAGTGAGCAATGTTTTTTTAAATTGTGAAAGATCTCTCTTGGGTTCCATGTTCTCTTGTGAGTATAATTTGCTTTATTTGAGTGGCAACGGTTGTTAAAGACTGTTGTAGGCACAGCATTTTAGGACCCTATACCTCCTTCCAGAAGTCAGGTGGTGGAGGGGGAAATCCTGCCTTTATAATCATCTTCCGCAGAAGCAAAATGGGGATGTCTTCGATCGGGTGCAGAGGGAGCCCGATGACTTTTCCTGCTGGCTCATAGTGGCTGTATGAAGCGGACCTGTTAACTATTGACTAGTTCCCATGTTAGGCTGGTATGCAGCAGGTCAGCATGCTTTCCTCTGCTCATTGTTCTAAAGGATCCTTCAGTGTAGCAGAGGTATTACATCTGCTGGCTCTTTTTCTCTCCAGCAGTAGAGATCGTCATTGATGTGCACATTAGGGAAATTATTCCCGGCCCTCCCCACCTCCTCCTCCTTCAGTTTTGTGTAGCAGGTGCTTCGCCTGTTTCCATCTGAAGTCAAGTACGCATTCAGACGGTCAGGCATGTTGAGACACAAGTCTGTAGACAACTGGTGACGAAGTCGTAACTGGCCGAGGACCTGTAGCTTTCTCAACCAATCTCCCGAGGATGATTAAAGTATTGCAGACTTAAAAGCCACACTGCAATTCACAGTCAAAAGTCTATCACCTCCTGGCTGACCGGGAGAGTCAGGAGGTCTCTGTTTATGGTCATCAGTGGCTCTGTTTGCCCAGTATTACTTACTGATGCTGGTCTAGGACAGGAAACAGGATATCTGATGCGACCCTGAACTAGATTTGAAAGGATCGGTGTCAGCGTGTCTGATGATGTGGCGTGTAGACTGCGGTCAGCCGGGGCACCCGGAGGATTATCTCAGTTTGCACGAGAGACAGATCAGTTGCATGCGTCAGTAAAAGATCGGCGACGTTCGTCAGGAGCTCTGCTAGCCGGTGAGAGCTATCCCCGAGGGACCCGCCCTGCCATCTCTTCCTGGCCCGCTGACTCTCTGGCATTTAGAGTGCGGGATCAGTAGTATCCAGCTGGGGGATCAGCATCGTCTTGGTCCTCCGACGAATCAGGCAGGGATGTGATTCACGCCGCCTTTTCTGTTTCTGAGTTCCCGAGGTTATGTCACATGCCCCCTGCCCCAGATCTGTAGACCGCGCTGTGCTTCTCAGAATAAGCTGGGCCTCTTTTTGTCATCCACGTCTTCCTGTTTGGGATTGAAGAAATATGTTTGTTAATGGATACTGGTTAGAGATTCTGACATGTAGCGTTAGAGTACATGTATGTTCTTCAGGGTTGTAGATGGGCTCCTTCTGTTTTGACTGGTGTATTGTTTATATGAGTCTGTTCAGATTTATTTCACTGTATACCTGTGCTTCCCAATCATGCCCACCCCCCCCAGAAAGAAAAAAAACGTGAAGTTGCATGTTCTTCCCATGTCTCCGTGAGCTTTCTATGGCTTTCTCCCACCATCCAAAAAAACATGCATGCTAGGTGTATTGAACACTCTAAATTGGCTCTAGGAGTGGATGTGGTTGTTTGTCTCTGTGTGCCCCAGCGAAGGAGTGGCGACCTGCACCCCCCCCCCCCCCCCAACCCCACTGGGAATAAGGAGTAAAGATAATGGATGGATGCACTAAACACGCAAACAATTGAAAAAATAATGGTTGGATGAATCATTGAAAATGAATGTTTTAATTGTAAGGATGCTTAATAGGTTGGATATGTTTTTTCGGGTTTAGTCATTGGTATGAACGTTGTAACCAATAGCAGCGTCTGTCGAAAGCTTTTTAGGTTTCCCTGACATGAGTTCAAACACTGTAGCGTCCTTCCAGTGTTCTCGTCGTCAAGTGTGTCAGAGCCAAAACGCAGGAATGAGTTGACCTACATTTTTACAGTGCACCATCCCCCTCTTCTTTTTTCCCTCGCTCTCCTCTCCCCTTCCTTCTATCCCCCCCCCCTGTCTCCTCATACCCCCTCTCCCCTCCTGTCTCTTTTAGCTGTGGAAATCTGACGATTTTGGGGAAACGTGGGTGCTGATCCAAGAGCACGTGAAGACCTACTTCTGGTAAGACAGCGGCTATCTCAGTAGACCTCGCGTCAAAGTGTGGATGTGTTTGGCTGGTGAGAAATATCCCGAGTGCTATTCTGCATTCACTGGTACTCGACAAGACACAAAGAGCGAACCCAACCCTCTAGAAAACCAGTTCAGTCATCGTTCAGGTAACAGCAAAATCAGGAAAACTGCACAGTCTCGACATAACAACTGAAAATGAGCGTTAGCTGCTGATTAAATATTTAAAAAAGGGGATTTTTCGTTAAAATCCAGCTGTGGAAATGAATATAAATCACTATTCCTGAACCAGTAAAAAAAGATCTTTTTTAATTAAAAAAACAAACAAGTTTAGGGTTTTTTTCTTTGATAAATCTAATCACAGAAAAAAGACTTTATATGAAAATCATCTCATTGCGTTTTTATGTTTTAAGGATTTACGAAAAGATTGGATAATGAACACAAACAGTTGCATTGGATTTTAGTAAAGTGGTATTTAATAATTTACACTCATTGGTCAGGCCATAGCTCTGAGTAAATAGTAGCTCTTTGTATAGCTGGTAAAAAGATTTAAGTATTCCTCAGCCATTTGCACATTATTTTATAGTCCTTATTTATAGTCTGATATGCCCCTTTAAAGGCTTAATTCACACCAAGAGAGAAAATGTCTTAGGTTATAAAAAATTCAAATCTTGTTTCATTTTATTGTTATTATGGGTGTTTGAATACTGAGGACATTTCCCATGCGAGGAAAGTAAATCCATGAAAAAATCTGTGTTTGTGACTTTATCACAGTTAAAGAAATAAGCAGAAATGACGTCTCTTAAATATCCCGTGATTCTTTTTGGTGACACTGCCTCTGTCATTTGGCTGTAGGACACAGTAATCTTAACTTGGAGCACATCTTATCTGAAGTATGTGCCGAACTGCGATGGTCTCAAGTACTTCCAGCTTTTGGTTATCGGCTATTTGCTGCTTATGTTGACAAGCTTTTTTAAATATTTGGAATTAGTAGGAACTAAATGAGCTGGCCAGCAGCTCAAAGTCTAAATAGAGCATCCACTAGACGTCTGGACTATAACCAAGGCCACTATTCAGTGATATATATACACAGTCAACAATGTACTGCTCATTTGACACCTACATTATGACAATGTTAACTTTAAATATAGTTAGAATTAAATAAAAATAACAGCATTTAATTGATTGACCATTATTTTATGTATATAAATATTTTGGAGTCAATCATCCGTGAGATCAATTATATCACCAGTTTAATCAACATTTTTTAGGTTAAACTACTCTGACCAGGAACGTATAGTCCCAAGTAAAAACCCCTGAAACCTTTAATGAGTTCATTTTTGTTCAGCTATGTGCGAGTCCAGTGTTTTTTTCTCCTTTTACTTGTGAAAGCATGTGTTCCTTCACAGGATGGGTTTACTGTAGGTCATTAGTTCTCGCTTAGTTAACAATGCTTAATTTTCTTCACAAACGTGGGATTGTGCATAAAACGGTGATTTAATTATTTGGCTGACACCCGTGACCTTTTTGATGATTACTAGTTGAAAAAAAAACAAGTGGAAAACAGAATGAGCACACTCTGCTGATGGTTTCCAGATCATACAGACATGTTGGTGTAAAGAGCTCCTCAGTTATACATAAAGTGACATTTATATGGATTCAAATAAATCCAAATTTTATAGCATTGGATTGAAATTAAAATCGGAGGTTTAACTGGTAGCAAAAAGATCAGAGAGGAGCTATTTCACTATTGATCCCTTTGAGAACACATGCCGTGGTTGTTGTATTATATTGGTGCCTTGATGAGAAAATGAATAAATAATCAAATTCCATGCAAAAATTGCCATCATTTGTAAATGTTGCAAGACCACACAAAGCAACAAATAGAGCTTTTATTACTTCACTTTACTTTATTACTGCTTTTATCATACCAACACTAAGCACACATTGCCATGCCCACAATGCAAAGCACTTGTCTTTCCATCCAAACACTTTGATGCATCTGAAAGCCTGTGGTGAGAAACGGCCATAGACTTTTTTCGATTAACAGATTATTTCCTTAAATCTTCATTTGTTTGTTTCATGTCTATAGTACAATCTCCTAATGTACTGTAGAGAATTATCCAAATCCTGCATAGTGTCAGGACGGGCTCAAGGCCGGACTCAGACGCAGAGCCTGGCAGTCTCAAGGTCTTCATTACAACTCAAGATCAACACTCAGAGTGGAAGCAAAAGGCTATATATAAGAAAAATCCGGAATAATATCTCTTTTTCGAGGTGCTCTCTTGACTACAAGGCAAGAAAAACTGTGACGAAGTTCAAAGGCTCTGGTTCAGTAGTCAAACAACAGCAAAACCCTCCAGGCGTGACACATAGAAAGGGATGTAAACTCTTTTGTGATTAAGAAGAAGAACTAAGACATGCAGAAGAACAGATGGATGCTAACCAGAAGCCTTGATGAGACTTGGAAAAAAGGCCATATGTCTTAGACTGATTTAAAAAAGAAAGCCCCTGTTTACTGAAGTGAACCAGACTGCTTTTTCTTCTTGTTTTGTACCAATAGGTTGTAAATTATATCACCCTGTAAGGATTTGAAACATTTCTGTGATATTAGGAAAAGAACAAAATGGTGAAAAGTAAAAAGCCAAAGTTTGTGAAATATCTCTGACTGACTCATACATTTAAATAAGATGACAATTTAACTTTATTGCTTTTCCCACAGAAGTACGAGTTCTTTGTACTTTGATGTAGAAACAGAAAGGACCCCAGGTCTGTTTTTTCATCTTTTATCCCCAAAGCATTTGGCTTTGAAAGAACTCAACTAGTTAAACTTTTTTGCCTTTGAAATCATTATTGTCAACTCTGCTTTTTTTACACTGAAATCAAGTCGGAATTGATGTATGTCTAATTATCCCTCCATGTGTTGTTTGGAAAAAGGTTTTATCTAAAAATAATTAATACCGGTAGTTTTTTTTTTCCCCCAGTCCAATCTAATATAGTTGCTTCTACCTGTAGAATCGTCCGAGCATGCGACCAAAACAGGACAGTTGTTTACGAAGTCTGAACTGGGAACGGGGATGAATCCAAAGGCAGGGACAGAGACAGCCTACTAAAAGCACTTCAGGCTCTCCCAGGGCAGACAGTTTCCATCGGTTGAACAAGGACCTTTGAAAGAATGCCACATAGGCAGAGTCGAGCGGAGACACTGCTCCCTCTGTTTGGCTCTCAAAACTGTGAAAGAAAACACACTGATTTGGAAGGCAGATGATAAGATGCCGTGAAGCCCCTTCATTCATTCCAGCTGACTCTCCATGCCATGGTTTCTGAAGAACCCTTGCCTGGCATTTGGGGATATGAATAGCTTGACCATGGCACTTTTCCAAGGTTGGGACACAGACTGTCATTATTTCTTTATTTTGTGCTGACATTTACTATATTAGAAGACAGCCTTTAAAACACAAATCCTCGGCAGTGAAAAACCTTTAGAACTCCTTCAGTGAACACCCGTATAATTGATGTAGTTAAGTTAGAACAATATTCAGTAAATTTCTACCTTTATAACTACAGAATAATAGATTTCTGTAGAAACTGCAGCACATTGACGAAATCCATGTGAGGGACATGGTGATTCTCCATACAACAAACATTTGTGTTGTCCAAATTCTACATCAAATTTAATGTTTCTAATTTCTGTTAGGTAAATAATCAGAAGGATTTAACTCGATTTGGCATTGTAGTGGAGCAGCCTCAGAGGGAAAAACACCAGAATCTAACCCCAACTCTTTTTATTAAGACTGTAAAAGCACATTAAGAAACAAAGGAATGTACTTAAAAGGAAAAGCCACTCTAAGCAGCACTTTACTGCTGTGTCCTGCTATAATGATCCTTTCACTGGAATATTGCTGCCACGGGCCAGACCTGCGCACTGTTTTAACACAATCTGAAGATCAGCAGAAACATACAATCAGTTGTTGCTCTCTGTTTTATGTCCACTTAAAGTCAAATGTGGCACTGCTCTCCATCAGCTCTGCAAGAGTTCATAAGATGTTAGATAAATGGGTTTATAATATACATTTTGGATTTTAATATAAAAAAAAATAAACTTAAGTTCTGGCAATTTAGAAGGAGTAGCATAATGCATCTTTAGTCATAGATGTGTGAACCAATTCTCCATTTGTTGATAGCTATCGAAGCTACTTTCATATTAGCTACTTCCTTACAAGATGTATGAGTTAACAGCAAGAACACCCCTCCTACAGTTTTATTTTGTGATGTTTTCCTTACTGTTCTAAAATATTAAGCAGATTTAATTAATATCCTCTTGGTTAATGCATATTATGGCATCGATACAATGTCTTTGGAATCATAGTTTCAGACAAACATGTCGGTGGAATTGGAAATTGAAGTGTATTGCGTCATTTGTCACAGGCTCAGATTTAATCAGCCAGTTTTATGCGTTATGTAAGTAGGTAATTTCAGAAAATGATTAACATGCTCTTTTTTTTCCCCTCTCTCTCTCCTGGTGCTGTCACAAACTCCTTCCTTCCCCTCTTCAACACCTCAGGGGTGTGGAGCCTTACGACCCCCCCACTACAGTGCTGGTCCAGAGGCACGAGCCCCAGGGCGTCTCCACCATACTCAGCAGCACCGACTTCTTTCAGAGCGAGCAGAACCGCAAGGTGATCCTGGAGAAGGCGGACAGCTTCCAGCTCCGGGACAAGTACATGTTCGCCACCACCACGCGGGTAAGAGAGGGAAAAGGGGCGTGCGAGGCTTTTTTGATCGAATGATGACGATGGCTTTTACACAGCTTTATCCCCCAATGAACTGTGTATTTTCTAATTCGTCAGGGCCCAGGTGTAACTCTGAATATTTAGACTTAGACTTCCTTTGTGCAATTTTGTGTCTTTAGAAACTGAATCTAAAATTGAGGAAAAACAGATAAATGTCAGCTCTCAGATAATAACAGTTCTGAGAGAATTCCGGCATTGTGCAGGTCGCGTATTCATGATTACGGTGCTGACTGAGCATTACAGACGCCGCACAGGCATAGCGGTGTATTAGTCATTGTTTGTCTCCAGCATTTAGTGGCGGTTTTCTCAGTTAGGTGGCAAACAGACAGAGCAGCAGACGGCAAATATGATTCGGATCTCACCTCCTCCCTTGTTAAACAGGCAGGCCGGGACAGATTGGCTTTCACCTCCAGCGTGGGCTGACTGCTTCTGGAGGATTCACTGCCTCTGAAAACTGTTGCTTGTTGTCGTTTGCTTGTTGCGAATTGATGGTCTGATCAAAAAATGTGATATTACAGTCATCCCCTTAACTCTGCAAGGCAAGCAATGAGTTACATCAACTATTACTAAGAAAATTAGATATTTCTCTATTTCTTTTATGTCAGAAATTCCACTGCTACATAACTAATATTTTGCTGAACTTTCTTTGATTGTAAGTTAGTTCTGTCTGTGGAGGCCACCATCCATCTTAAGACCTTCTCATACTAATGCTGATGCATATGGTGCAAATCACATTTGGTCTCATTATAGCAGTTTAGAGCAGCTTTAATAATTTGATGCAATATTAAGTCGTTTGGACACTTATTGTTCAGCCACAACTTAAAACCTGCTTTGATTATTCTGCAGATCAGATGCAGAAACCCATCCACAGAATCCACATCCACATCCAAAATGTCCTCTTACTCATATACAGATTTCCCAGTTTTTACATGGCAATTATAGTCACTTTTTATGGTGGCATAATGTCAGACTAGTAAAACCGTTGACTAAAACAGCTTCCATGATCAAGCAGTTCTAAAATGCCTCTTTATTATTTTGAATGAATAAATCTACAGGTTTTACAGTAGCTGACTACAGTTAACCTGTTTATACTCAGTCATATTTATGGATAACAACTTTATCTGACCAAAAACTAAGTCCCAAATAGCAGTTATGGTAGTTATTTAGTACAAGTTATTTAAAATGTTCAGTGTCATCTTTGTCTGCAACAGCTCATGTTACCATTTTTAAGTCCTGCTGGTTAAGTCTGTGTTTAGCTGAGTGAGATGTTTTTGGAAGTTAGTTATGCAAACTCACCTGTAAGGGTCAGCTGGTGGTAGGTAACGCTGGATGGAATTTAGATCTGTGAAAGACACAATAATGCATTTAACTGCTTCTTTCACGAGTCCCCATTACGTTTTCAGTGTTGTGACATTTGTTATTCTGAGAACATGAAACTGAGCTTGACTTGAATTGAACTCTGAACTCGTTCAAAATTAGAATTTTGAACAAAGTTTAAATTTTGAACCGTGAACATAACCTCTTTATTTTCAGCTGGTGGCATGAAGTAGACCAACACTGTCACTGGCACACGCTGATGCATGCTCTCCAGCCCCATAGCTGGGGGTAATGCCTTTCAATTTAATTTGCCAGCCACAGATTATACTCCCAGAATGCACTGGGGGTCGTCAGAAAGTTAGTGATGGACGAGACAGCGCTGCTTTGCTTGTTGGGTGGAAAGTTTTCTCCTAAAAAACTAACGGCAGATTCATATTCAGATAAAAAATAAATATTTTGCTTCTCAAGTTGATGAATATTTCTAGTCATTGATTTGATCGTCAAACAAAATTGAGAAACTTTTTTGAGTATGCTTTGAGTACTACTACTCAAAATAGGTCTATTAATTGACATAAATTAATTCTAAGGCCTCCAATTAGTTAAGATTTTTTTTAAATCGCATTCCAGCTTTACTAAAAGTGCATCAGCAAAAAGAAAACAAAACACAAAGTGACATAGAGAGATGTTTATGTTGTTGTCAGTGGCTGGTCTGGGGTGTACTCTGTCTTTGTGGCCTGTGTCTGACCCCTAATCAGACAGACCATTACAGGCCTCCCACAGTCTCAGCCCCTGAGGCCTCTGAACAGACACAGACTGACCCCTCACACATCAGCTTTATCAGCCCCCTTCATGGCTCGTGCCATTGCCTTTTTCCCCCCATTTATTTTCAGCTGTAAGAATGCTTCTTCTATTCCAGTGACTTTCCTTAACTGGATCGGAATATCACAAATGGAGCATCACAAGCGCCTTGGGCAATACCACGACATTTTAGCTGAATTAGCTAAATAAAGCCAGAAGTGGAGAGCTTTTTCCTGACAATAGTGATTCGGAGGAATGGAGTGCCGATCGGATTTGAAAGATCTCAGCCTTTGTTGACATCAAGGAGAAGCATTGACGAGCACTGGCACCGACCGCCTTCAGCAGCACAGAGGAGACAGATGAAAACAGGAAGTGGTGACTGGAGAGAGTGATGCATCTTGTGTCTGGTAATAGTCTGAAGCCGTTGCTTACTGGCAGCTCCTCAGACTGCATAGGTTTAAGAATGATTGCGAACTCCTGAACATTCCCGGCCGCGGTCTGCCTCGCTTCTGCTTATATCTCCATTCTCCCACACTGCAAGTATTGATTCTTAGTAAAGGAGCGGTAGCGTCTACCACACAGTGTGTTTGCGGTGGTGTACTGTCAACCCTGTCTGTCAGTGGCCGTTTCACTTCCAGTTTCACAGGAATGGAGTTAGCGGTGTAACCACATGCAGCTGAAGTCTCATGGCTGCTGTTTTAACCAGCAGTGCTGCTCAAAACATTATCTTATTTGAAAGTTTAGTTTGCTACTGTATTAATCAGCAGCTGCCCGCTTAATAATCCGGAAGAAAAAGCTTGACAATACTTGTGACTGCCTATCAGACAGAAATGATTGCCTATCCACCAGTTGCTTAGAAACATCATCTCAGCTTTAGCTACTATGGCGCACGACTGCAAGCGTGATGAGATTATATCTCTATTGAAAACACAAGAGGACATAATCATATGCATCTTACATTTTTTCATCACAGCATCAGAAATAAAGAAAAAGAGGCAGCAGTGAACATGTGCTCCACGCCGTAGTCAACTTGTGCCTGTTTAAAGTCGAGGAAAACAGGGGAATATGTGTACACGAGGCCAATAATGTGGAGAGGTTCACGTTGTTGTTGGAGTAGATTATGTGTGATTCACCACCGATGCCAAGTGTGTCATTATGGGTCAAATTACAATGTATGTTTTAGGCAGTGCAGCCAAAGCTGGTGATCGAAAACTTTGTGGTAACTTAAGTACCAATAGCTGTTTCCCTAATTACAGCCAGTGAGGGCTATGAGATAATAACACATAGTTTTTAAAACTACTTTTGGTTTACTGACTACTGTAGAAATGCTAAATCATCGTGGGATGTTATAGCTGTTCACACAGCTATCTTCCTTAAGGCCTTATTGTCTTTAGGGTTAAGGCCCGAGCTAACACTATGCCACAATATCACACAATAGAATTACACACCAACTTACCAGAACCTCCCACTTTAGCGTGTTTGAAAGTACTTTATTTGTGAGGGCCTCTGGATGCGTGGGCACTTTTCTCTTGGGATTATCGCGACTTGGATGACTAAGAATTGAGACCACACATCTGTGTAGGGTAGATGCAGTCACACCTGAATGCATGATGGGAAACCCAGCCTCTAGGAGGGAGTTTGGGAATGAAGCTAAGTGAAATGTGTGAGCCACCTGGTCAGAATGCCTATGGTCAGGATGTTTTCAGATACACATTTACCAGGCACCTCTTTCTTGAGAAGGTGTTTGGAGCGAATGCTTTATGTCAATTAGCGTGATGAACTTGAAATCGCAGCCGCAGCAAAAAATTGTTGTTTGATTTACTGCCGCTGCAGAATGAACCCCCGTTCACGATGACTTTTTCACAGAGGCATGCCTGCCATGCAGCACTTAGAAGCTTTTCTGGGAACGGTTCCACTGCCGTTTTGATTAGTCTTACGGGTCACACAGCAGCATTGTGTGCGAACATCTGTATCTCATTTCTAAACTGAAGTCATAATGTATGTCTTGCCACCTGGGATGAGTTGATCTCAAACCCAAGACGAGCGCTGCGTTTGGAGGGTTTTGAGACTTTACAGGGGATCAGTTTGAGGGAACGTGAGCTTAACGTGGTATGTGTTGCTATTTGAGTCGAATCTGTGGTCTCAGTGGAACAATATGTAATTACATTACCACCAACTTATGAAATTACATAGTAGACAAACCCTTGTCCAATTTTCCCTTTTGACTACCAAAGTAAACTGACCCAAAAACTATGATTAAAGGGTGACAGGGAGGAATTTCATTTGCACACAAATAATTGGAAGACAATCTGAGTTGTATTGGATTTGAGTAGTTCATTCTACAGTGCGGTGTACTCAGTCCTTTTTTTCCTTTTTTCCCCCCCTTTTCTTACCTTATTATAATAAAACATACTCGTGTGGCTGTTGCTGTTAAACATATGGATCTTAATATTATTCCAAAGACAAGGTTGTCTCTGCTTTAACTCTATTTAACCTGCAAATAAGTCTAATTCTGCATTGGACCCATCACTGATTTCTGTACAGCGATGCGTTGGATCTTATTTCCAGGAAAAAAACCAATTTGAACCTAGAGGAATGTGTGCGGCATTAAAGGAGATGTCACATGGAGACTTCATTTCATTGGTTTTGACTGGCAATATTGATGATTGTGACTCAGTATAAAGCTCCCCTTTTCTTACGCGACTAACTTGTTTCCTCACCAACACATGACACCACTGAAACTGGTCTAACCCTAACCCTTCCCAAAGTTTGAAAGCTTAATTCTTATCACAAAGAAAAAATATGCTCTTTGTAACACGGGTGCATCGGCAACATTCAGGTCCCATTATAACCCATAATAACCCATTATTAGTCAACCAGTAATTATGTATGTACACCTACAGACTTCCTTTTTCTTGTCCCAGGTTTGAGTCGTTCTGATCAAAATGTTGACATTTTAAGCAATCCTTACCTTACCATAAATGATAAAGAAAACATCTAAGTTGATTTCGTACACGAGACATTATCAGAAGCAAGACTTTTAACATTGTAAACTAATCAACAGTCCACATCACTGTGTTGTTCGACATACTTTAAACCAGTTTTTTAAACCAGAACAATTTTCTTTTGATTATTTGCAAGGTTTACAAGTAATTTTACCAGGGCATTAATGTCTCTGGGGCCGAGGCAGAGAAACATAGAGGTGGCCAAACAACTCAGGTCTATTTATCTGTGGCCCAGCGGGGCACTCGTGGAATAGCTGTCCCCGGAGACATAAGACAACCAGCAACAACAACAACACTGTAAAGGTGGACTGAGGGGAGAGTCCAGGGTCCGGGGATGGAGCGATGATGAGCTTCTCTTCAATAGCTGATGATGCTGAACACATACAAGAGTATGAAAAGAAGAAAACATAACATAAGCAAAGCTTATGAACCCACATTTTTTCCTGCTCGTTAAGAAAAAAAAAACATTTTACTGCTACCTTAAATGAACAGACGCTTTGCAAAAGTGACCTCCATGGCAGTTTTACATCCCACCTCTGTGTGTTTACCTTGGATAACAGAAGCATACGCTCATCCAACATGGGAGGCACACGAGGCTTCCGACTCTTTATTTAATCATTTTGAACGACTCAGTAAATCTTAGGATTCTGGAGCTTTGTTGTCTGTTAGGAAAGGGAAATTGGGTCTATACATCAGGCTAAGTGCAGAAGCGGAGAATTACCACCCCCATTGTCTGTCTATCTCCAGATGGGTTCTCCTTCAAACCTTCATTTTGCTGGGAATTTGTAGCTACCTACAGAAAATAAATTGCTGTTTCTGGAGATTTTGAAATATTCTTTTTAAACGGCTCTCAGCATAACAACAAATTGAAAAAAAAAACGCATTTTCAAAGAGCAGTGGAACTAGTTCCCACCTCAGAGTGTTTCCCATTGGGAAACATGTTCTGTGTGGGTTTTGTTCATGTTGTTCCCTGTGTTTGTTTTTACCTATAACATCTGCACTTCTTACTTGATAGTCTCCGCTCATCTAATGAGGGTGAATCACATGATTGGGCTTCAGTTCTGGAGCAGCTTTGTATTTTGTGGCCCGATTTGCCCGAAACACACCTGTCTAATTCAGACATGACGATCTGCAGATGGATCATCATCATGTGATCCAGCTACAGGCACTAACTGTTTGGGTTTCGCTCTCATGTCCTGCCGTGACACTCTGATGTTTGACTCACTCCCAAGAAACCTTTCTGATTACGTCAAGCGCAGAGGGCCTGTAGACAGGCAGTTGTGACTATTTAAACCCATTCAAAACATGCCTTTTGTGTTGTTCATGATGTTGATGCACTGTGGAAACACAGGGAATTCAAAAAGATATTTCAAATGTGATGGAAAACAAATGTTGAATGCTTCTCAGGTGGCAGAAATACTCAATGCCATTTTCTGACGATGATCTCCTCTGACCTTTTTGCTTATGGCACCACAAGTGAAGGCTGTGGAGCTAAACATGCTGCCCTTCTGCTTACCGTTTCCAGCTCTCCTTCCTGTTAAATTGATTTACAGGTCATCCAAAGCTTTGCCTCCGCTGAGGAGGAAAGAGTTCGGTTCGCCAAAAATGCTTGGCTCCGAGCTGACCTAAACATTTCATTCCCCGTTGCGCTGGGTTGACACACGGGCTGGAGAACGTATCAAAAAGAGGGAATTTCTGAGAACTTTTAAAATGCACTCAAAGCGGAACGGGTTATAAAATGTTTCAGCTCGGAAATGCTCAGCCATGTATGATTTGTGCCACTCAAAACAAAAGGAAAATCACTTATAATTACAAGAGCTTTCAAACATTTTGTGGTAGATTTTTACTGAACTCACACCAGCTGAAGGGAAAAAATATGAACTTGTTACGGTGGACATGTTCAGCAAATAGGTGGGGGCTTTCCCTTTAAAACATCCCAACATAAACAATGGGTTTATAGCTTTTTAGAGAGAGCTGTAAGACACTGGGGGTCCAAATGCTGGCAAAGTCCAGAACAGGTGTGCTGCTGGTCACTCACACAGAAATTAAAGTGGCAAAAATAGTTCACTGGAAAGCGCTGATCAGCAAAGCGTGAAGATCAACGATGAGAAAACAGTAAAAATGTCTCTGCTATGCATGTAAGCGTGCTCAGTAAATGTCTGACGACGGCCGTTTAGATTGCTCCTACTAGCGATCGCAGATAAGTAAGTAAGCAGCAATAGAAAAAGCAGTTTACGGTCAGGCTTTGCTTCCTAAACTCCAATCTGACTCCCGCTCTCTCTTAAAATTCGACGTGGCAAGAACAAGAACAACAACAAAATTCACTCCGGCTCGTGACATTTCACAATTCACGCTAAATTTGGCTGGCAGACCCACTGGAGCATACAGCACACCCACACTCAGTTTAGTTCACAAACAAGAAAAAAAAAAAAGGCAAAGAGGGCAGTGGTAGAATTGACAAAGGGAGATTTTTTGAGAAACAAGAGCGATTGTTGAGAGATGGGAAAACAAGTCAACTCTTGTTTTCCACTCAACACCACCAGAGTGTAACTGGGCCGAATGCGGAGTTGTAGTTGGACTGATGCGTGAGACGGACCATGAAGGACGCTTTTCACACGCCAGGATGTCGTTTAGACGACATTGTTGTGCAAACCACGATTTTCAAATCTCTCCTAAACAGGGTGGTCCATGCAAAGTATGATAACACAACTACTTTGTCGTCCGGAAGCTTAAACTGAGCTCAGTTACAAACACGTTGGAAATGGAAAGAGTGGAAAATATATTTACCGTGAAAATAATCTATTATAAGAATACACTATAAAGTCACAGAGGGTTAGATGGAATGTGTCAAATTCAAAAAGAGGACAGAGAACAGCGAGAACCAGTACAATAATTAAATATGGATGTTAACTCCTTTTTTCTGAAATAGACTTTTCAGGAAAACCCTGGATCACTGAAAAAGGATGAGCCATTCAACTCCAGTGAAAGCAGCAGCATGAGCTCACAACAGAGTTATTTTTCACCTCGCAAGTTAAAGATGTGCTCCAAATATTCAGCCCTGCAATTACTTCACAAGCCGCTACTGTTCCTTATGAAATGTTCAAACCACAGAATGGAATTTAGTATTTAATCACGCGCTGTGATACAGGAGAATCCAGGGGTCTGTCGCGTCTTTAGCTGAAATGAAATACACACATTCCTTCTTTTGATCGCCGCCTTGTCAAAATATCCAATTAGTGGAATCTCAACATCAGTGCATAGCAGCGCCGGCCACGTCCCTCCAGCAGACTTTGATTTTCATATTTTTGCATTTAGATTGACTGCGCTGAACAGAATCTGTGCAGCAGCACTCTTTTTAAATCAGTTTCAGATTAGTCATTTGTTTTCACTAGATATGTTTGTCTCAATCACAGATTATATGTTCGATGTTTACAGGTTATACATGAGGCTTAAAGATCTGAAAAGAAACATTGGGGTGGGAGTTGAAATGGTTTACCTGAGAAACATGTTCATAAAGTTTAATGTGATTGTATTCTTTTTAGAAACTGTTCGGCAGTCATGAGGCCTCATCAGTTCAGCTCTGGGTGTCCTACAACCGTCAGCCAATGAAACAAGCCCGGTTTATGACCCGACATCCAATAACAGTGAGTGTTTCACCTCGTGCTGCTGCAAGCCTGTAGATATGAGAGACATGTCATGGTACAGATCATAGCTGTTTGGTATTTGTCTGATAATTCTGATAAATCATAAGAATTGGAGTTAACTAAAAAAATGTATCAATGGATTGTTAGTATCGAAGTCAGATCTCTCCCACAGTCACACAATACAGTTTTCCAAACCAGTGACATTCCATCTACAAATAAAAAATATATATATATTTTTTATTATCTCTTGAAGCCTTTGTCTTCTGTTTATGATTATAATGTGGTATAAAATGCTTATCGTGTTTATTTATTTAGCCAAACCCAGATACAAATTTTTCACATAATATAGTTTATGGTTCCTTTTTTACACATTATAATGAAAACAAAATGTAAAAACACAGTAGCACACAGAGAAATGCGTTCATCTCAATGCGTCAGTGTTAACTTTCCATTTAGATTTCATTCTAGAAACAAATGTTTCAATAAAATATCTCTCATTTCCACCCCCTACCCAAATAAGGCTTTGCATGGAAAGTACCAGCCGTTGTTTGGAACATGAAATCCAAATTGCTCTCAGTGTGTCAGCAAGTACCGCATCTGTTGTAATCATACAGAAGACCAGTGAACTTTCGGTGACCTCCTGCCTCTTTTCTTCCTCCGCAACAGGAGTACTACATAGCAGACGCATCCGAGGACCAAGTGTTTGTGTGTGTGAACCATCTGAACAACGTCACACACCTCTACATCTCAGACACACAGGGCCTGTCATTCTCTCTGTCCCTCGAGAATGTGCTATATTACAGTCCCGAGGGCTCGGGCAGCAACACACTCATCAGGTACCGCACACACGCACACAAACACACACCTGGGTTTATTCTATCACATGACTTTCAGTTAAATCACATAACCATGATGCTTTCAGAACTGAATTCAGGGAAGAGTTTGTTTTCTGTTTTATTAATTTTAGATGTAACCCTACACCCTCAGTTCAATATTATATTTGCTTTTTGACAATATCTAACATTTAAAACACCAACTGTGACAAAACGTTGAGTTGTCATTGGCACATGTGGACAGGACGGAGGACTGGCAGCTAATATTTAGCTACAACACACGAGGAGACGCAGATGTATGGATGGATTCATGAGTTTTAATTAAAGGGTCAATGTTATTCCAGCAGAAACTGAATATTACTATTACTATTACTTGTTACACATGTCTTAGACAGCCATTATGCACAAGGCCTGATTGTTCAAAGGACCAGCCTTCGCTGTAAATAAGAGTTAGCAGCGAAAACTGAGAAAGAGAAACTAAATGTATTATCAGTCTGAGCAAACTCTGTGACATTCTATTTGTTGTATTCCAAAATATGTTGCTGCTTTCACTTTACTTTATACCTGATTTAGGGATGGATTTCTGGTTAAAGAATGCCTGAGATGCAACCACTCTCACCACAGATTCATCCTTTTTAAGCCTCGTTTTCTTTGTGGAGGAAAAGGCATACATGTGCTTTTTTGTTTACAGATTATTTATAGATCTAGCCCCACTTTGTTTAGAGTTGGTTGACGAGCATTTTTAACTGCTTATTTCTTTGTTTTATAGTTTACATGGGGAACTGGAATTCGATCTATTTAGATCAAATTTACAACAATTGTAGTCAAAAAGGATTCTTAACTATTGCTTTATTGAATGTATCACTGTCTTGATTAACCAAAAATCTCTGGAGTCTGGTAAAAATTCTAACTCAGAAGCGTTCTGTTAATTTCGGTGCTTTAATTAATTCTCTCATTTTGCCTTCAGATAAGTAAAGGATTTAATCATTTGGTCAAGGAAATTGTAATGGTGCATAATATTGAATTCACTGTGAAACCTCAGTGCAAATTAGGCACAAACAGCAATCTTACCAATCATTGAGATCTTCCCATAGCAACCCTTGATATTACAGGAAGCCCTTATGTTCCCGTCACAGATGCTTGGAAACGCTGACGACTTAAAAGCTTCTTAATGCCTAAAGCTAATTGTGTGGCATGCAGAGTGTTTGCACTCATCTTTACATGTAAGAGTCAGCATATTCTGCACATTTGATACAACTCTTTCGCCACACTTGAACCCATCCCGAAGCGAGGGGTGGGCAAACACCTCCAAAGTAGGGTCTGAATTCTTAAACGCAATATTTCTCTGCCCTTTGTTTTTACTTAAGTTAGTATCTAACAAAAATCATTTACTGCTCACCTGATGATGTTAGCTCTGGATGTACGTGCCGTCTTTTTTTAAGTTTACCACATTTCTGCATCAGACTGAATAGAACACTTGGGGTTCAAGCACATACAACCAGATTTCACATCATTTTATCTAACATATCCCAGTTTTTTTTTATATCCTCTTTCAAGCAGTCTATTTCAAAACAATGGTTCACCCACTTAGTTTTGCACTTATCGTTTTTTCCGTCAGAAATAATGATAGAAACAGAACAGAATAGAACAGAGACTCTGAGTGTTCTTCCCTGATCTAACATGTTCTCCTTATTTCTTCCAGGTACTTTGCCAATGAACCTTTCGCGGACCTGCACCGTGTGGACGGGCTGCGGGGAGTGTTCATTGCCACGCTCATCAACGGCTCCGTCAGCGAGAACAACATGCGCTCCGTCATCACCTTTGACAAAGGAGGCACGTGGGAGCTTCTGCAGCCACCTGCGGCCGACAGCCTGGGAGGAACTGTGGACTGCCAGGTGCCGATTTAATGCCGCCACAGATTTATTTCATGCTCAACATGATCAGGTTTGATCTTGTCTCAAAAGGCCAGTGTGCTGCCACCTTAGAGACATAAGCTCAGTTTTTCCAGAACAATCCGTTTATCTGCCAAGGATATGGTTAGTGTGTCCTAAATGAATTTGATTTATGTGGCTTGTCCTGGTGCTTGAAGCAAAGTAGAAATAATGGATACTGTCATGGCAGGTGGTTCTACTTGAGCAACAATTATAACGTTAAAGGTTTATTGGAATAGAAAAATAGTGTTTTCTGAGAAAGATTTGTAGCAGGAGGGGAGCACACCAAGCCGGGAGCAGGTAGCTCCTCGCAGGCCGTGATCAGGGAGCTGGAGCTGGATCTTGGGAGGGTGGACAGGCAGGTGAACGATGGAGGATTTGTTGAAGGTGGGAGGTGAGGATAGACGAGGACGACAGACGCCAGGAGTGAGGGGAATATCCACAGAATGCAGGAGTCAGCATGGAAGCTGAATACTGGAGATGGTAGGGTAACCAAGGAAAAGGACAGGGAGGAAATTTTACCAGAACTGGGCACTGTTTAGCATCTGTCACCGGGAATCCATTCCTCTGAGTACTACTCCTTTATGAGGTTATTGCACACCATGCTGGGGAGGTATGAAGTGTCAACATTAACAAACTGTGAATGCAGCAGCTATCTGCATATGATGATATCATTAGTATATTTTATTTGATCAAGTCTAATTCCTCTTTATTGAGCATACTCACATGGGTGGGTTTCACTGTTTTGTGCTGGGGTTGCTTGGCAGCAGGGTTTTGACACTTGAATTATCCACATTAGGACGATTTTGTGGGTCTGTGTCTGTTGTGGTCTTTTGAGGGATCCGATGGGTAAAATGGATACCTCCTCTTTACTAAGTTGGGTTGTTTTTTTGTTTATTTTTTTTGTTTGTAATGGGATTCATTGGGATTGTTTTTGGGGATCAAGAGAACAATCTTGTTTTTCGAATACCAACTCAATGTCCGGCGCAAAAAGACAGGCCTCAATTCTATATCCATCATTTCCAGGGTTCCCAACATCCCATACCAGAGAGCTATGTTGTTAGAATTCCTACTTCCTATCAAACTTTCCCACTTATTTTCAGAAGTGGGTCGTTGCTCATAAGTTTTACTATTAAATATACTATACATACTATTGTAAGCTCTTCAGCAGCAACAAAATCTAAAGGGGTCATGGTGGTTGATAAAGGGAACATTTTGCTTGGTGGATTCCTGTTGAGAGGGAGAGATCGCTAAAACATATTTTAATGGGATACAAGCTGCTTTAATCTCGGCCTCTGCTCCCAATGTTTTCGATTTGGAAGTCTACAACTACACTGTCTCAGCCTTCTTATTCTTGGTTTAAGTGAACGTCAGCTTTATTTTAGGAGCTGATCTGGAACAGCAACACGGACACGCTATCATTTTCTAGATTGGATTTTTTGTTTGCGCCAAGAAAAATTGTATCGGAAATTCACAATGTGACTTACTCACGATGTGGTCTGATCAGAAACCTGTTTATTGCTCAGTCAACCTTCTTCCTAGCACCAGGAAGGCACTTAGGTGGAGACTGAATGTGTTGCTTTTGCCAGCTGGAAATGCTATGACTCAATTTCTGATAAACCTTAATGAATTTCTGGGGTTCAATGAAGGCTCAGTGTCTGATCCCTGGATAATGTGGGAAGCAGTGAAGGGTTTTATTAAATCTAACGCTACTCTCTACGCATCTTCCAGAAATAAAGAGCGTGCAGCGAGGGTGGCAGAGTTAGAATGGCAACACGCCTCTCTTGATGCGTCGCTACAGAAGGAATATAATGATAGGCAATATGTCCAAAAGGAGCTGGAAGGAGATCAATGCAGTTCTGAGGCACCGTTCAAATTTGATATGCATAAGACAAGCATGCTCATTTCACTCTGCAAGGCAAGGCCCAGCCACCTATTGGCTTTAAGACTCAAATCGGATGAACACATTGCTGACATTTTTTGTGTTATGTCTGAAAACAGGACTCTACAGACCGACCTCACGTTGTTGAATTCTACTTTTGCATCCTTCTATCAGTCACTATGTAGTTCAGAAAGATCTTTTTCATCAATCCACATTTAAAAACTTGCTAGGCTGGTTACAACTACTACCCGGTCTTTCTCATTCTGAGTGTGTTATTACCTTACAGGAGTGTGAGATGACCATGAAAGACACGAACAGAAGCAAACCTGTTGGCCCAAATAGAATACTCCCAGAGGTTTATCAAACCTTCTGGTCTATTTTAGCTCCCTTATTGATGAATATGATTGGTGTCGCTTCACTTGAAGCCACCGCATCTACTTTCTGTTTATGCTTGGACTGAATCTTTTGGGGGTATTGCTTACTTGGAGCTTTCCAGCTCTAGGGTGCACAAGGCTAGGGCCTCCGAGAGGATTGTATCATCTCTGTGGCTATTTACGAGTGGAACTGTGGGCTATTTTTTGTTTGTTTATTTCTATTTTACTATTTTCTAATTTTCTGTCACTTAATTGTAGTGATACTTTATATGCACATTTAGGGTTAGGGTACATGTTGGGAGATGTGCTTTAATACTAGGGTGTGCTGTATTATATTGTATGTAATGTGGTTAAAAAGTTTTTAAAAATTGGTCACAAAAATAAATAAATTCATTAAATAGAAACGCCACCAAATTCAATATTAGTCTTCATAGCATTCAAAATTGATTTCATCATTATATTAGTAAAAACAGGAATGTAAAGACATGCATGGATCCTGAGAAGTCTCCCAATATCCAACAGAGTTTCACATTAAAGTTCGGACAGAGAACACTGCACTGTGACATTATTCTCACAGTTTTTTGTGTTATTGGTCACCAGCTTATTGTCTTTTGTCGAGTAGGAACACAATGACATGAAGGGCTCAGTGACAACACAGTTGTTTCTGTCTCTTTCCCCCCTCAGCTCAGTAAAGGTTGTTCTCTCCATTTGGCCCAACGGTGGAGCCAGCTGTTCAACATCCAGCTGCGGAGGATGCCCATTTTATCCAAGGACTCCGCTCCAGGACTCATCATGGCGACAGGTACTGCATGGAAACAGTGCAGCACTGAAGCTAACGTTAAACAAAGACCTTAAACTACCATAAGTTTGGATATCTCTCTAGGCCTCCTGAGCCACTTCCTGTGGTTGTGTTTCAAACAGGAAACAAGCCATCCAAACCCTCAAATCTACTTCTCTAACCAAATCTCCATATCCTGTATTGCCCCAAAACAAAAGCAGCACACTACTTGGTGGTTTTAAAAACTTCTTATTGCTATGTCAGTGTTGACATATTAGCACAGCTTATAATCTGAACAGGAAGTCATCAGTAATTACGTCAGCATGTCGCATTCAGGGGATGTCATCAAACAGAAGTAGTGGAAGTTTCTCCGTTCTGTTGGTGAAGAAGGCTTTGACCAGGCATTTTGATTACACTTTGCATCCACACCGCTTCTTTGCACCCAGCCACTTCCTCTAATTACTTTTTTTTAAATAATGAGCTTGAAACTAGAGCGAAATAGAGGGAGAAATGATGAGCAGGGCAGATTTGAAATTGACTGTGCCATTTGATTGGTCATCGCACTCGAACGAATGAGCAGATTTCTACAGCAGCACTAGGGCGTGCTGTATGGGACATCTGTGATTGTATGTGTGTGTGTGTAAAACCCCGTTTTGTCCATTTCTTGCAGGTTCTGTGGGCAGGAACTTGGCCAACAAACCTAATGTGTATGTTTCGAGCAGTGCTGGCGCCCGGTGGAAAGAGGTCCGTACAAAACCTGGCAGGGTGGTTAAAAAAACTAAACACAGCCTGTGCAGCATGCAGGGATCTGTTCAGAGCTGCTGGTTTGAGTGGGAGAATAAGCCACTTGACCCCACTCCAGCCACTCTTCCATGGGTTATACCTCTTTGTAGATCAGTCTGCCAGCAGAAAGCTATTCCCTCTTGTTAGGAGTCATTAATTGAGCCAGCCCACGTTGGGTAACCACTGCACACAGATATAACCACAGAAGTAATACACTGGCTTCAAATGTCAAACTCAGAGTAATTCTCTTGTCCCGTGCGGGCTCCATAAACCCTGAACGTGGTCACTCTCCTATGCTTTAATTTAACCTCTGTTAAGAATTGGTTGGATGCTTGTTTTTGCTCCAGTAGTGTATACTCATGATACTATCAGTAACATTACATTTAAACAGACTGTTGGGGAAAAAAGAAAGGAAAACACAGGGGCAATAAGGAGTGTGTGAATGTGCATTAAAAATAAATAATTTGTTTGTTTGTAGTTACTATAAGTATAATCCACTAGCCATTTGCTAGCTATGTCAGCTGTATCGTGTGAAAGAAGGGCATAAGAATTTATTCTTTGTGGAAAATGTATTCTTTTATTCAGCAGGATCCTGTCATAGAAATATGCTTTTCTACATGTTAAATGATTGTTATGTAGAGTGTTTTATCAGTGTCATACTTTATCTTGTCCAGGCACTGGCAGGCCCTCATTTCTACACGTGGGGTGATCACGGTGGTATCCTAATGGCTATCACACAGGGAGGCTCAACAAAACACCTCAAGTAAGTGTAAATGACTTGTTTGGATGCTTCCCAGAAATAAATGGTTTGACATTAGAAAATGAAACCCAGGCCGGCTCACTTGTACGTGAAAGATTATGCTCTTTTAGTAACAGCAGAGGCAGACTGTGTGAATGTGAATAAGTTTGAAATGATCATTAAAACAAACTTTGCTGGTGATTCATACTGGTCTGCAAGACTCTGAATTCTCAAACAGCCAACCTTATTTACATACAGAGAATGCTTTTCCTCACCGGCCTAGCTCTGCCTATATATTAGCAAATGTCACTGCAACAGGGTTAAAAGCATCTAAGTAAAACTCCTACTCTTCCCCTTGTTTGTCCCATTATGATAATGACTTTGGTCTCAGATGTTTTCTGCCTTCTTTTTTTTCCTGTGACAGGTTTAGCACCAATGAAGGTGAGACGTGGACTGAATTTAAGTTCTCAGACAAGGAGGTGTACGTGTACCAGCTCCTGACGGAGCCCGGAGAGAAGAGCACCATTTTCACCATCTTTGGATCCTACGCTGAGCAGAAACACAGCTGGCTCATCCTGCAGGTCAACGCCTCGGACGTCCTGGGTAGGTCGGAAAGCGCACCAGTTATTTATCATTTTTAAGAAAAATGAAGTAAAACAAAAGCTTTTAATTCACTTTGGCGGGAGTAGTTTAATGATTACAGATCTGACTTTTAACCTGTTTGCTAAAGCAAGATGTTAGCTACCCCCACTGCATCACAGTAACTGGAACTAACATTAGCACAAGCCCCAGCAAAGCCTAACTAGATGGAGGCACAGCTGGTAAAGAAATAAGCGAGTCAGTAATAAATAAAGCTGATGATTAAAACATTTATGAAATAGCGTGCGACATTTGAAATATTCCTACCCTCTAATGTGCTTTCTCCAGGCGTGCCTTGTTCTGAGGCCGACTACAAGCACTGGTCCCCATCAGACGAGCACGGCAATGAGTGCCTGTTGGGCCGAGAGATCACCTTTAAGAGACGGGCTCCTCACGCTACGTGCTTTAACGGGGAGGATTTTGACCGACCGGTCACCGTCTCCAACTGCTCCTGCACGCGCCAGGATTACGAATGGTGAGGGAGCAGCCCGGGCACAAAACCTCATCAGAGACAAAGACACATTTGTGGATCGTGCTCCTGAAGCAAATTAGAACTCTGTGCAGTGGAAGAATCTCACTAAGATGGGTCTGAAGTGAAAACATTGGTTGGACATGGAATCAGACAAGAGAGAAAAGTGACTGTATATATTTTTTTCCCCTGATGTTTTCTCTGTTGTTTCTCTTTCTTCTGTTTCAAGTGACTATGGCTTCAAGCTTAGTGAAGACTTGTCCCTTCAAGTGTGTGTGCCAGACCCGGAGTTCCTGGGCGACCTCTATGTACCTCCAGTTCCTTGCCCTGTTGGTACCACCTACCGCCGCAGTAAAGGGTAACGATCCAGGAATGACTAGTTTTTTTTTCCTGGGATTTCATATAGAACCAACATCTACATGACTGACAGGTTTACCAGGGCTGTGTATCACCACAGATTCATATTCAGAGAGTTGAATTTTCAATTTGACTTGATATTGATTAAAGTATCCGTCCATCTATCAATGATCTATTCCTTGAATGGTTGCTAGGTTGCTTGCATTTTAGCCGAACCCTAAGTTTTATATAGCTATTCCATCACTTGTGGCAATCTTTTTCCAGTTATTCTTGTTATGATATTAAGCTTTTTGGTAAAGGAGACATATTTGCTCTACTAAGTCTATACTACTTATGCTATAATGTCAGTCTTGCCACCTTTATAGGTAATATTTATTTTTGTTTTGTCATATTTAGGAATGCTTTTGTTGCACTAATCTTACCATGTTTGGAACAGGTTTCCATCGTTTATAATATTCAGTGATTTGCGTTGGCAGTTTTGAAATGTTTCCTACTTTTAGTGTTACAGATTGTTCTGACAGCACAATTTCTGCTTTTGTGTTCCTGCTGCAGCTACAGGAAGGTACCAGGTGACAGCTGTAATGGAGGCGACGTCGAGTCTAGACTGGACGGAGAGATGTTGCCCTGTCCTGTCGGAGGTAACGTTTTGTTTTATTAGTTGAATTGTTTAATTGAACTAAATTAAATAATCTTTTAGTTTCACAAAGGTTTTATGGATATTTTAAACATCAACATCTCCTAACATCTTCAAACCTCTTAACTACAAATTATGACATAATAACTTTTGCAGAGGGTAATGCTGTATGAATATAGATGGTAGGAATTTCAAAAAGCACTGTCACATGCACTGTCTGGGAACACAGTTGCAATTTTCTATGAGCAAATGTGTGAATTTTTAAAGCAGTGAAATGAAAATATAGCATTTTCATATATTTCAAGTAGTTGTATGTAAAACATAAAAAAAAACAATAATTTCAGCCTAATTTGAAAATGATTCAAATGTGATGTTTATTTATATTATGTGCCATTCACTCTTCTAAAGCATATTTGATCTCCTTTAGGCAGTATTGTGCATCCTGATCCATAATGACTCTAAGCGAGAAGCATCAGAAATTCATGTGAATGATGTGTGTGCGTTTTTCTATTCTGGTCTGGCAGAGAGTAATGAATTCATCCTATACGCTGTGAGGAACTCCATTCATCGCTACGACTTGGCCACGGGCACCGACCAGGCCCTGCCTCTGGCTGGCCTGCGGGAGGCTGTGGCCCTGGCCTTTGACTACGACAGGAACTGTCTGTACTGGGCTGACATCTTTCTCGACACCATACAGGTAAGGGATAGATTTTCTATGAGAGCCGGGCAGATTGTGTATTTTCTTTGACATGGTTTTGCTTTTGTTTTTGTCCAATGAATGTTTATTAGTTCTTCCCTCTTACACATCAACTTAATTAACTCAACTCAACTTGCAGTGTTAATAACAGATGTACACATGCATTGTTAAATAAACAATGTGGAACTCATGCCTTCTCTTCCCCTGAAGCGTCTTTGCCTTAACGGCAGCACTGGTCAGGAGGTCGTGGTCAGGAAAGACCTGCAGAACGTGGAGGCTTTGACCTTCGACCCTATAAGTCGGCTCCTTTACTGGGTGGATGCAGGCGCTCAAAAGATTGAGGTATGAAATACAACTAAATATGTTTTAAAGACACAGACACAGGGAAAAGCTTCATGCCAATTGTCTTTGAAGGTTTCTAACCCCGATGGGGACCTGCGTCACACTTTGCTCAACTCCTCCACCCTGGAACATCCTCGAGCTCTGGTCCTACTGCCTGGTGAGAGGTAAGAACACAATTCCACAGGGATTCACTACATCACACTAAATTACTACTACTTCATTATTTACAGACGATACATCTTAGTTAAGTTTGCTTAGTTAAGTTTTTGTGTTATGGTTGAAATAGTATTAATACTACGACGTTTCCCTTTATATTTCGATACCCGGGGTGTCCAACAGTCTAATGTTTTGGACTGATTGGGGAGACCGAGCAGCCGGCGTGTACCGGAGCTACATGGACGGAACCAATGTATCCTGCATCGTGTCAGAAGGCGTCCGCTGGCCCAACGGGATCACGGCCGACGATCACTGGCTGTACTGGACAGAAGCCTACAGCGACCGTATTGAGAGGGCCGACTTCTCAGGGAGCCAGAGGAGCATTCTCATGGAGGGACTGCCACATCCATACGCCATAGCTGTCTTCAAGGTGGGACTCTGCTTACTACTATTACTACAACGGTCTTTAAAGCGCCTGTTTGGATGCTTTATCTCAGGTTTTTGTTTTCGATGGACTGGATTGAGTCAATAGAGTCGAAGTTAGCACTGTTGCCTTGCACTGTTGTTACATTTTTTGTCTGGATTAAGATGCTCTCACCATGTATGAGCCGCCATACAAAAAAAAATGTACGTAAGGTTCCTCTGTGACTCTAAATTGATCGTGCAAGTGTGTGTGAGCTTGTGTGCTTGTCTGTCTCGTGTCTGTGTGGCCCTGTGATGACCTGCTGACCTGTCCAGGGTGTGCCCCTCCTCAGTTTGAGTTTATCTGGGACGGGCTTTCACGCTCTTGAACTGACGTCTAATTTCAGAATGATCTGTACTGGGACGACTGGTCGAGAATGGGGATCTTCAAAGCTCCAAAGGCTGGATCTCAGAACAATGAGCTGATTGTTGGCAGACTAAGTGGAGTCATGGACCTCAAGATTTTTTACAAGGGAAAGAGCAGAGGTGAGGATTAGAGAGAAATGTCACCTCCAGAAAGTTTGAAATCATGAAATCAAATTACACAAGGTATTGCATCATATTAAAGAGTTCAGAGTTGTGTCTTATACTTTTAGTTTTACTTCTCAAAGTGATACACAGCATTATTTTACAAGAACTATCCATCCATCCAGAACTATTCCTGGCAAATAATTTGCCAGATTTAACATACAAATTTCATGACAAGAAAACTTTATAACTCTGCCCCAGAGATCCACAGCTCGGATGAAAGAATTTGTTCACAGGACAATTATAAGCTGGGCACTCAACAAATCAGACTTAGGAAAAGTGCTTGGTTTAACTTTTCCATTAACCTATTCACATATTCAGCTTGTGGAAGAAGGTGCTACGGTCAAGTCTGACCAAAATGTACCATTCTGACCACCATAAAAACACTATGTGTGATAGAAAGCTGCAGCTAGTGCTTCCCTACATAAAACCTGGTGTATGCAGCATCATGCTGAGGTGATGCTAATGTTCCACAGGGACAGGAAGGCTGGAGAGCTCTGCAAAAAAAAAAGGTTTTACTTGTAAGAAACTTAACACCATAGATCTTTTTCTTTCCAGTTCACAGTTAATTGCCTCTCTGTCGGCCTTTCAGACGGAACACCAATTAAGTACATTTTAGTGCGTTGTTGTAATGTGACCACATGTTGAAAGCTATAAGAGGTACTGATGCTCTTTTCCTGCCTCTGGAAATAACTTGTGGTTTTCCTTGTCGCCCACCAGGCCACAATGCCTGCGCTGACCAGCCCTGCAGCCTGCTATGCCTGCCTCAGCCCGGCCACAGACACACCTGCGTGTGCCCAGACGATACCCCTACTGTGACCATGCCGAACGGGGAGCTCCAGTGCCTGTGCCCCCCCGACTACCAACTCCAAAACAACTCCTGTGTAAAGACCGGTGAGACTAAACACTCACCACGGAGCCCCTTTGAATCCCCCTTCAGCTGCAGTTACCTGCTATGTTTTAATGTGTATTTTTTCGCCTGATCAGAGCACAGCTGTTTGCCCAACCAGTACCGCTGCTCCAACGGCCGCTGCATCAGCAGCATCTGGAAATGCGACAGCGATAACGACTGCGGGGACATGAGTGACGAACAGGAGTGTCGTGAGTGTCCGGCTGCCCCCGCTCATCCCTCACCACAAACCGTAAGCTTTCCACCACGGAAAGAGCACAGATTTTTCTTCCTGTCCGTCCTCAGCCACCACCGCCTGCGATCCATCCAACCAGTTTCGCTGCGTGGCCTCGGGCTCATGCATCCCGCTGGCCTTCAAATGCGACCACGAAGACGATTGCGGAGACAACAGCGACGAGGAGCATTGTGGTGAGACATAGCTGCCAGCATGGCCGCATCAGCATTGAGAGGATGTTTGCCTCTCTTTTCTCATTTATGTTGAGAGCTGCATTTCCATATAGAAGAAGTAAACAGCTGGCATGATGCTGCTCATGAAGGTGGAGAGAACAGTTTAGAACAGCCACAGTTGTGGTTTTATTCCTTTATTTATTGGCAGATCTGCTAGAACTACAACATCTGCTGGCTGCATGACTTAGAGGAGCAGATGTCAAAACATCAGCATTTTTCTGACAGGTTTTTTGATTAAAACAAAAAAAGACAACTATAGCACCCACATGTTGTAGTATCTGGAATAGATGGAATAATCTATGACAGTTCCCTGTATTTGATTATAATATGATTCCTGGAACAGGTGAAGCAAAACTTTTTTTTATATATATGTATATATATATGCTTCTTTACCCTGTATATATCTAGCTTTTAGTTATAGAAAACATATTTATGGTCTAAGGTCTTAGCTCTGTCACACTGGTAGCCAAGTAATCGACATTTCGTTGTCAAGATTCACCTAGTGTTTTTTGTACAATGAAAATAAAGGAAGTCTAAGTCTTTTTTTTGTTGTCTTTACATCTGTTTTTATCTTAATGCCTCCTTTAGAGTCTCACCAGTGTGGCCCAGGGGAGTTCACCTGTGCGCGTGGCGTTTGCATTCGTGAGGCATGGCGCTGTGATGGAGACAATGACTGCAGAGACTGGTCAGATGAAGCCAACTGCACAGGTTGGAACATGATCAATTACTCACCCCTAAAAAGGAAATATATAGAAGCACTTGTACGTGGTAAGCGTCCTTCTAGTCTCAGTATCAAAAGGACAAATCCACTGCCATGTAATCGTAACTGTAGTTTATCATCCATGAGGAACCTGTGAAACCCATTATGCAGCTGTGTCTCCATGCCTTAATTCTGTCGTTTAATTTATTTTTCCTTGTTTGACCCAAGTGGGCCACCATACATGTGAGCCCAGCAGCTTCCAGTGTCACACTGGTCACTGTATCCCACTGCGCTGGAGGTGTGATGGCGATAATGACTGTCAGGATGACTCGGATGAAGATCCTCAATATTGTGGTAGGTTGACAACATGTCGAACTCATTGGCAGATGATCTTGTTATCCCCCCAGCCAATCGGGTTTGTTAAATCCTTTCAGGGAGCATTGTTTAAATTCTGTTTTTTGTGACAGTGACGTGCACAAAAAAAGCTCTTTTGTCAAATTGATAGAAAGATATTCATTCAATTGGATTTGTGTGGAAAAACACTAATACTCCTAACGCTAATATTTTAAAGTAGAATGGGCTTCTTTTACAGTGATTAGTAGGGTAAAAATAGACTTCCTGGCTCTTGGTAACAGTGAGCATGCTGTGTGTTTTTCAGAGGGCACACAGTGTAAAGGCTTCCTCTGCTCCAATGACACCTGCCTGCCGGCCACTGCTCACTGCAATGGCGTCCATGACTGCCCAGATGGTGCTGATGAGCAAAACTGTGGTGAGTGGTCGCTAATGGTCACCAGATAGCACCGCAGTCAGTCAGCTTTATTTAGCAGAGTTTGCAGATCTTGTGCCTCACATGTAAAATGTGTGTTATGCTTAGTAGATCATTAGCCATATTCATTGTGATTGGGACTTTGGTGTAGGTATTCACTTCCTGGGGATTCATTTTGCCCGCTACTGTTTGTCTCACACGCAGACCCGTTGTGTACTCGGTACATGGAGTTCGTATGCAAGAACCGAGCCCAGTGTCTGTTTCAGTCTCTGGTTTGTGACGGCATCAAACACTGTGAGGACGGGTCCGATGAGGACGCCGAGTACGCTGGATGTGGTGAGCAGCTGTCGCACATCTGCACAGATCACTGTTAGAAGTCCCACCATTGACTGCATTAACCTGTCAACCTTCAAAACCTGGCAGCATTGCAGCTGTAGAGAGAGATGTATTTGACGTTTAAACCTTGAAACTAGGTGATTAGAAGCACTTAAGCGCAACTAAAAAAAATGGTGCATGTTTATGCTGAACTGATGATCACACCTGTTTAAAAAAAATCAGCAGATGGTGATTGTTTTGATCTGTTTACACAGCATCTGTAACATCTGTTTCCTTAATCACTTTCCTGCTTTGCTTCTCTTTAGTCTGACCATGTTTCACCCTCATGCATCTTAACTCAACTCCGTGCTACAATCTTTATTTTCCATTCTGCCTAGAACTGGACATTAAACCCTTCAGTCCATGTACTGTTTAGGAGAAGAATAAACTTAATTACATTTACATATATCCCATCTTCATTTGCCTTGCTGTTTAATCCATATCCAATCATACTTACTTTTTTCCTTATTTACGTAGTATAAATTTAGTCAGAAATATCATTTGTTTGCACATGACAACGAAAAATATAAGATCTGACATCAGGTGTCTTACCTATGAATTAAATGTGATTTTGTTGGTGCGTTGGCACCCTTACATGTTGTCTATTCTCTGTCAGCTACACCATCTGAATTCGGCAAAGTGTGCGATGCCTATACTTTCCAGTGCGCCAACGGAATATGTGTAAGCTTGGAGTGGAAGTGCGATGGCATGGATGACTGCGGGGACTACTCTGATGAAGCAAATTGTGGTGAGGAGGATGAGCTTTTAGACCCGGATCACTCAAACACACACACACACACACACCGCACGCAGTGCTTGTTGACAAATCATGTGGAACAAATGCAGTCACTGAATGAATTATATTCCCATTCCAATATACTGACCCGCCGACTGTTAATTTAAACGGTAAACAAGTGCAGTTATGCTGAGGCTGCTCGTTCGCATTGCAGCTGCTCCCACGGAGGTGCCAGGCTGCTCCAGGTATTTCCAGTACGAATGCAAAAATGGACGCTGTATCCCTACGTGGTGGAAATGCGATGGGGAGAATGATTGTGGCGACTGGTCCGATGAGGCTCACTGCACAGGTACAGCACAAGATTTAAAAACACACATTTTTATTTAAAAAAATAAAATAAAATCTGCATCCACTCGAAAATTCCATGTAACAGGTTATTCAACATTATTAATTGACTTTGTAATCGAACAAATCGATGTATTGTAAATCGCGTGACATTATAGGTGGAGTCACTCCTCATGCTGTGACCCCTGGTCCGACTACGTGTGCCCCCAACCGCTTCCACTGTGGCTCCGGCGCATGCATCATCAACACCTGGGTGTGTGATGGCTATGCCGACTGTCCCGACGGCAGCGATGAGCTCGGGTGTCCAACAGGTACCAAGACTTGTACGATTGGCTCCAGCCTTACTGAAAAATGAATACTTGTTTCACTTACAATGACGAAACTTGATAAAAAGCTGTTTAATCCAAAAGTACAAAAACATTTGCATCTTTCACCTCTTAACAGCAGCGAATGGCACTGTGACGCTGGCCCCAGCGCCAACCCTGGCCCCCCCATCCCCCGGCCACTGTAGCCGAGGTCAGTTCCTCTGTCGCCGACCCCCCCATTGCATCCCAGAATGGCAGCACTGTGACGGCCAGCTCCACTGCCAGGACGGCTCTGACGAAGCCCACTGCCGTGAGTCCCTGCAGTAGTTCCTGTTTAAGAAAGATCACATCAGATTTTGAGCCTGTGTGTGCACACTGAACGGTACATAGAGCAGCATTTTTAATCTTATTTGAACTGTACTTCAATTTTTCCCTGCCATCGTCAAACCATATTCAGAAACGCACTCTGTCAAATAGGTAACATCAATAAAAGAAGCTGCTAAAAGAGCAGATGAAAGCGATGATCAACTTCCTTTTTAAGTGTTAGAATAATATATATTTCCTGGTGGGATGAACACTTAGTGCTCTCACATGTCTGAGGATAAAAGAAGGGACTTCCCTTATTCCAGAAAGGGATTCCATGTATCCTGAAATAATTTGGAAGATTCTGACAAAAGGAATTTTAAGTTTTCATGGCAGGGCAGCCAAGAAGGTCAGGCAAATTAAAAGATTGAAGGTATCATTGACTGTGGGGTGCATATCGGCAAATTTAGTTTTTACTGATGACTTTAATTGGGAACTGGCTGTAGCAGGAATATATGGGTGACAACCGAAAACCATCCTTGAGTTTGGTCAAATTGAAATCTGTTTCTAATGAGGAAAAAAGTGTTTACAGACCTCCATTATTTAATTAAATAATTTCCCTGCCCGAAACTAATCGGAATCAATATACAATTTCTTGTAATCCAAACAAAATCCAATCAAATAAAATTAATTCAAATCCAAATGAGTTTTTGATGAGTTTTGAATGGGAATTAAATCAACAAAAAGCTGTTTTGCAGAAAAAGCCAACAGATTGCGTTGAACCTTCTCTTTTCATCCCCCATTCTGAGACAACAGATGGCAGTAACATTTTATTCCTGAGTGATAGCAGAGTAAGGATATTGTCTTGAAATGTCTGGTTAATATTCGTGCATATAAACATGATGTGTTCTACAAAGTCAGATTTTCACTCAATATAGACCAGGGGTTCCCAAAGTCGGTCCCCAGATGTCACTGTCCTACAGGTTTTAGAAGCTGATTCACATCAGCTTGCCTTTATCAGGCTTGTGAACAGCTTTTGAACTGATCCATTACATCAGAATCAGGTGCATCCAAGCATCTAAACATCTAAAACCTGCAGGGCAGCGGCCATGAACTGGGTGCAAGACTTACAGAAGTCAATCGTAGACCTGCTTTCATGTGTCCGCAGCCACTCCCGGGCCTCTGTTCTGTGTGAACGGGACTCGATGCTCTGACGGTGAAGCCTGCGTGCTGGACAGTGAGAGGTGTGATGGTTTCCTGGACTGCTCCGACCACAGCGACGAGGACAACTGCACCCGTGAGTTCAAAACAGCATCACTGAGATCTTGAGATCTTGTTTTTTATTCTAATTGGACGTTTGACACCTGTAAAACCCTCACTGAAGGATTGGCCGCTTGTCGCTTCAAGTTTAATGCAGTCTACTGCTGCCCCCTGGTGGTTGTGTGTATGTGTGTGTGTTTTTTTTTTCAAAAAGAAAATGAATATGACCCAATTCAGATATTAGAACTGCTTCCTGCTCTATGCCTCCCAGCGGACACACTGGCCTACAAAGTCCAGAACCTCCAGTGGACGCCAGATTTCATGGGGGCCATCACTCTGACCTGGTCCCGTCCCAAAAACCTCCCCGTGAACTCTTGCTACTTCCTCATTTACTACAGGTGAGCCGAGTCTCGATGTACCTTTAAAAAGTCTTCATATTCTTGAACTTGTTATAACTACAAGCTTAAATATATTCCATGTGGTGGACCAGCACAAAGCTGCACACCTGGAGGGAAAATCATGCACGGTGTTTAAAATATTATTCCAACATAAGTCTGAAAAGTGTTGCACTACGGTCACTGAGAGTTGGGGTTAAACAGCAGGACACAGAACCTAAAGGGTTCCTTTGACAACTCTTCAGATTTCACTGTGATTGGATTTGACACAATGTGGGAAACAAGCCCAAAGTTAAAACACCTCTGACCCCAATTTCAGATTTTTGTTTAGAGAAAAATGTTAACCTATTTTTAAACCGCCTATCATTTTCCTTCCAATTAACCATTCAAATTAAATGTATGTAATAGAGTTCAAGAGATATTTACTTTTTTCTGAGGCGTGTAAAAAAATCATTAGTGGTTTTGTTAGCAGCCTTCACTTTTTCTGATGTTTTTCCAAGATTTGGTGTTCTAGCCTCACGGCCCCATTACTGTGGCTCTGGGTTTTTGTCTGCAGGCTTGTAGGGACACAACAGTGGACCATCATGGACACCCACAGCAACAAGACCAGCTACAAACTGACCGTTTTGCAGCCGGACACCACCTACCACGTGAAGGTGCTCACGCAATGCCTCAGCAAGCTTCACAAGACCAACGAGGTGATCACAGTCAGGACGCCAGAGGGATGTGAGTATCACCCGGTCCTCCTACTCATCTAGGCCTTTGTGATTGCTTTTATTGTCATTTTATGCTCCCATTCTAATAGAGTTTGGATTCCAGCCCACACCTGACTTCAGGGTACTTTCAGGGCAGACTCTTTTCATCCAGAGTTTTTGGTCCAGAGTTTGTGTCCTTGGATGGTCTGAAAAACTCTGCTGCTTGCCAAACAATTGAACATGAAAGTGTGGGTTTTGGCTCGCTTGAATATGAGCCATTTTTTTTACAGTGGGAAAAAATAAGCACAGCATGCAGGGAACCAGAGAGAGGAAGAAACTACATTTCTAACAGTTTACTGTCTTCCCAGTTTCATTAGTTCATGGATAATGATCCTAAATTCCTGCTTCTTGTAGAGTACATTTTCTTTGCGACCACATCTTTATTTTGACTCTTGTTTGTGTGTCGTGCTATAGTGCCTGACCCCCCCAGGAACCTGCAGCTGTCGTGTGATAACAGAGAAGAGGGGACCGTCGAGGTGTCCTGGAATCCTCCTGACAAAGGACACGGCCTGATCAGGGAGTACATAGTGAGTTGGTTCTCTCTCTGGTTGTGAAATACATTCACTAAATTAAAAAAATTAAAAATCCAAATGCCACTTTTAGTCCATTTTTGGAAATTGTCACAAAAACATTGCAATTGACGCATTTGCATTTTTAATTGGAAAGGTATGTATTAAAAAAAATCCCTTCCTGTAACCTGATCCCTCTATCAGTCTTATTTGTGTCTACTTAATCCATTCAGTTATGCAGTAATTTAACATATTACAGACCCAGTTTATAAATAGGCATGTTTCTCAATTCTTTATCTGTTCATATTTAGAAAATATCTAAGGATACAGATTTTTTTGACACTTTTCACAACATTTTGAATGTGTTGCTGCATGTAATTCTTAAGTTTCTGTATATGTTGTACGAATAGGTTAACACAAATGAACATTTTGAGGCAGCTGCTTTTAGGTTCCATCAGCCATATTTGTGTGTCATTGTTTCTGTTTGTTGATAGGTTGAAAACTGCGAGCACGGAGGTCTTGATTGGACGTCGCAAAGGTCCACCGAAACCAGCATCAAAGTGAAGGAGCTGCAGCCAGATATTCTTTACAGGTTCAGGGTAAGAGCCAGCTCTCTCAAAAATTGTACAAATGGGATTTAAAAAACAGTAAATAAAAAAAAAAAGCCTTGGGTGTTTCGCTAATCTTTCTCAGGTGGCTGCTGTGACCAGTCGAGGTGTTGGAAACTGGAGTGAGATTAAATCCATCACCCCTAAAAAAGGTAACTGCGTTCCAGTTTTAAATGTTGATGTGGAGGACATGAATACTACTATATTTAGGTCATTTTATTTTCTTCTGGATCATTCTGTCTTGTTTCCTTGTTCACACAAACATTTAATCTCCCCGAGGTGAATATTTGGTCATTTTTGGTGTTTTATTATTATTATTTTCATTGATGTGGTGTTTGTCTGTCACTTGGTCACTGCTTGCCATTGGTCACTCCTATATTGAACATTATATTAAAGCTGAAAGGTTGTGACTTCTTTCTGAGTACATGTGAATGCTCCCTCGTCTGCGACTCCGTGTAAAATAAGCAGCCCATACCCAAAAGGAAAAAAGAAACCCCTGACTGAGAGCTGCGGAAGATGAAATCAGATTTTCTATTTTAAGTAAAACCCACGGCCCTGATCTTCTTTGTATAGGTTTGTTTTTAGGTCATAACAGCTGGAGCTGTGAGATGTCCTAAAAAAGGCAGTTGATCATTTTACTGTTTTCCGTCGGAAAAATAAAAAAAGGACTTTTGCTGAACCCATTCACCTTGAAGTAGAATGTAATTTTATGAGGCGACATAACCCTTACTGCTAAAATCTCTGATCACACCATAGACACCCCATCTAAAGTCTTTTAAAGAGCAGTGGTGACTGCATTTAATTAAAAAAACACTGACGAGGAAGCATTAACTGATTGAATTTGATCAATTCTGTAAAATAAAGGTGATAATTTATGTCTAGTGGAAATAATAGGGAAACTAAATAACAGTTATTTAAATTAAAAAAAGACACAATGCAAATCGAAAGTGATTTGTAATGAGTTAAAGATGTTGAAGAATTTCTCTGCAAATTAGAGTAGAAAATAGACGTTTTTTATATGAAACAAAATCGGGATGTTTTTGCTTTTGGCTGCTTGCACTAAAGAAAATTCAGGATTTCAAATAAAAGCAAAGTATTTCTGCCGTGTGCTTGTTCTTCCGCAGCTCTGCCACCTCCGTCTGTTATCGCCGACAGCATCACCTCCGACTCCATGAGCCTGTCATTCAGTTTGAACTCGCAGTACGAAGTAAGAGCCGCTTTTTGAATGTGTCCTTACTCTATTAATCCCTCCTGCAATTTTAAGATTTTACGGCCGATGCGTTGCTCTGTTGCAGGTGAAACACTACGTCGTGATACTGTCCTGGCAGTTTGATAGCCACGTCAAGGAGAGCCACAACCACACAGTCCAAGACAGAATCCTCAAAGGTTCAGCGATGTGTTTTTCTTACTCGCGCTTAGTGATCAAGTCTGTAATAAAAATGTTCAATTTTGTAATGTCCTCCTTTGGGGGGGACTGATAATAACCTCGATAAATCCCAAATCCCACCCCATGCATAAAGAGATGCGGTTTAAGCTAAAAAGAAATCAATGTAAAAACGATTTAGTAAGAACGTGTAGATGACATTTGCACGTGAATGTTAAATAGCTGCCGGTGTTTTATCTTTAACTGTGAGTCTTGAGCTGCAGAATCAGAATCAGAATAAGATTTATTGCCAAGTAGGTTTTTAGACTTACAAGGAATTTGCCTTGGTGTTAGGTGCACAACACAACATTTCTATGAGAAGCAAGAAATAAAATGTAGAAATAAAAATATAGGACAGAAATGATAAAACTGAAAAATACAATCTTTAAAAATATAGATCCGAATGTACACATGAACAATCTTTAAAAATATAGATCCGAATGTACAAATGAACAAGTGCGTTGTGTTTGCAGCCACAAACCTGACAGCGGGGACTTTGTACGAGGTGGCTGTGTGGGCCCACACCAGCATAGGAGACAGTCCTACGGCCCTGTCACAACACCAGACCGTCGGAGCCCAGCCCGAACGGCCCCTCCTCAAAGCCAGGGCTCTAAACCAGACGGCCGTGGAATGCAGCTGGACCACCAATGGGCCCCCTGCAGAGGTACAACCTACAGACGTGCTTCCTTTGTACTTAAATCTAATGTAAAATCGGAATGCCGGCCATAAATGGTTCCCACTAAACGTATCTGCTCTCCTGTTGCTCTAAGAGTGTGTGACACCAAGTTCAACTGATTAAAGGAAGAAAAAATACCATAAAAAACAACACATCTGTTCCAGTTACAGCATATCTGTCATGTAACTGCATCTGTTTTAATTGTTTGAAAAATATTTAAGGCATTTTATCAAAGATGAGGGCACTAAATCTGCCTGAAATCCTTTGTAAATTAGGAAACGCTTTGTCTGTGTGCTTTGGTTTCAGCTGTACGGCGTGTTTTATGCCACGTCTTTCCTGGATCTATACCGGAGTCCCCGTCAGGTCCGCACCTCCTCTCTCAGCCTCACGGTGACCGTGGACAGCGATGAACAGTATCTCTTTCTGGTAGGTCCTTATCCAGTACCTTACCTTTACAAACCCCTTCTCACTGATCTATTTTTTTGTCTTCGGTTTGATATTTGCATACTTAATCTGAATGAACGACTAATACTGTTGTGTGGAACTAAACTTTTAATCATGAGTTTTGTGAAACAATGTAAGCAGTCTATATATCCAGCGTTAAGTCATGAGAGACATCCAAGCAGATGTCTGAACTTCCAGGTTTTCGAGGTTAGACACCTCAAATATTTCATGCTCCCGAGTTTTCACACGTTGCAAAAGGTGAAATTTGAGTCGGTAACATCTGTTAGGAAAACAGAGGCTGCCTCCCCCCAATTTCTCCTCCGAAATAATACCAAAAAATTCAGGCAGAGTCGGAAATTATTCAGCGTGAAGTCTGGTGAAAACAGGAAAAAACTCATCCGGGATGTACTGCAGATCTACACTATCACCTCTGTTAGGTGACGTTTGAGGTGAGGCAACAGTCACAGAAAAACTTTTGTGAAGAATTCATTTAGATGCAAATGTTTTAGTTTGGTATTCAGAACTATAAATACACTTCAAACTAAGTTTGAACAAGTGCTGACAGATTCACAGGCAGATAAATCCATAGGCCCAACCTGCCCGTGACAGCAGTTCGGAATGCTCCCCGCTGTGTAATGTTGAGAAAAATGTCTTCAGGACGCTTTGTAAAGTTCCAATGCACCATTTGAGGCCATCTGTTGTCAGAAAAATATGCGTTCCCAATGAGTCTCCGTCATCAGTGTGAATTCACATAGTTAATTGTTGTGTTTTTTAAAATCAGCTATTTCTATCCAAAGATAGAGCAACCAGGACGGGACAGACGTCACTGGATAAACTTTAGGAAAAATAACTACTCATTAAAAAATGTGCTTAATCCACAAATATAGAATAAAACAAAGAAACAACACGATTGTCGATTTTTGTAAACTTGTCTAATGAAGAGCTTGATTAATGATTAGCTGATTTTTTTGGATTTAGGAATTTTACAGTGAAGGAAAACTAAAACTTAAGTGCAATTTGTGAAGCTGGTTAAAGCAGCGTCTCCATCTTTTCAGGGACGTTTAATGTGTATTTGAAGCTTTACCATGTACAATGCAATGTCTGTGCTTCTTTGCTATAAAAACCTTTGGACCACAGGGACCCTTTTGGTTTTATAGTTTACATGATTTTGAGAGAAAAACAGACTTTAGCACCGTTAAAAGCTGAAGCTGCCTGGGTTTAGTCACAATAGTAAAGGAAGCCACCCCTTCATTTCCCTCCCTTTCAATCGATTTTCTGACTCTTCAGGCTCGGGCTGTCTCTCCCTACCTGGGCCCCCCCTCTGACTACACGGTGGTTAAAATGATTCCCAATGAGAGGCTCCCACCCAGGAACCTCCACCGTGTGCGGATCGACCGGACTCAGGCCACGCTGAAGTGGCAGCCGCCGTACGACACCCCCGACGCCCCTCTGGTACTGTTTCCGTTTTTCTACAAACACCTGTCCACCGGGACAGAATAGGTTTTTTATTACTCTTTACAATCTTTGATTCTGCCTCATTGTAATCCAGCGGCCTGTTTCTGCTACTTTTCCTTGTGTTTTAAGACCTATGTGATCCACGTGAGGGACGTGATCCGGAAGACGGAGCACGACTACAAGCTGACCACTCAGAACAACACGGTGGAGTACCTTCTCAAAGGCCTGGAGCCCGGCGGAAGGTACAGCATCTCTGTCCGCCTGCGCAACATGAGCAAGGAGGCCAGCTTCACTCTCAGCACAGGTGTGTGATCAGTGTATTACTGTCTCAGGTTCAGTTTGATTAGTGTTACACAGCAGAATTGGCTGAAACAACTTATCTGTTCAGTTGATACTAAATGGAAGCAGCAGCTATTTAACCCTATAATGCCAAATGTATCATATTTGATACATACGTTTTTTTAAGTCTTTTGGATCTGAGTCTTTTTGTATCATTCAATGGTAAAAGCTTTGCTCAAACCCCTGTTGAACACATTCAGATATACCTGATAACAGCCAGAAGAAGACCACACGAAAATATATTTTGGAGTTATTGCACGCTAATTTGATCAAAATAACTTCTGTTTTTTTCTTCATATGTTGTTGAGGGGCCAAAGAAAGACTTCAGACTAAAAAAAATCCAATATTCCTCCTATTTTTCTTGGATCAGGCTTTAAAGGGTTAAAAAAGAAAAGAAAAAGAAAGGTACCTTTTCAGGTCAAGTTTGGGCCATCTATAATATTAATACAGTGGATGAAATAAAATTAAATAAGAAGATCTGTATGGCTGCTATCACCTGCGTGGATGGATATAAATTCTAATTGACCTGCAGGTTTTTTTAGAAGGTAAAATTGCAAATGATCCCCAGAAGGAATATGAAGGACTCAGATATAACGTTTCCCTTCTGTTGCAGTGCCGCTTCCTGCTCCGGAGGCCTTGAAAATATTGACCGAGCAAGATCACGTGTTCCTCTTCTGGAAAAGCTTAGCGGTGCACGACAGGGGCTTCAATGAAAGCAGGGTGAGCTGTTACCCACCATTCACACGTTCGTGTTTAGGGAGATGTGGGTACGGACGTTGAGATGTATGGCTCTGCTTTTCTGCCCATTTGTGCTCATTGCCGTGCGGTCGACAGGGCTACGAGGTGCACGTGTTCGACAGCGTGACCAACCAGACGTCGTACCTGGGCAACACCACCGAAACATACCTCCGCATCAGCAGCCTTCTGGCCGGACACAACTACACCTTCTCGGTGCAGGCCCGCTGCCTGATAAACGGCCAGCTGTGTGGGGAGCCCGCCCTCCTGCTCTACGACCAGCTGACAGGTACCGAGGATCAAAACAAACCCCATTCAGACTCCTCTGGCTCACCTGTGCCAAAGCGTGGCGCTAACTGACTTTTTGACAACTCTGTATTTAAAAAACAAAGATCTTTGGGCGGTGTTTATTTATTTATTTATTTATTTAATCAGGACAGTGCACATCAATGAACAATCTCATACAGATTGTAAATGAGCCAGATTATAGCATAGTTGCTAGTTTACATCTGTCGTCCTGAGGCAGGAAGACCAAACAACACAAAATCACAAAATACAAAATCAGTCCAAACACACGTTCAGACAACGACATTACAAAATTAAAATGAATTCAATTAAATTCAATTTCATTTATATAGCGCCACATCACAACAACAGTTGTCTCACAGCGCTTTCCAAACAGAGCAGGTCAGACCCTACTCTGAAGTTAACTACAGAAACCCAACAATTCCCACCATGAGCAAGCACTTGTAAGTTAACACGTGTTGTAAAAGGCTCTCTTCTGGTCTGGCTCAGGCAGCAGCGAGGCCGCCCGCACCGAGGGCCACTCGGGGGACACGGCGGCGGTGGTGGTTCCCGTCCTCTTCCTGCTCCTGCTGGGAGTGTGCGGCGGCCTGGTGGCGCTCTACCTCAGACACCGCCGGCTCCAGAACAACTTCACCGCCTTCGCCAACTCCCACTACAACTCTCGCCTGGGTTCCGCCATATTCTCCTCCGGGGATGAGCTGGGTAAGAGATTGATATTTCTAGTGTATATGATTATATCTATATTTGTGATGTTGTCGGAGAGATGCATTAGTTGGACATTTAGTGTCAGTGGTATATGCCAATAATATGATTTCCTCTGGAAATCAATGCTGTGATAATGATACTGTAGCTATCACCCTTTGGTAAATGGATAGTTGTGTCTGCTTGTATTGACATAATAGTTTATGTTTTCTAAACTCTTTTGTGCTCCTCCACCAACATACACTCCTGATAAGTTGGAAGACAGTTTAGGAGTCACATTTACATCACTACATTAAACATATCTTTTGCTATTTGGCATAAAAGATGATAATTCTGAGGGGGAAAAGAATAAAACAGGCCTTCGTTCATTCACTGGCTCTGATGGGACTTCGCTGAATTGTGAGGGGCTTTTGTAATTTCCTTATTGACACGAATGGGTAATTACAGGATCAGTGTATGTTTTGTCACTAGCTTCTCAGGATCATTCGGCTTGAGTCTCAGTTATCGTGAGAATTTAGACTCATGATGTGGCAAATATTTTCTGTGCTATAATCACAGCACAATGAGCTCTTTGAGATGCTTCCTTCTGCTTTTGGCTGGCTATTCTCCTTCAGACGACGGTCAAACTGGAGTTAACTATTTTCCAGGATCCGGAAAAATAAGGTGTTAATTCTGCTGGTAAAGTGATCAGTTATTTGCTGGTCAAAAAAGGAGTCTGTTATTTTTCCGAATTGATCATTTCCTTCCAAAGCAAACAAAAAAGAACTGATAATGGAAAGAACCCTCAAAACATCTGCTTATTTCTAATAAGGAGTTGCTAGTTACTTGTTCACTCAACTTGTTAGCTCAATATAAAAGTCAAATCTGAGTGATAGCTTGTTTACAGCTATCAGAAGTATCAGATTGTATCAAAAATGTTATCATGTTGAAATGTTTGCCGAGGTAAAGAGTGTATGTTGGCAGCAAAAGATAAGCTTTGCAGGACCAGTTGTGAAACAGCGTGAACAGCCAGCTTCCACCACGGCTGATGCTGCCATTTCCAGGGAAACGCATGACTTTGTTGGTTGTGCAAAAGATAAAAGGATGACAATAAAACTGTGGAGTCATCAACTTTTTGTAAATCATCAGTAATCTCCTTACACATCCTGCAGAGCTTCAGATTACGAAAAGGCAGAAAACATGATGCAGTTATGCATGTTTTACTCATAAAACATTATATGAAAGTGCACAGGGAACTCCAAATAGGGTCATTGCAAAAGCTTCCTGAAGGGAACTTGTTACTTTTTTAGGGTAATAATCTTGTGTTTTGATTAGTTACTATAAAAAGTGACATTAGCCAAAGCTGTTTTAAATAGATAATTCAAGAGTCTTCAAACATGAATAAAGCCCCAGAAGTAAGACACGTTTTTTAAATCGCCTAATTTTTCTTCTTCTTCTTCTTCTGCTTCTTCTTTAGGGGATGACGATGAAGACGCTCCCATGATCAGTGGCTTCTCGGACGATGTTCCCATGGTCATCGCGTAGCAAGACATCCCCCCCTTTTACGCTTCCCACCCTGCTTCTGCTCCCTTTTAGTCCCCTTCACTCCTCATCTCGGCGCAGTACAACGGAGTGCAAAGCCAGCAGGTGGAAACTAACCGCCGCCTCAAATCCATCGAAGGGAATCCCTCCTGGTCCACAGGAAAACATGAAGAAAAAAGCAGAAAAGCGCAAAAAAAAAGAGAATTAGATATTTTTCAAAGATACGATGCAC
The DNA here is from genome assembly GCA_907169785.1 of Menidia menidia. NCBI lineage: Eukaryota > Metazoa > Chordata > Actinopteri > Atheriniformes > Atherinopsidae > Menidia > Menidia menidia. The sequence goes on along the minus strand of CAJRST010037777.1, from coordinate 18,602,105 downwards.
TTTTTTGGATGCGCAATAACTTATTTTTTATAACGTTGAATGAGTATATCTATATATATATATATATATATGTTATGGGTCAGCAAAAGGACTGGAGAAGTGGTCGGTAGCTGAGGAAAACTGTGAAGGATCTGAGTTTGTCCTGTAGGGAAAGAGAGACCCGATCTGAAATGCAAACTCACTTTCTATTAGAGCGGTTCGTTGCTTAAAGCCAAAATAAGAATCTAAACTGGAAAAGGAAAGGAAAAGAAAAACACACACACACACGTAGACACATAGAAAAACCTACGAATATATAGCCTCATGCTGTATTCACAATGTACAAATAGAATTCCTTTGGGTCTGCAAGGGTTAGATTTCTGAATATGTAGCGGTGGAGCCCCGTTTGAGATTTGTGGAAGAGCTACCCATACACCACGCGTCATCCGAAGTACCTGTCTTAGTTACATCGTCTGTGACTAGATAATCGACGAACAGATCTGTGATTAGACTCATCACTGGCACCATGTAATGTCGTCATGGAAACACTTTTCTTTCTCTCACCAGCACACTGTTGTATGTAAGTATGTATGTAGAGGTGACACATGATTAGAAAACGTAATATTCCTGGCTCCAGGGCTAAAGAAAAAACCTCGGAGCATTGCCAAGATGATAGAACCTATTTGTAAATATAGGCTTTTAATATGTCCTCACCTTGTAATGCTGCACCATATCATTCTGTAAAAATGTTTTCTTTTTAATTATTGTTTTTACAAATCATTCAGGACCACAAAAAAGATTTTTACCACAGCTGTGGTCGTAGATGAAGTGTGTTTGGGGTTCTCAGGGAACTGTGTCAGAGCGGCACAGTGCAGCACCATCACCACCACCACGGCTTAGGCGCCACTGTCCATCTACTGTTAAATAGGTACTGAAACGTCGTTAAGGGGTCAGGGGTCAGCGGTCAGCTGCGGGCAGATCATTGTTGGCGGCCCGATGAAGAATCATCAGGCATTTATTCACGTTTCGCTCTCATTTAGGTCTTGGATTATTGTTATTTTAGATTACTTTGGATTTCCACTTTGACCTAAATAGATTACTTTTTTTTATTTTTGTGGAAATAGGCCCATTGGGTTCATGGGATTACACCAGAAAATGGCGCATCAAAATTTAATTAAGGGCTTTTTTCCCCCAAAAACACACAACGCTTTAGCTTGTTCAGGTAAGAAAAAGATTAACAAAGTCATCAATTTCTGTCATGTGAAATAAGAATTTTCACGTTATATGTCAGTTAATCTCCTTTTTCATGCTAAAACTGCTCTGTATGTGTAAAAGTAGCTGTCTTTTTGACCAATTACTGTAAAAGTCCGATACATAGGTAACAAACAGTCATCACATTCCCCTCAACCTAAAGTAATTCGATCAAATAACTGTAAATGTCTGAACAACCTATCATAGACTCTCATAAACATCAAGACAAGCAGTTTTCCCCCCCACCGTTGATCTTCACGGACAAGCATGATGGATACTTTTTGTTTTTTGTTTTTCTCTCGTGAAGGATTGCGAGATCAGACGTGGATCGAGCCGTTGATTGTACAGAAAGGACCGTGGTGGTTATTATTTGTCCTTAAATGTGTCACCACGCACCAAAACAACAAAAAAACAAAAAAAAAAACATTGATTCTGCTCCACTTCACGGCCGATACCAGCCCAACCTCCCCCCCACGACTCTACTGCACTCCATTAACCGATGTCTGTCTTTTGCCTCTGGGCTCGAGCCATTTGAACTTTGAAACCGATGGTGTCCTGCTTTTTATCGAACTGTTTTTTTTTTTGGTTCGTAAAGGTGTCTCATGAATGTATTTTGTACATAAACCTCCGAAGATTTTTTTTTTCTTCCCCCCCAGCTCATGATGCTACTTCTCGCCACCTGTGAACTCAGCGCACGCTCTGGTTTGAACTGGTGAAATCACTGCTTTCACAGTGTTTGCACTCGGAAGAATTTCGTCTGTTCGTTTCGGTTCGAAAACCCACTCCCAGAACATTCTAGAACGGTAGAGCCCACCTGTCCTTCCTTGCATCGTTAAATCCCGTCTATTGACCTGTGAGTTTTCCTTAAGACTTAATCTCGTTTGTTTATTTTTGCTCTGGTATTGAGGTACTTTGTTCTGTTTCTGGCCTTAAAACTGATTTCTCTTTCGGTACAGATAGTTTTTTTTTTTTTTTTTTTTTTAAGCCTGTGTGACGTCTGTTGTCTGGTTTTGTTTTGCCACACAATGCCTTATTAGAACACTTTTGTGTCCGCGTGTATTGTAACACTCGTCTGAGAGAGCAAAAGTACACAACGCATGCGCAGACTCACACGCTCAAACTGTACACAAAGCCGTGGAGTCTGAAGAGAATTTGACCTTTTAGGGCATTTGATCATTTTGTCATATCACTGCTTCCTTTCCGTGCCCTTTTTGTCGTGTCGGCCGCTTTCCGTTTCAGTCCGATTTTAAACATGTATAAAGTCTAACTGTTGGTTGTAACGTGACTGTTTACGCCCCACCTGTCTTAATGTCAGCTCTCGTCAAATAGAGTTTGATCATGTTGAACTTGGCCATGTGTGACATTGTTGATGTTTTGCTTGCTGGTACTAGACATTGCAAGAAAAAGAAAAAGTTTAGCGAAACAGTGTGAGGTGTTTTTGAAAAACCACTTATGCTGAAATAAACTTGGTGAAAATTCCACTGCTGTATAGTTAGTTACACATAGTGACAAAAAAACTGATTTCTCAAGGACTTCGAACATAAAAAGGAGATTGGAAACAGGTTGATAACGAGGTCATTGTCATGAATTTTGTGATTTATGAGTTGAGCTCTTCTTGTAGTTTTGGTTATTTTATTATCCGTGATTTTGTGTTTTTTGTCGTAGATTTTTCTTTTCTCCCAGATTTTTCATTTGTTTTTCTCTTCCGGGTTCCCTGTTTCTTACCATTTTCACCCTTAGTATTTTTTCAATCTGGTCAGCTGCTCTACTCTTTTTTTGTCCTCGGATGCCTTCATCCATTAATCACCCTCCTCCTCCTCCTATAAGCTCTCCTGTTTCTATCACTCATTGTCATCCGGGCACACATCCCTATTCTCTGCTATCCATTTTCTCCTTAGTTTGTCAGTTCCCACTGTTTGCTGTTTTTCTCCTTCATCAATCCATATATATATATATATATATATATATTTACACAAACACGCACATATAGATGTGGAACTCCTCTCTCTATAACTTCTGCCTTCCACAGAACCCAGTTTCTTTTACTTTTTACTGTATGAGGGTTTGCCCTATAGGCAATTTCTTTTCAATTTGGAATGTTTTTAGACTTTGGGAGAATGCCAGAAAATATCAGGGGGAACTTGCAAATTTCACACACAGTGGCTTCCGGCCAGAATTTAAACTAGGAAACCCGTCAGCTTTGAGGCCATGGTGCTAACCACCTCAGATTTAAGATTTTGTTCAACAAAAATCTAATTTCCGAGCGAAATGTCTGGCTCACTTCATTTTTGTTCATACCAGTCGCATAAAAAGGATTTGTCAGAGGAAAACTTCATCCAGAAGACCCTGTCTTGTACCAGTAGGAAAACTAAGGTATGTGTCATTCTTGAACCTCCTGACAGGACAAAGAGCTGTACTGGAAGTCTGAAATCTACAGATTGAAAAGCCACTGAAACGTGTTAGACACGTTACATCGTTCGGCGATACGAGAAGACATAAAAATACTTCCTAAGTGCTGATTATCTAATTGCATGGAGGTAACAACTAATTGAGCCGGAACAGATTTTAGATGAGCATTACGTGAGATTTATTCAGTTACTGTTCATTTCCGATGCACCACCCCTGAGGCAAACGGCATCTGGACAAACTTTCTTTGAAATTTTCACCTGATTTTTTCTTCTTTCTGTGGGTGGAAACAAATATCTGAAACATTTTACACTTGTTATTGTTGGAAATTGGTTGTTGACCTATTGGAGCAGCTAATTGAGTTTTCCAAAGCCCTAAGAAACACCAGGAAAAGATGTCTAGGATGCTCAGCAGGAACAAAATAAAGGAAAAGGTGACAGGGGATTAACCCATCTTTCCATTTCAAAATGAATGGTAAAAACCTTACATAGAATATATGCAATGTTAGGCTTAACTTACAGACTGTAAATGAATCAAACAAAGCACTGATCAAACTGAGCTCATTTTAAAGCCCATATATCCTTAGTGGGCCCATCCAGTTCAGGCCTCAATCGGTGGCGAGCCTTGTGTTGATGCCACCGAAGCCTGGCAGCGTTCGTCTCGCCCCTAAAGCGGGCCTCAGGTTGCCGAGGAACAAGGACCCGTTTCACACAACAGAATCCACGGAGCTCAGAGTCAAACCGAGTGTGTGTGCGCAGTCATGTTCGTGAGGTCAGGGTATTATTTACACTGTGGGGACAGGAATCTTTTTTTTTTTTTTACATGCCACATTCTGAGGAAATGTCACTTTGGAGTGAATTAAAAATATTTTTTTATAATGTAAAAAGGCTTCCACACAGTTCAGTTTCCTGCATCGGATATATTTCAAAACTGTGGGTTTGAATAAGAATTTAGATCAAATATAGATAACATGCCTGTAGGTCAGAGTTTTTCCACAAATATAACATGAAAATAATTTTATTACACCTTCAGATGTTAGAAGACATTTGCACAAGACCCCCAGTTTTAAGGATGAGGTGGGCGGAATGTAATGGTCAATATTAAAACTGCCACTCCTACATGCATAAACATCAATATCAAACCCTGTATCAGTCAGTAATGATAAATATAGAAAAACGGACACATATCCTACAATCTTTCACACTGTTTATTATTAATGTAATGTTATTTTTTGCATGATAATGGCTTATGTGTATTTGTCTGAAGTTTTCTGATACTGATTATTTAAATTTTCAAAAAAATTATGTTTAGTAAATTAAAATAAGGCAGACTTGAGCAATTATCTGAGTTAATAAACAAATAAATATTGTACTAAGTATTGTAAATTTGTTGTGATCTGATAAGATTGATATTATATTATTTCTCAAAATCTCTTTTCCAACCATGCCCATTAAGTTGGCATCAACAAAATTTGCAGGTCATTTTTAGACGAGATGTTTTGACTTCTAACTTCACGATGCCTGTGTAACAATTATAAGCGCTTGTTAAAAAAAAAGGGTTTTTACTCATCATTAAGTTTTGACGGCCACCTTAATCTTAATTACAGCACTGACCTGCTGGTGGTGCTGGAGGAAAGAGGAGAAGCCAAAGATATTAGTCGTTTCATGCTATGTTCTACCGACACAGACTGACTGACTGGCAAAATAGCAGCGTGGTCATCAATACAGCTACTACAATCACACAAAAGCCTTGAATATGCTGAAGGATTTGTTAAAACTGAAAAGAGAAATCACACAACTGCTTCACAACGATGCTCAGTGGGCCCAGATGTCTCTCAGTAAAATAGAAAAATGTGGTGTCACATGGTAAGAGCTAATATTGGCTAGAGTCAGATTCCAAAAAATGTAAATGTAAAATAGAAAATTATTAAAATAAATAAATAAATCAATAAAAAGGAACTGCAATTCCAGGTCTGAGTCTGTTGGTGAAGTCATGTTCAATGTATGTGCGCCGTTGCCATTGGATTATCCTCAGGCTGTTATTACATAATGTAGTAACACAAAATGTGTGCGCTGTGAAGACAAATTTCTGAAATGAGGACTCTAATGTGCAGAATGTAAAACACATGCAAACACATAGGCAGAGAGCGATTACATAAGCGGAGTGCGCTCATGTGGGAGGCTGGTTGCTAATGCGGGGCTCTTGTCAAAGGTCACATGGGGTCAGACCGCTTCACAAACGCACACAAACGCGCACAAAATACACTTCTCACCTTTCACAGGTCAAGAGGTGGTCAAGAGGTTTCCAATTGTTTTCGATTGGAGACCGTCAAAATTCAACGTGAGGTTCTCAAGAGAAGCGGAACAAAAAGAAGAGTAAAGAGGAGTCAGAGGTGGAAAGAATAAAGAGGAGAGTCCTATCTTATCCTGACAGTCCTCAGAGCACGTCTTTGTCATCAGAATAAAGGAGGATTATACAGGTCTGAACACAGACTGTACTCTTTTACAGTCAGCTGACAGAAAGCCATGTGGGCTGAAATGGGATAAATCAAGTATGAAGAAAAATGTTCGTTAATTTTTAAAGCTTTGCCCTCAACACATTTGACACTGGGCGTTTCAGATACCATAAATTGATAGTTAGATAAGGGAATTGTGTTTTTTTTCATGTGTTGGTTGTATTTCTGTTTTACTGTCGATCACAGTAATTGCAAATATGTATGGAATCAGCTAAATCTCCAATTTTATCACCATAGTTACACCATATTATGAATAAGATCTCTGCTTAAAGCTCCCATAAAAGAATTCAATATAAAAAATAAGAAATAACAATTGACATTAGTTAATTTTGTTGTATGCAATTCTCATTCTTTGTATCGTTGTGCACCAATAAAAACATTCTATTTTGGACAGAAAATAGTGAAATAAAAGTTTAAATAAAATAAAGAACTGATCATCATCTTTCTGCCTCTATTTTAAGATAGTTCATAGTTATTTTAAGATAGAATAAAGGGTTTTCCTGGTTTATGCAAGTTTGATCAACCTTCATTTATTCTGTTAACTTGCTAATTCTGTATTTAAAGAGTTGGAGAGTTAAAGTAAAAAGTATTTGAAGGAGAAACCTGCAGAGAGTGGGGACTGCTTAACAAGGAAACATGAGTAGACATAAAGCTTGTGGTGAGGTGGAACTGTATTCACTCAACTGATTTTAGCCTTTTTCTAACAAGGCCGACAACACAAAGATGACAAAGATGGTGAAAGACGGTGTGCTATCCTTCAAGATATGAACGTCAAGGAGGAAAAGCATACAGATCAAACATTTAGCAAAATAGGTAACTGAAATAAATGCTGTTTCTTAACCACAGCTACACAAGAAAACAGTGTTCAAATCTCCAAAATGCTGTAGACTTAATGAGGGCTCAGTATTTGTGAGATAGTTCCATTTGACTGGCAACATGACATGCAACCTTTTAAAAATGTTTTTTTCTTAAATCCTTTCTTTTAACACGTCCTGATGCAAAATCCATCCTTACCCCTGTGTCAAACCCTAAAAAAGACTGAACACAATGTTTTAAAAATCAAAAAGCCGACAGACCATATTTAGACGGGTTGCCACATAATGACAAATATGGAAATGTCGCCATTTTCAAAGCAAATTGAGACAGTTTTAGCTTTTTGGAGCTTTGAAAATGTGACTGTCATTTGATTTAGCCACATTTGTATGTGATTTGAAAATAAAGACATGCATCTGACGGAAAAGTTAATGTATTTTAATACACGTTTACTGAGTCTTTATATTTAAACTGAATCGTGGTCCACCGTGGACACAATGTTGTTTTGCAGTGCCATTTTACAAGCATATGAAGGAGCTTTTTTTGTAATGTTAAGAGGTCCTGAATTGCTACCATTAGTGTGCTTATGACTAGTAGTTTTTCTAGTGGCATTGCTGTAATTGCTGTGTTAGTAACCAACCCTGACTGAGCTAGTTTTTAACACACAGCTATGAAGTGTGATAACAGTCTGGCCCAAACAAGGCCGTGGGTTAGGATTTATAATAGCCACCAGACAAAACAACTGATAATTGTTATCTCTCCTGTTTAGACAGATGATTAAAATAAATACCTTTGTTGATGGATTTGATAATTACAAGAAAATCAATATAATGACCACCCTTTCTATACACAATACAGTGATCTATCCCAAACCGCTGCTCATCAAAGTATGAAGAAAACCATGCCATGGTTCACTCTGCCCTCTGGGACCAAATGACCAAATGACCAAAACCTTGCAGTGTCCACACTAATACACTGATGTCCGTATTTTGCATGTGGACCTTGTCAGCCACACTGATATAGAAGTACAAGTCAAAGAAAGAAATTATTATTATTATTCACCTCTTAAAACTCTCAGGAATCTGAGAAAGACTTCTTTTTTTTCCCCGCAAGAAAGAATTACAAGTTTAGAAGTTTTTAATCTTTGATGAGTTTTACAGCATATAGGTTTCCATGGTGATGCGGAGAGACTAAGCCAAGTGCAGCTATTATTAGATCAGAGACCTTATTATTTCTTAAGGCTTTTTATAAGACAGAGGCACAAATGTGTTGAAAGGGTCAAATAAAGGAACAAAAGACAGATTTCTTTTATGACATGTCTTTCATAACAGTTCAACAATAGGATTCTCAAAGGTCAACATTGGTTAAGGTTTTGAATAAAAAACACTTAAAAAAACACTGTACTTATGTACTTTACTTGATTCGCAGAATTGAACAATAGCACCTTAACTGTTGCACATTCACGGCCTGTTAATCCTCTCAATAGAGTTTCTTAAATAACGGCATTACATCAAAGAGAAATTCTTTGCTGTGGTCCATGGATGTCTTGGTTCAGTGCCCTGCTTGCAATCCGTGTCTCTTGGAAAGCTCTTCTCAATGCACATAGCATTTATCCCGATTCCAACACCTTGTGGTTGTACGCTAAGTGGAAAGAGGGAGGTCTATATTCAGGAGGAAACAACAAAAATCCAGGAGTACTTCGGGAAATACCCACAATGCATCAGCGACTCCAGTTGATCTAATAACAACACCATAGATCTTCATCCAGATAAGTATTTCTAGAAACTGCAAAGATTTCCTTTAGTTTTTATACATCTATAAATGACATATTGATAACAGGAGACACGCTATCTTGGCAGTGTCACAATATTTTTTTGTCGTATGGCTTTTTTTGCTACTTAAAAAAGCTATATTATTATGTGCATCCTCCTTATAGGCAGAATTTAAATCGAATTTAACAACTACATGTTTGTACATATGAGGAGGCTTCTACTATTCTTCCTCTAATTTTTTTATATGAGCCAGGATCATTTTAGTTCAATTCAATAACAAAAAAAACAGTTTGCTGCCACACGCTGCTATCATGAAGCTCCACATCTGGGCCGCAGAGATACTTCCTTGTGTGTCCAGGGACACACAAGGAGCCAACAAGCATGACAGTCCATTATCGCTCATCATTACCTGCCTGCAGCTGGCTCTCTGCCCGCACGGTCCCAAAGCCAAGTAACAGGGAGGCGTCAGAGCTGTTCCTGCATTCAGATTCTTCTGTCCTTGTCAATCGTCCGAGGTTATTCAATTGAATTCAATTCAATTTTATTTATATAGCACCACATCACAACAGCAGTTCTCTCACAGCGCTTTACAAAACAGAGCAGGTCAGACCCTACTCTGAAGTTAACTACAGAAACCCAACAATTCCCACCATGAGCAAGCACTAGGCGACACAGGCAAGGAAAAACTTCCCTTTAACAGGCAGAAACCTGAAGCAGAACCATGGCTCAGGGCGGGCGGCCATCTGCCTCGGCTGGTTTGGGGTGAAGGAAAGAGAGGGCAAGAGAGAATGGACAGAGGGAACTGAGAGAGGCAGCCAACACAGCAACACATAGACTAGATGAAAAATGGCAATGATATACTATGATGAGGTTATCCTCTCATCTACCGGTGATCTCAAATTCCCCGTGACGGTTAAGGGCAGAAATGTTTTTTAAAAACTCTTCCCTATTTTGTGTTCCTATTGCTCCTGCTCTACATCCTGTCTAACATTGCTGGCAACTCTTCCACCCACATGATTATCAATCATCACACCTGTGAAAATAAATACATTTTAAAAAAAGAGGCAGCAAAACCAGAATGTAAAGCTAATAGAAAAATAATTGAAAAAAAAAATATATATATATATATATATATATATATATTGCTATATATAACCTTTATATATATATTTTTTTTTTCAATTATTTATAAATATATATTTATCTATTATTTATTTATTTATTTATAGATAGTAGTAGGATTTTAGTAAATATACTTGTGCATTTTGTTTAACTGAACTTTCGTATGTTTATTTCATCAGTTTGGCCCCTCTATCATTTGATGGTAAATAGTGTGAAGACAGCTGCTCACAATCTGGCACTTGATCACTCTCACGATCACAGACATATTTTGAAGCCCACACCTCTCAGAGAAAGCCGTTTTAGTTTCTAACTTTGGAGGTGTTTTAGAGTCCTTGAATGGCATATGGCTGCTATTTGTGGTCCTGTGCTTTATATTCAAAGCCCCATCACTAAAATACTGAGGTTCTTGAGTTAATCTCAGCTCTGCAATTTACCGGTTCATTCCGCAGATATCTTTTCAAAGCCTCCCTGTACAGCACTTTTAAATTAAGGTAGATATTCACAGAGTTTTTCGCAAGCCGATGCATTATTTTCACTTTTTCAACACATTCAAAGAGGAAATTGTTTTCCAAATGCCACAAGTTTTTGCTTTTGAGAAATGCAAGCAAGCCAACTCACCTGGACATATGATCGGTCAGTTTTCACGTGGAACATCACACATTTTAGAATGTCAAAGCTTTAAGAACTTTATCATTCTTGGTAGCTTATCATGGGATTTTTTAAATGTATTTTTATGCAATACAATCATTGACATCTTTGCGAACACAATCAAAAAACTAAAAAATGAAAGTGTTCAACTGTTCCAGACTGTAACCTGGACAGAAACAGCATCATTGTCCAAAGACTGTATTCAAACTAATGTAAATCATTTACGAAAATGAAAGTAAATACGCGATTGGGACACTACATAAAATACTTTTGTATATTTTTGGCTGAAAGAGAATGTCGGCCATGGCTCTTTTAAAGCAATGTACAGGATTGCCCCGTGTTCAAGTGCTAATGCTGCTAGAATAGTTTGACCACATGTGGCAAAGGGGGCACCACTGGTCTGCGTGAGGATATTTTCCCCTCAGAATATCTCCACACACTTGTTTTTAAGGAGACCGCTTTGTAATTGGAATCCTCTAGCGTGCGCGTCTTGTGTCACCAAATGGAAATAGACAACGGTGGAGCTGGCCGTCTGCGTTTGGGTCCTCGTCGCTGGCCAGAACCTGACCTCCAGGAGCTGCTGTTGCTGGACACCTCCATTTGGAACGGCAAGTTGTACTCCCAGGTGGGGCTTCCGCATGTCTGAGGGTGTTAATGCGTAGTCTTTCGGTTTTCTTTCTGCCGGAGTATTCCTGAGGAAAATGATCCGTCTAAATGTGCAAACTCATTGCCTCACCATCCTACTGAGTGGGGGAAATTGTGCCTGAGGCCCCAGGTACGTATGTCAGGGTCTGTTAGGGATTTGTAGTTTGCAAAGTAGCCATGGAAGGTGTGTGTGTGCTTTTTTTAAAACTCTTTCTGAGTGTTCTGTAGCAATGATGGTCCCAGCTGCCACCGTCTTTCCTCTGTGGAACTCATTCTTTAGTTGTCCCCAGTTGGAATTGCTGTGGGTTTCCACATGCACTCCATCATGTTTGAATTTGGGTTTATTTTCAACATTTTGTTTAACATGTTTATGTGTGTATTGATTGATACTGCACTGCATTCTTTTCTTTTGATCTGAGCAAATTCAAATCAGCTCTGTGTTGATCATCAGAATCTGAATCAGAATCAGAAATACTTTAATAATCCCAGAGGGAAATTATTTTTGTTACTGGCTCCATAAATAAAACAGCGGCATATACATATATACATGTCTGCACATATATACATATATATATATATGTATATACAAAATTCCTCATATGATATAGATAGATATATAGATAAATAAAAAAGAAACTATATGTATATATAGGTCAAAATAGGTATGTTATTTATATATATTTTTATATAGAATAGTATAGTATAGTATAGTATAGAATAGTTTAGTATAGTA
>CAJRST010037777.1:18564053-18590211 GCA_907169785.1 Menidia menidia | reverse complement strand
ATAGTATAGTATAGTATAGTATAGTATAGTATAGTATAGTATAGTATGTGTATACTTTTGACAGATATGACATCCCAAACAAAAAGGCAAAAGAACAAAAACCGAGGGAGTAATTGACAACAAGGGGAAGAAAAGCCACATTTCATGTCAGTGCAACTTTTGTTTGACCTCTAAGAAGTGTTGCATTACAGCTGGCTGGAGTGTGTGTGAAGAGGATCCCTGCTGTTTCCACCATTAAACCAACCCCCCCCCCCCCCCATCCATGATGTTGTCATAGGGCTGGTGAGATGGAGTTCTAGAGGAAGGAGTATAGGGAAGACTACAGAAGCAGAATACATATAGACACACATCATATAGTCCCTGGATGCTTGTTTGGCAAAGTGTTGTGGGACATGTTTGATATGTGTGTGTACGTGTGCATTTGTGATTTTCTCATTATATGTCAACTAGCTGGACTTTTTCAGATCCAGTCTGTCATTAAGGGCTCACATTGAGTCTGACTCAAACCTGTGTGTGTATATCTGCAGGTATTCTTGTTTCCATCTGCAATGTGAGAAGACGCCCCTCCTCACCCATCTCCTTACTCTCTCTTCCCCTCGGGTTCTCAGAAGGCCTCATCTGGACACATAAAGGAGACACTTGTTCTCAACCTTGTGCCTCGCTGCTCTGCGCCATTGTTCTGAATGCCTACTGTTAATATCCGTTGCAAATCTGCTTACTTTCAGATTCCATCGATACGGGCGGGGCGGGACGGGGGCGGACAAAGAGGCGACTATGGCTACGACTCGTTCAAGGCCCGGAGAAAAAGATGCAAACAGTGTATTCCTTGACTCTAGGAAGCCCGCTAACAATGGCTGCAGTGTGAGGCCGCGCGGTGATTGATTGGTCTGATGTGGCACTGTGGGGGATGGATGCTGCAGACAGAATTAAACAAACAGAGGTTGAGAGGAAGTGGCATGATTTAGCTGCTGAAAATGAGAGGGGATGGATAAAAGTCGCTATTGTGGGTTTGCAGCTCCTTTCGGTAATAGATGAATTATTTCTTGCTGTGTCATCATTTAAGTCAGGCAAGAATGAAAACTCAGCAAATAACAATTTGCAAGTAGTATGGGAGACTACGAGTCTTGTTAAGTCTTGTTTTTTTTACATTTAAAGCTGATCTGAATGCATAAATAATCTCACTGACTTGATGTATATCTCTTAGGGTATATACGTCTTTTTTCCCAGAAAAATATAAGAAGTGGGCAACCAGAGAAAAACATGCCTGTGGCAAAATTCAAGGAATCATATTGACAACAGAAAAACAAAAGGGAGCAATAGACACAGTCTGAATTGCTAACTCTCATGATGCTCCATCTCAATACGGTGGTTCATTTGGCATGGCTAAATTCAATACATTTTTATAACATCCATGAAGATGATTTTCCTTTGTCCACATTTCCAACCTCCTTCCAGTGTTCAATGATTTGTTCCGTCGATCTTTTGGGTTGTTTTGATATGTTGGTAATGATAGTGGATCATTATTTTGTGAATACCTAAGCAGAAATTGCATAGTTGCAGCACTCATCCTGTGAGGTTATGGTTATGGTACTTTTGGTTATCGGCCTTTGATTTTCCGGGATAGTTGTTTCTCTCTGTTTAATGTTCCTGAATTTGTATTTATCTAGTAAATTTTGTCTGTTAAAAATATATTCACGCTGGTCTTTGTAGCCTTGTCTTTTTTCTATTTTACATTTCACTCATAGCTTCCTCAGTTTGTATGCAATCCATTCACTCAACAAGTTCCCATAGTATTCACACTCCTCGGTTCCCCAGTCTTGATCAAATCCTTCCTTCACAAACCATCATTTTCATCATGTAGTTGTTTCTTGTTTATTTTTAGGTTTTTCTGAGTGTTTAGGTTTAATTGATGCTGTTTCCAGCTTGTCTGTGCTTTTATAAATAACTGAAGTTGAGATTTGAACTCCTTCTGTCAGCAGCGTCTGCATTTGGGTCCTCAGTTCTTCATTCACCTTGAAGTTAGATGTAGCCGACGCATCCAATAATCAAACACAGAGATGCCGAGCTATTTGCTTTGTACTGATCAGTCATTTAACCACTCTGAAGGCCATATATTTTCTAAAACAATGAACAAGAATTATAATTTCCCCTCTACATTAGTTCAGGTTCAATAACCTGATGCTGCAACATAATTAGTGAAAGTAAAATCTCTTCTATGAGAGATTTTTTACCTATTTACATGGTTGAATTCAAATAGATTAACCAGGCAGTGTATAGTGAACCATGAAAAAGTAACCATAAATATCAATATCAATTACAATCGCAATCATCTATTTTTATTAGTGACTTAATCCGTTCACAAAAAGACAAACGTGAGTAATTGTGCATAATCAAATGAGAAAACTGAAAAGACTGAAAAACCCTGCATGGTGTCAACGATTTACTTCATGATGATGAACAAGACATAATATCATAGAGAAGATGAAAGTAATGTAACATCATCACATGAGTTTGTGGGCCTTTGCTGTCACCGGACACTTTTTTGTGCTTTGAGCTATTTTCTCCGTAGTTTATTTTAACACAAAACCTATTTTTTACTCAACAGGACATGATAATGTTAAAACAGCCTCATGGAATGTCGGGAATAGTTGAGTAGAGAAGATAATGACAGTATTTTTTATATTATTATATTGTGTGCTTTGTCCTTGGTCAGCTTGAGGTCATTTTTCTTAGCAGGTGCCCAAAAAAACCAACAAAATCCCCAAGAGTGGAATATTCCCGTTGCCACGATGGATATGTTATGATCCTCTCTCTAATTGCTCTTCTTACATACAGTCTTCTGTTACTGCCATAAATCTTTAAATCCCCTCCCAGACATGTGCCCTTCTCCATTAATCTGACAGCGACTCAGCGTGTCAGCTTAACGAACGCTGTGGTCACCTCTGTTGGAAATCCAGACAGTAATAATGATCGTGCGCTGCGCAGAAATCCAGCCGAAGTGACGGATGAACTTTTTCCGGAGTTAAACAGCGGTTGTTCCCGCCACTGTGAGCGCAACACACATTCAGCGGGCAAAAAAGTGCTCACTAAAAGTGGCAAAAATACATTTTTTGTGCAAATCAGACCTTTTGGAGAGAACACGCCCGCTAATGTGATCAGATCGGACGTATCTGACCACTGCTCTGGACGGGCTGCTGAGGTCATATTCTTGCTGTAATGGACTTCTCCACATTAGCGAAGCAGCCATCCATTTGGAAAGCGAGAATGCTCTCATTCAGTCTGTTGCTTTCAGCTTTTTGTGCTAATATGCTTTCTCTCCAAGTGTCTGTAGAGCTCTTTCCACGTTGTCAATGCTGTACCATAGCTCTGGATCTGACTCTGTTGTGTTTAGGCTGGGTTGGACATTAAATTGAGGCCTCCAAATCTTGATTAAATGAAATTTCCATGAATCAATGCCGCTGGAGCTTAAAAAGTAAGATGGTGCAAGGGCTCAATATGTCAGAAAAAGATGTGAGCAGTTAATCTGATTAAGAGAATTCACACTGTCCAAAGGTAAAATACACAATCTTAAAAGATCTTAATATTTTTATATAAATTGTTACTTACTATTAACTGTTACCAATTCAACTGAATTAGTTGCACTAAGTTATTCCATTTGAACGTTGCCTTGTGATGGATAGAAAATCAATGTTGCTTTAACAGAAAAAAATGTAAAACAATACAACAATGTTTGCCTGGCTATTTTTCTCTTTTACATAAATAGATACTTTGTTATTAGAATTCTCAAGGGGATTCAAAGATAAACTGGGTCAAGTCTTGACTCTTACTGTGATGCTCACAAACTCAACAAGGAACATCATCATTCATACTCGTTTCACTTTTTAAGATGCAAGAAGTAGGACTAAAATGGAGTCATTTACGTACCTTTTAATGTGAGAGATGTTTCAGTCATCAAAACTGTAATTTAGGAGAAACATGTAAAGAAATTGAAGCAGTCTGTCTGTATTTAATGGAATTCCATCACCTGTCCAAACCCTTCAAACACAGAGGCTGCTCTGTACTTAGTAATATCTTACATGGGATTTTTATTCTGTGAACTCAAACAGGTCCAGAAAATTGCTGCTTTTATTATTATGTAACTGACCTGTTGGTGCCATTTTCTATGGAGTAATTTATGCTCATGTTTGGTTACTATTTTTGGATGATTTTGGTTCTATGTTTTCATAGAATATTTATGATTGCAGTTCCACTAAGTTATTGCTTCGCTAATTTATAATTGATTTTAGTTTAATCTGCATTTATTTGAATGTTTAAAATGATCTTGACTAAATAGCTCGCGCTTTTGTTGAATGTAAACTGACGTTTTTTGTCTGTTTAGAATTTTCAGTGAAGACGGGGTGAACACACCGTTTTCTAACGTTGTTAAAACCATAACACGCGTAGACTCGTTCTTTCCGTCATACAGAGTGGTTATTTGCATTCATCAAAACGAAGAAATGGTCACCAGCCAAGAAAGGACATTTAGCCACTACAAGACCTATGTTGAAACTGACTCAGAGTCCTGCACATATTGGCTTCATCGCCTGACTTTTGTAGCCTTTTAGAAAACTGAGGCAATGACAGGACTCAGCAAAAAAGAGGGTTGTCTTATAGGTTAGTCCACCATCCCATTCTCATCAAAATGTTGTCATGTTGAGGTAAACTACGTACTGTGTTTACCATTGCCATTCAGCATTCGCTTTTAACATTAAATTTATAATAGAATGTTTGGTTCACGTGTCATTTCTTGAGCCGGCCTAACTTTTCTAACTATAAACATGTCATTCTTAATAACTGAGAATAATATAGTACATTTTCATATCTAACCATAATAAGCACACATACAAAGTATTCAACTTTTGGCACTCAAGATTGAAAGAAATTCAGGGGTTAGGTTTGTTATGAGATGATAATACAACGGAATAAATTTCGGGTTTAAGAGTAAATAACACAAGTGAACAAACATGGGTTTGTCCTCCTGTTTATTAGGAAAAGTGTTGAATACAAGAGCTGTACAAGTTAGAATGTTTACTAGAGCTTCCACACTCTCTACACCCACCTCCTCTGATGCTTTTAAGACTTGTTCATCACACGCTCTGCTTTCTTCTTCTGTGACTCTGTTGTTAAGGAAAATGTTTTAAGTAAAGCACACTGAAAAATAAGATCAGCAATGTTCAGCCTCTAATACATATAAAAAACATACATGTGGCTTGGAAACATTATTAAATGGAAAACATTCATCCAAACGGGTAAAGGAGTTAGGGTTAGGGTTAGGGTTAGGGTTACCCTAACCCTAACCCTAACCCTAACCCTACCAATATACTGTACCATGAGGAGTTTATACGTTTTGGGTCAATAAACACAACTTTTTTTAACTTTTCACAGCCTAGATTCTCTGCCTATTTAATATTTCAGCTAATTCAAAGCAGATTTTGCTTTCCACCATACCGATTGACCAGACACAGGATACCTAAATCATGATTTAAGGATCCTTTATCCCTCTAATGCCTAATGTATCATATTTGATACATACAGTTTCTGACGTCTTTTGGATCTGAAACTTTTTGCATCATTCAGTGGTAAAAGCTTTGCTCAAACCCCTGTTGTACACATTCAGATATACCTGATAACAGCCAGTAAAAGGTTACACGGAAATATGTTTGTGACTTATTGCACGCTAATTTGATCAAAATAATTTCTGTTTTTTTTTCTTCATATGTTGTTGAGGGGCCAAAGAAAGACTTCAGACTCAAAAAATCAAAAATTCTTCCTATTCCTACTTGGATCAGGCTTTAAAGTGTTAAATATGTATATATATACATACATGCAAAAATATGGCACATTAGAGTCCTTTCATTTGAATTGTTTTTTTACATTTCAACTGTAACAGTCAATGCCGAAACATTTACATGCAAGTAACTCTTCCTCTTCCCAGTATGTATAGTCATTGTTCTCATATTTCACAAATGCTTTGTGGGTTAGTGTGACCAGGCCTAGCTTTTTCTGAACAATGGCTCTATCCCTGTGAGCAGTCATTGTGTCTGCTGTGTGTGTGTGTGCGGGGAAAGTTCTTCCCAGTGATGAACCCATATCCATTTAATTTTAGAAACACTGTCTGTATCTACGGGCCTCGCCTCCCTCCCAATCTCCTGCAGTTAATGAAAACATAACAGTGTTTAACTGGTCTGGGCAAGATCCCCCATCATCCCTCAGCCATACCCCCCCCCCACAGCACTCCACATGCCACAACGTCAGTCAGACCCATTCAGCTCCCGGCCTACATATCACCCAGGCTTGTTCTATCGCTCCATGGACTCTTGGCCTCCGTTTACTTGTCTAACTTTCTCGTTCATTCTCGGGCTTTCTCACCCCCAGTCTGAAAAGGTTCTGCTACCACCCAAGCTTTAATCTGACTACATTCAGGGTCCCTCCAATCTTATAGCATCCTGACATTCTTCCCATTTTCCCCTGTCTTGTCATGGAAAATTCATTTTTCCCCCTTTCATCATTCCCTCACCTTGCCTCTCTCTCTTTGCTTATCGCACTGTGCTGTCACTTTTCCATGGCTGTTTTTGATTCAGTAACTCAACTTCTTTTTTTCCCAGCAGCCCAGTGTGGGCACGATTCCTAGTTCCTAGTTCCCCTGAATGCATCTTTGGAGACATGAAGCTCTACCAGCTTTCAATCTTTAAAACAAAACACAACACAGTCAAACAGACACAAACGCACATCATGTACTTTTTTGCACGCATGCATACATGTAAAAGAATGCAGATAATCTAGTTAACCCTGTAATGCCAAATGTATCATATTTGATACGTACGGTTTCTGAAATTTTATTCGCCTCACACCTTTCAATAATTTAATGGTAAAAACTTTTCTCAAAATCATATTGTACACAATCAGATATACCTGATAACAGAGGGCAGAAAACTAAACGAAAAATCATCTTGACTTATCGCATAGTAATAAATTATTAATATCAAAAATGTATTTCAGTTTTTTCTTTTTACATTTATTTGGCCTTTGTTAAAAGGCCAAATAAATACTTTAAACCAAAAAAAAAAGTAATTTTCTGTTTGTTTTATTCTTTGATCAGGCTTTAAAGGGTTAATGTACTTGTGTGTATGGGGATTTGGAGATGAGTTCAAATATTTATTCAGTTTTGCGTTCACTAAAACTCTAAACTGCAAATGAATATGATTGACTTCACAAAAGCAAACACAAAAGTTTTTATTGCTTGCATAGAAAGTGGGGTCTGGAATGTTTGTACTGCTTTAAATTCCATTACCAAATGGGAAAAAGTAATGATTTAAAAACAAATAAAACACTTTTTTTTTTTTTTGGCAATGGGAAATGGGTCTAGAAAGAGACTAAAACACAATTAAGATACAGTATATTAATAAATAATTGAGTTTCAGTGTCAGTGTTGGAGCTCTGTTGGGTTTTTGACAGGCCGGCTTGTCTATACCCTCTCCACTTCTACCCCACCTCATCCTCTTTTGTTCTCACAGGACTTTCTCGGAAGTCTCCGCAGACATCATGCTTGAGTTGATGCGATTAGTTTTAAGGCTTATAGGATATAGATGAAAGAATACAGATGGAAGCCCTATGTTGGCTTTTCCCACTGACAGTTGAATAGGCACTCTGTGCCTATGAGAATACCTCACAGCTCATTTGCCGGGACGAGCTTACCGCGCACAGCGCCAAACATGGCCACTTCACATAAAAAAAAAAAAAGCTGAAGAGATGCAATGGAGGTCGTTCACTTTTAGTGAATAAAGCTGTGATACTTTCATGTAATAACTGGTTTAAAGTTAGATACACTGTACTTAATCTGTGTTTTTTTAAATTTCTTATTTATTTATTCTCATTTTCATTTTTTTGCTTAATTTGATTTAATTTAACATAATACTTTTTTGCCCTGTAAGATGCTGGTAACCTTAATTTCCTGAGGGAGTCTTCACAAGGGATCAATAAAGTACTGTCTAATGTCTAAGTCTAAGTCTAAGATACTTTACAATCACTTATGGAGCACCTCAGGGTTTTGTCCTAAATTACTTTTTCAATATAACTGTGACAAATCCTTATTATTAATTAATTAATCGACCACCGCTTATTCCTCGTAGGGTCATGGGGGGGGGGGGGGCTGGACCCTATACCAGCTCACACAGGTCAGCAGTCCAATCGAAGGGCCGCAGATAGCTGAACACGCGCACACACACTCACATCCACTCTTATTGGCAATTTAGAGTCTTCAGCTAACCTAACATGCACGTTTTTGGGTGGATGAAGAAAACCCGAGTTTCCAAAGGGAGCCCGATGGTGACAGCAATTCAAATAAATTGAACAAAATATCAAGAACAAATAGCAAACCTTCTTCTGATTATAACAGTCTGTCTCATAGACCAGCAGAGCAACCATGCTGGTAATTATCATGTTGCATAACCTATTGAAGACCTGCCGTCTGTAATCTGTGTCCATGTATATTTGAATCAGTTCAAAAACTGATAATGATTGTGCTGAAAGAATGTTTCGACCTCCGCTGCTCGCGAGATCAAATGTGAGTGAAAATTGAATGACTTTCTTGTCTCTTTACGAGAAGAACCTGTTAACCTTAAGCATGTTTCTTTATTTGACTCAAAATGGAATTTGAATTCTATAATGAATTGATGATACAGCTTTGCCATAAAGTGCTGTTTTTACAAATGAACAATTCGAAAAGGAATTAGTGTTCAGAGATCTTAAATATTTTTGTGTGTAAACCAAATCCAGACCTAAGTAAAAGTGTTCTCCTGAAGGGCCGCTGTACTACTGGGAGGACAGTCATTGGCATAAATCTCATGTCTCACAAAGGTTGAAAGCGGCGCATTAACTGCCTTCATCCAAAAGATCGACCTCGTGGAGCCTTTGTAGCTTGTTGAATGACAGACTTCCAATGGGAAAAGGCTCACAGGCATTTTTCCCTCATGTTGCTCGTAGGGAAGGATAGCAGAAACTGTGAGTTGTATTTACTGACATGAACAAACATCACCGACAGCATTTCTTAATAAGAATCCATTTTCGGTATTACTGGAGTCCACCCTTAGTGAAAGAATGTTCAGTTATGGAATGGCATATGTGAAAACTTCTGTTCTTGTATAGACTTAAGACGGTTGTGAATGAAGACTTTTTGTTGACTCATTACTTATAATATGGCTGCAAAACATCCTTTAGATGCAGCTAAAAATTGTTTTTACCTCAAGATTAATTTCCAGTAGCTGTTCACTATCCACTAGCTTGAAATGATAAGTTACAAGTCTTCCAGAGAGACGAATAGACTAAAAAATAGATGCTTCCTGAAACTGTAGCTGTATGAAGCTAACTAATGTTTTGGTCAATTTTGACCAATGCAGTGGACCCATGTCCAGTAAATGGACCCATTTACTGGACATGTTTCCCATTATCTACTGAAGAAAATTCACCAATGATATAGAGATTATTAAAATTAGAAAATGGAATCGATATAATCTTATGTTATAACATGTCTATTGAAATATCTGCATGTTTACATACTGTTACTGGTATTTCATTGCTGCTTCCAGATTTTTTTTAAAAACTGTCTCAACAGACAAATTACCATTTAAAATATTGCCAAATTCAATTGACCTTGCATTGCTTTTTTCACTTTTGTGATATCTACAAAATCAGTAACATCCTGCTGTCTAAACATACACATTTTTACTTTAAAATTGGACTGCTATGATTCTTTATAATTGGACTGACCTGAGGTTTTTGTAAAAGTCTCCATCCTATTCAAAATGCTGCAGCCAGTTCAATTTGTGGAATAAATCATCTTTCTCCAGTTCTCGTTTATCTTTATTGACTACAGAATTCAGAATAGAATTAAACAGTCTGCTCGTCACGAGAAAATAAGTTTTCATCATATCTTGGACATCTTGTGTTGCAATATTTTCCAAACAAAACACATTTGAATCCATTGGTTTCCAGCTTTAAATTGAAGAATTGAAGAAAAAAGCTGTGTGAAACCAGTGTGATATGGTAGTAAGCCCCACGGCATTAAAGGATGCTTGGGTCTTTTTGTGTACGTTTTCTCCTATCTCATGTTAAGGTTCTCTATCTGGGTACTCAGTTTCCTCCTATTATCCAAAAACATCGTCCACTGACAGCTGGGTAACTGAAAAAGCGATTGTAGAAAATGGATGTACTGGAATAATTAGGAAAACCTCTTCATTAAACAGCAAATTCAAGAAGCTGCCACTGTATCTGTAAAACCTCATTAAGTTAAGCTAAAGTTAAGGAACATGATTTTTCTACTGCTCAGCCTGGATCAGTTTGCTTGGTGTCATATGTGTGCAATAGCAGAATTTTACCTGGAGGGAAGCTTTTGTATGCATGTTACAACAGTAAACATCCTGGATGTCAATTAGCATTGTATTTTGGAGGTTTTTGACACATTCTTAACAGTGTATCCTTCAGGTACATTTTTATGTCTCGCCAGTATCAGTTAGTGATTTTGGAAAAAGCGAATGACTTTTTCTACTGCAACAATGAGGTGGTTTTATTAAATATAAGTCATCTTTTTCAAGAATATTTTATCTCCGGGAGAACAGCATCATAGGCTTGAAGGTCTCTGGTCTTCCAGGTGTATTCCTGCAGTTAGAACTAAAAAACAAGCGACTTTTAAACCCATATCAGGGTTATTGCTTGTTCACAGTGCAGGAAATAAGATCTCAGCCACAAATCTCCTTAGGGTATCTTCTGTTTGGAAAACAAGAGAGGGCATTCCTTTGCCCATATGCTTAAGATAATGCGCATGCTGATGATTCTTTGATTTTTGGGACATAAAAGGAAAACAGCTATCTTGCATAAATGTGAAATATATGACTGTTCATGAGTCTATTACAGCCATGTGATGGTTGGTGACCTATTGCCCAATGTTAGCCCCCCCATGTCCCTACTAGGAATAAGAAATATGGAAAAAAAGAAAGAAAAAAAAGGAATAATCTGTTCAGATAATGGATGAATGGCATCTATTAACATGTATGCAATCTGTAAAAGCTTTTTGCCACCTATCTATGCATTTTTGCTAACCCATGATAAAGTTAAATTCAGTTTTATTTATTTAGTGCCAAATCCCAACAATTATGTTCTGTAGGTAAAGTATGTCCGCTTTGGCTAAGGCACACCAATGTCTATCATCCCTAACCTTTTTAAATACCTTGTTGGGAGAATCTAAGAGTATCCAGGCCTATTGAAGAACAACCACCCCCCCCAGTGAGTTCTGACTCTTTCTGGGTTGCCTCCAAGCTTTAACAGTTTAGATAACCTTCATCTACGTGGCATCTTAATCAGAAGCTTTAGCGAGCGAAGCTGGCTGCATTTGTCACAAAGGTGCAGTGACACTGCTCAAAGCTCCGATTCAATGTCCAAGCTAATCACCTTATCTTTGAGCCCAGCCTCTAAAAAGGAGGAGATCTCATATTTGCGGCCTTTATGCGAAGCTTGTGACCCCAGGTGAGATCTGGAATGAAGACCAACTGCCAAATCCAAAACATTTATTTTCCTTTTTAGTTCTGACAATATGGTCAGCAGATGATGTGTTCAGAAAAATACATTTCTCTGAGGTTTTTAATTTGCTAAATTGATTGACAATGTTTATTGTCAACACAACAAGAAAGACAGTGTCAGCTCTATCGTTTCTCTTTTTAAGACAATGGGAATATTTCCCATTATTTTCAAAGGCTATTGGTCATATCTATGCCTTTGCAGTATACAATATGGTTGTTTTTTTCTTCAACAATAAAAATATGTCCACTGACAAAGTAAAATGTTAATATAAGATAAGCTGTGAAGAAAAGGACACGTTTGTAGTTATTCCTCAAATATCTTAAAGCAAAGTCTCCATCAAAGCTTGGGATAAAACATTGACTCCATATAATTGAAAGCCACCAAAAAATCGAAACATTTCCAAATATTGGATTTACATGTTTGAATAGCTTCTAACATTTGACTTGGTCTGAGATAATAACCCTACTATCAATCCTACCATCTTATTTTCATTGATTTTTTTTGTGGGCCACTTGGGGGCAGTGTAGCAGTCTACAACAATGACCTTTTCCTGAGGACAAAAACAATGAGCTGAATTATGTCAAGACACCGTGTAGAATTTAAGGGAACAGTCAAATGTTGTCATTGTAGTACTATTTTATATTAAATATGTGTCATGTAATCAAAGGTAAACAAAAGGACTTGTGCAGCATTTATGCAGATTTAAGTTTAGCCATGAAAACATTCTAAACAAGTCTTTTAGCATAATATGTTAATCATTCTTTATGTTTTGAATATTCTGTTTTCCCCCTTCTTGTGTTGTTTGTAGGCTTGCAGGGGTCTAGGATGGAGAGTCAGTAATCTAACAACACCGTGCTTTGAGAAGGAGAGGAGCAAAAAGACAAGGGCTTAGGATGGGAAATGGAGAAAGAGGGTGAGCGCAACATCAAGGATAAAAGAGGCGGTGAGAGAGGGAGACAAGGGTAGGAGGTGAGCAGGGTGGTTGGTCGAGGGGGTTAGTGCAGTGGAGTCAAGCTGCCGTCTGGCCTAATGTACTCACAGTATGATTGGCTGGAATCGCTGCTCTGCATACCTGATACTAGGCTCTGCTCTAATCGTTCTTTTCCTGTAGCTGGGCTCGGACAACGCTCCATTCTCCTTTTATCTCGCCCTGCTCCACTCCCTACTAAGATCAGGTTTCTAAAAGAAGAACACCGCCCGCCAGATCTCCATTTCTTTGCCCCCTCACAGTCCCCCTCTCTCTCTCTCTCCCTCACTGTCTCTCACTGTCTTCATTTCCACTCTTCTGACTGCCACATTCTCTGCCTGATGGCAAGAACCTGTTTCTTTTCTATTATCTGAATGGTAAAACACAAAACAAAACCCCACAGCATAAGAGGGCTGCCGGTGGCTGAGAGTCGAGGATCCCCTCCAGGGAATGGATTATGCATTTCAGGGTTCAAGAAAAGGAAAACAAATAAAGACGATGTCAACCGCACTTATGCTGATAATGAATTTTTCTACAGCATAATAAATGTGATTAAATAATGCTAGTTAAAGCTACCATTTCAAAAGTATTCACAAGACCACCGACTTCTAATAGGCTGAAAGTGTATGCAGATTATCTGTACCATCCTGCATTTAAATCCTTTTTATCACATTTTGTGCCCTAAATGGCAAAAACCTCTCTCTCTCTATCTCTCTCTCTCTCTCTCTCTCTCTCTCTCTCTCCAACAAACCCAGTTTCACTGTCCTTCCAGCGCCAACATTTGTCTTTATCTCAAGAAAATTATGAATAAAGTATATAATTGTAAACCTGTAGGTAAAGCTTGTTCCATAGTCAGAAAATAAATCAGATACCATTCGTCATTCCTTTCCGAAAAGACCCATTGTTTCCTCTTCCACCATCCTCTGGATCATTTAGGAAACTACCTGAAAAGGTGATTGTTCTCATGTTTAGATACCTGACCATACTCTCTTGCAGACCAAACAGCGTATAGCCATTTCTTACATTCTTTGTCTTTCGTTTTTTCCCATACACACAGACACACACAGGTATGAGGCGTTCAACTGTATGCTCTCTTGTCTGGTTCTTTCTTTGTGGGGGAAAAAACTTGGCTTTTTCTGTTGCTCCAACTATAAAAATGACCTCAAGTGATCCATTCAGCATCTGTGCAGTCTTGCACTTAAGGTTAAGGTCAGTTTTGTTGATAACAATAAAAAAAAGCCCAGTAGTGTGCCACAGGGCTGCATGTTCTGCTCACTGCTTTTCTCAATGCAAAGAAATCTGCTGTCAAAAAAAGACTTCCACATTCGGCTTATGGCGTAAACCAGTAAGCCTGACCACAGTGCTGATAAAAAATAAGATTTTTAAAAAACTTTCTGGTCTTTTTGGGCTGATAGACTTCTTTTAAAAAGTTCTGTCAGTCCTCCACTATCCTTAACACTTGGGAATGCTACACGCTAGGCTGGCAAACAACATCTTCAGCTGTCAGCGTCATCTGCTGACCTGTCCACCACAGCCTGGTCGCTACTGCTTTAGTTTCACCTTGACCAGCAATACTGGGTTTATGTCTCTGCTCGACATAGATCCTGTGACACCTAACTATTCCATAATAAACACTGCCCCTTCTAAAAAGTGTTAAAAAATAAAATACAGAAGGTCTAGATTTTGAAAAATCTCAGACACATTTTTTAAATAATATATATATAATAAATGTAACAAGGACATGATTATGTGTTCTATTTTAACAAAAGCACAGTCTTTATGCTACCTGATACAATTAATTGATTCTATTCCCAAATATGCTCGGGTAATGATACATAACTGGAGTACAAAAACTAAGGAAAGACTTGATGAGCGGAAATGATGAGCCGTGGTGATTTAAACTTCCTTTACCCCCTATTTTTTAAGTTTACTAGGAAACAGTGGTGTATGTGGTTGCTGTATAAGCTTCATTTTCTACGTTTGTTAAAACTGCTATGTAGTATCTACATTGGAGTTGCTTGGAATGGAATTAGAATTAAATAGAATTTGCGCCCCCCTGACCTTAACTGTCTTGTCTAAATTACTTAATTCTCCAATCTGAGAGTGCTTTTACCACTTTTCTTCGTATAAAGGCAGCTGAAAACGGTGCGTTCCCATTTGACAAGTTCACTGCATAACACAGAATGGAACAGAAAGGCGAAATTTCCTCTGTGCAGATTGCACGATGACGACACCTACAGTTGTGGTCACAACCGACCGCAACTGTCATGAGCAGCACAGAATCTGTGTCACACTAATGTAACTTTTATAAGTGGAAGGATTAAATGACTGCCCTTAGATGCATGATAATATTGTTTAGGCTAACTACTTGTCTGCTCAGTGAGGAACTGGAATCATATGCATCATATACATATACAAATATGTAAGATGCATTATTTAGAAGGTCTCCTGCTACTTCAACTCATCTTATTCGTGCCTCTGTTCATAGGTCACATGTTAAGTTACGTTAGCTAGATTTGCATCCATTTTCTCTCACTGCCAAATGTTTGCTGATGCTATGACACATTGTTCATATAGACACAGGAACACACAATACCATTCATTAGTCTGTCCATAAATGGCAGACATTAAACCAATTATCAGTGTATTGTTTTTCTGTCGAGAAGAGACTCCTGTGTTTGAAAATCAGCCCTATCACCTCATCTCTAGTGTTGTCCTATGTTCAGTTCTCTTTCTTCCTGTGTTAAAGCAGAGGAGACACAGTGTATCACAGAGGCCAGGTGTTGCTGTATGTGGATTCTCAGTGTCACTGTGCACAGTAGGAGGACAAAGACAGTATTGAGGAGCCAGGCATGGAGCAGGGAGCACAGGATACTCTTACAGGCTGAACAGTGTTTGTGCCAAGTCCTTCCTTCATACACACAACAGACGCTGTGTTCAGTTTCTCCCCTCTCTCAGCTTTGTCCTGCCTGGCTTTCTTTCTCCATCTCCCATTCCCTCTACCTCTTCTTCTCTTTTTTTTGTTTAGAGCAGGTTAACTTTATTAGAGTCTGCATCTGGGGTCTAGATTCGAGGCCCAGATAGCAGACGATCTAAGAACAGATTTGAGCATTTGTGAACATATTCCTAAATGTGACAAATAAAGGAATTAAACAGAGACACAGGCTGAATAACATGAGACAATGAGGGAATGACAGAAACACAATTTTTTTTAGGTTGCTTCATATTTTGAACGTAAGATTTGTCTCTTTTTTCTTTTAGAAAACTTGGTTTTCGTGTGAACACCAATGAAAAGATCAGATCTTGTTACATACTGTATATGTAAAGGAAAGCGTTAGATTGTGCTGATATGGAATAAAGGAAGCATCAGACACCTGCATACTCTGCTTTTTAAAGAAGGGAAATGATAGTGTGTTACTGAAATAGGACATTTGAACAAAAGCCATGAATGCATGAAGAAACGCTTCGCTGTCATGGTTACACATTGCCTGGAGACTGTGGCGCTCAGCAATGATGCTCTTAATTGCTTGCATTATCTTATTAATAAAGCTGAATGGCCATTTTGCAACTCTATCATTCCATGTGACATTAGTGTTTTTGCTTGCAGTTTCCTGAATTTCTTCTTTCTTCATTGTAGGCCACCAGTAAATGAAAATTCTAGCCTTGCGAATGTATATTGTACAATAAACTAAAGGCCACAGCTTCTCCCTAATATTAAGCCCACACCAAAACACTGAAACCTCAGTCAACGGAATATCAAATTATATCCCTTTTTTAAAAGACAAAATAGAATGTGATATGTACGTATATTTAGGTGGAGGCCTCTGGTAGAAAGTTTTGGTATGAACAATACACCTTCACTTTCATATGAAATATCTTACATTGGCCAGATACACATAGAATCATTCCAATTTATGTCTTAAAGTATGCATAAAATGTACTTGTCAAGATAAAATCTAGAAGTTTTGAATCAGTTCTAAAAGTCACAAGTACGACACCTAGATCCTTTCATTCTCAAGCCTGACGAAATAACCCAATGGGATATTCAGCCTCATTTCAGCTGATGTGGCTTCAATCTCTCCAACCATCTCTTGCTCAAACCTGCCATCACTCCACATATTTATTGGACTGTGTTCCCAAACACCAATGGCCTCAATTTTAGAAGAACTGACTTTCATTCTTACGACTTCACGCACAGCCGTAAACCATTCCACTTTGTCCTGAAGGTCTCTGCTCAAAAAACAGAATCACACCATTTTCAAAAAGCACAGATGTGACTGAACTTTCCAAACCAGACACCTCTTCTTTAGGCAACACCTTAAGATCAGTTACACCAAAATCACAAACAGGATTGGTAACAAGGAGCAACCCCGATGGAGTGTAGCATTGTAAACTGGTTAAACTTTGTGCCAAGAATACAGACACAGCTCTTGCTTTGATCATACAGGGACTAGTTGGCTATTACAAATATCTCTGGTGCCCATACTCACAACACCCCCCACAGAATGACCCATGGTAATTTCCCATGGGAGACCCAATCGTAGGCTTTTATTCCCCCAAGTTTACAAAACACATGTAGACTGGATGGTCAAACTGGATGATAAATGGGACAGCCACAGGCATTGTCCCAGTCCTCCATGCAACATTAACGGTAGCTAAGACTGTCCAGAGCCTTAAGCATCTCAGGTCAAATCTCACCTATACCTAGTGCAGTTAATTGTTTAACTTTCTTTCTTAAGGCTCCTAAGAGTCTGTATACACTATCTTATACAATGGAGGACATGTTAACCTGAGCATCCATGACAAAGGGTAATAGGAAACAATTACATTCATTGACCCTTGGCTTAAAGAGGCCTGGTACCAAGTACAATGCTTTCAATAGAAAATCTACGTCTAGTTCAGTTAAAAACAGCACACTTGGATTGATGCCATTCCCCACAATCTCACCTCTCCAGGTCATTCGATCATTGCCAATAAGGATCCCAGTCGTTCCCCAGTAGAACACTGGAAGCTCCAGAAGACAGCCATTCCAGGACAGCACCCATACTCTAAAAGGGCTGAGTCATCTGAGCTGTTATTTGGAGGGAACACAAAAAACAGTAAGAACCTTCCCTCCTGTGACTGCTTTATGGTAGCGTGAGTAAGAGTGTTGGTAAGAGTAGCTTGGTTCTAGAGCAATGTCTTTTTATGTTGCTCCACCTCATACAACAGCTCGTTCTTTGCCAGTGAAGTTGCCTGGAAGATCTACACAAAAAACACGTCATGTTTCAAATTAACTCTTATTTACTTGTTTTCTTTAGTTTTAGTGTGAGAAAGCAAAATGTCCAGTCCTAATGGATTTGACAGATATTATCTTTATACTATATCCTCATCAGCAGTACACTTGCTGGATTTACTTCAAGCACCTTTGCACAAGAGTTATGATTTTTTATATATTTTTTTATGGTTTTGCCATTCACAATTGACTTTGGAAAAAAAATGCTTTTACAACAGCTTAACCACAAGCACAGCTGACATTTTGGAAGCTTTTGTATCATTTGGTTAACACAACACAGCCATTATAACATAGAACAATGCTTGTAATTGTGAAATGAAGGAGTAAAAAAGGAAGTTCAACATAAAATTGTATTTATTAATCACACAGTGCTAAACCTCAGTTGCTAACACTGGAAAGCTTTTGAGGTTTGTAATTATTAGGGTAAAATGATAATGGAGACCTAGGAATTGTTGTTCCAACAAATAGTAGTAAACACTTTTGCCAAAATCAATTAAGTTTTTAAATTAATACACTCTTGCAATTACAAATCAACCTAAAGTAAAAGGAATACAAATAAACCTCCAAAGATCAACTAAGAGCATTTAAGAAGCATACAAAAAAATAAAAACAGGATAAATATAAACATTAGATTAAATTTTACTACTAGGGAGATCAGAGTCACCTTGGGGGCTTGGCTGGGCTCAGCCCAAAGAAACAACAGCAAGCCGCTCCCACATGGGCCCACCACTCACAGGCAGGAAATTTGATTATGAGAGCTTTGAAAGACGGGCAAGCAAAGGCAAAGGAAGACCTGGAGGTGCCTAACCCTATCTCCAGCAATATAAACTTGTGCTGTTGTGTGAGGAGAAGCCATACCAGCTAGATATAGTTGGAATGACTTCCAGTCACAGTGTGGTGCTGTGCAACACAATTCCTAAAGAGGGGCTAGATTCTCACTCTCTGGAGTTGCCCAGAGGGAGAGGAGTTGAGCAGGTGTGGGAATACCCAAAATTTTAGAGTATTGACAGGGTTGCATCAGTTTAAACTGATAGGTAGGAAGTTCTTGACAGTGCAGAGAGATCACTGGTACCTTTCACCAATGCACTTTCTGTGGCTGGTTCAGGACCTTACAGTATGTGCCCTGAATCCTGATTGATATCCTTCAAACAAATGATATCGTGCAAATAACGTTGAGCTGCAACAACTGTCAGTTTTTTGTGTAAATATTCAATTACAGTAACGTTATATCACTGCGATAGATTGTCCATCAACAAAGACAAAATTGTTCAAATCCACAATGGTAGTGTTAATATATCTTTTAAACTACCGTAGTTGGGATTGGGTAGAAAATACAAGTTGACTATTTAGAAGAAGCTATTTTTGTTGTAAGCTCAAAAAGGTTGACTGAACAGAAATAGTCTAAATGCAAATCAGGCTCTAAAAATAGCGATAGCTCAGTGATAATAGCGGAAAGGATTCAGTGAATCTTCTTCTTTCAATGTGCAACTCAGAGGGATTTTTTCTCACATACCCGGGGAAGCTGGGGACACGAAGTCTGAACGGACCATGTTCAAGATGCCCAATGTTGATATGACCTTAGAGTTCTGTGGCCTTAAGGTTGTCATGAATTTTCTGGAGGTAACTGGAGGACTCGCTGGCTCCCACAAGCAGTGAGGGAATGGGCCGAGCTGAATAGGGAAGCCTTTCAGACTTGGCTATCCCAGGGGGTCATCTGAAGACTGTGGCATTGGTGTTTGCTGAAGCAAAAACTGGGGTGTGTGAGGAATTCAGTGAAGCTAGGGAGAAGGAGTTTGACCCTAACCTCGAGTGCTAAACCCAAAATCAGGTGGGTGCTGGCCCTAACACTAGAGGAAGGTTGTGGATGGTCTGGTAAACCATTTTACGACTGTGAAAGGGACAATAAAATTTGTTCCTGGCTGTAATTGGCTTGTACCTGAACTGATGTCATCGTCAGGTTGTGCACTTTAAGGATCTCCTCAAGCTTCAACGACAGTCATCATAATTGATTGACATTGGAGAGGATCTTCACCCTTGACCCCCTCAGAGTTACTAAGGGGGTCATGGAATTTTGACAATTAAGTCTTAATGTGTTTTGTAGACTCATAGGCACATGAATGTGTTCCCTGATTGGTTTAGAGGGGGGGAAACCACTCTTGCAAGCTGCTCATTTCTTATTGAATCAAAGCAAGATCTATGTCCGTATGATTTGTATCAGGTTGAATATGCATGATGGATGAAAATAAACTCTAATAAATCTGAAATGATGGTTCTAAACCCTTGGGTTCATTGATGGATCCCTGAAGAAGACAAAAGACTGGTGGCAGCTGAGAATAACTCAAAGGTGAAGGGTGTGGCGCTAATGACCAATACTAAACACAAACTGTGAAAATGAATACTACGGAGCCCCTCTGATGACATGGTCAAAAAAAATTTTTAATTGTGGCCACGAAGTAGTATTTCGTGCGCACGAAATTTTACTTCGTGGCCACGCAATAAATATAACGTGCGCACGAAATACTACTTCGTTGCCACGCAATAAGTTTAACGTGCGCACGAAATACTTAATAATATTAATATCATTCCTGGACAACTGGGTAAGCAAATCGAGCGCGCCTTCTCTAAGGTCTAAGGTAGAGGCATTAAAGAGGCTAAAGCTCCACGATGGAAAGGGACAGTATGATAGAATTTTATTTTAGGCTGGGAATGAGCTACAAAGACATTCTGAAAAGCCTGGCATTGCAAGGAACCGTCATTACCGAGAGACATTTAAACAGGATATTGAGAGCCAGGTTGCTTTACCGGCGAAGGTACGACTTGGACGCCGGGATAGGTTTCATTTTTGACCAACTGCAAGGCCCTGGGAATGATCACAGTTACCGGTGGATGTTTACAAAGTGTAAACAACACGGTATTTCTATCAGAAAAGAAGATGTCAGGATCCTCCTCTCTCTACTGTACGGAGCCCGCGCTCGATTTGGTCCAGGAATGATATTAATATTATTAATTAGTATTTTGTGCGCACGTTATACTTATTGCGTGGCCACAAAGTAGTATTTCGTGGCCACAATTAATTTTTTTTTTTTTACCATGTCATCAGAGGGGCTCCATAGAATACAAACATAAAACACAATATAAAAAGGCAGATCAACTAAGAAAAACAATAGAAATTCAAAAGTCAAAAGAATCTAAATGTTACAAAAGATTATAAAAATAACAAAACTACATTTTAAAAAAATCTGAACTGGAAAAAACAGAAACCAAGAGGACAGCTATTGATAATTAAACTGACACAAACAGCCACTCACAAATATTAATTTTAGTTTAAGTGAAGTTTAAGGCAGACTTCTTTTAGAAATTGTGAACACAAGGTAACTTATTAATTTCCAACTAAGCAAAAAAAGCTACGTTTTAGCCATAGTGGGTATATTGACACTTTACATAAAACTTCTGAAATGATAATGTACAAAGAAAAAAAAAGTTTTCTTGGGAACTCTGTTTGGACCACTTGGCATTTCATCTTTGAAGTGTTTCATTTGTAAAATGGAAAAGAAAATGTGACAACAATACCACAATTATAACAATAAATTGGTCAAATTCAACATCTGATTCGATTAGTACATATAAGATATGGATTTGGACAATCTTGATGTGAATAATTAGCAAAGAAAAAATCATCACAATGCTAAAAAAAAAAAAACAGTGAGAGCAATAATTATATTTAAGCTGCATTGGCAAACCGTTTAGTCTCTAATACACTTGAATCCCTGAATACAATGAAACAATACAGTGAGGAAGCTCTGTTCACACAGCAGCGGATCAAAAAGGATAGTCAATCTGAAATGCTTTGCTATGAACTGATAAAATTCAAATCTTCGTAAAGCCTTTATGGCAGAGACAAGCACAGGCAGTGTGTCAGAACTTCCTGGGTGGCATGTCCCCTTTGGGAGACACTTGCACTTTAATGTGAGGCTCTCTCATATTTTGTACTGGGATTCCAGGTTTTATATTTGATCAAAATTGGACAAAAGAAGATGGCCATTGTATCCAAACCCGCAGGCACAAAAATGCTGTTCAATTGCAATAAAAACATCATTGTCTGGATGAGTGGGTGTTGTTGCTGTAAATTTGGAAGATTTGAATGGATTTGAGGAGAGACAGAATATACAGAATAGAACAGAATATAACGTGTTTGTGTGTGTGTGTGCATACACTCACAGATATAGATGTGTGCACTCTTTTGCTTATACCTGTGGTCATCTCCATTTGTGTTTTCAGGCCGTGCACAAGCTCTGTTGGTGAATGCGAGTGTCAATGTGTGTGTGTCTAAGACAATTAACCATCCACAGAAGCGTGTCATTCCTCTATTGTGTGTCGGAGCAGACCACAGGGATGCTGAGGAGCAGCGGAAATGCTGATTTCATCTCACATTAGTGGGCAGCCTCCCCTTTTTTTCCTCACTTTGCCTTCAGATTAGAGGAGCATTCTTCACAGATGCCAGTAGCTCCGTTTACGTTTGATTCTCAAATATTATTTTCCTACTACCTGCTAAGCAAGTTTGGCAACATACCCACATCAAACCAAATGTTAAAAAAAATTGAAATAATCTTTATGCAAATGTATAATTTAAACTATTTGATTATTTAATTAAACCAATTAATTATTATACCACCTTCACACCACTGGTTGGCAATGCAAGGTGGTCTCTTTCAGATGGAATTCTTAGGCTTTTTTTCCCTTGTTCTTGTAGATATTCCATGCCGGTTCTACACTCAGATTTCACACCGCAACATTAACACGAGCTGACACACTGGATTAAAGGCAGACAGCTGGAATGCCCGGGCCCTTTGTGCAGCGTGGACCTCAGCCAAGAGCCTTTGCTTTGAGGCCAAGAGAGACCTGGGAAAGAGAGCCTTCCTTGGAAATAAACACAAAACTGGCCAAGAGGATGGAATGTACCTGTAGAAATAAATCCCTTACCGGCCTGGGTGTTTTCTAGTTCGGTCAGGTGTATCTGATGAAAGGTTTCTGACATATGGTAAAGAGCAAAAAAGGGAATCAAATAGCCAACCAGACCGCATGATGTTGCTCAGGCTTTTAAGATAATGTTTAACTCTATTATTGACATGTAACAAAAGTAAAAAAAGACAATGCATTTACATTCTTTTCTGGGGCAGGCAGCATCTGTCCAGCCTGGACAAAGCATTCTAAAGCGTGGTATGGCTGAGTCTGTTCCAGTTGGCAGGTGGTGTACATCATGGACGGACGGATGGACAGACAGACAGACAGACACATGGCCAAATGAGATAAACTAACACTCACTCGAAGGGGGTAATTTAGAATCACCTAGTACCGATGTTACTGGACAGTGGGAGGAAGCCAAGAATACCTGTTGAGAACTCTGAGCGGAAATTGCAAACATACAAAAATCTCTGCAGCTATTGTTCACACCAGAAACCTGCTGAGATCCTATTTCATAAAGATTAACATGTCTCAAATCATATATTTGATATAAACATCCAAGAAAAATGTGACTCGTTTCTGTAATGTGGCAAGAAAGGAAGGGCATGGAAAATAAAGATGTATATTGATCAAATGTGATCCAAAAATGATTGATGATCCGTTTTACCACATCTATGCATAAAGCGGAAAAAAAAAGAAGTCCCAAACCCCATTCCACTTAAATGGTATCTTTAATCCAAACTGCAAATTAAACATGTCCAAAAGGGTGTTTTAAAGTGAGAAATAGGAGAGAGAGAGAGAGGAAAAAAAGGAAGAATGACACAGGCTTGTTGAGTGTCTCCATGGTAACGAAGCAGTCTAGTCACACCTCATTACGGCAAGCCGAGTGTTTGTGTTGGACAGCCAGTTCCGGAATGTATTCTCCCCATGCTAATAGCCTTCAGATGCCATCGGCTCATTGCGCTCAGCAATGTCACCCAACTTACTCAGACACACATACCCACACATGCACAGACACAAACCAACAAAGGCATGGAGACCGGAGAACTGGCAGTTTTATGGCTTCAAATATTTCCCCCTGGAGATCTGTCTGAATAGATAACATAATCATTCCTAAAGTACTGCTGGCTGGCACAACTGGCTGCATTCACTCCACTAAGCTCTCACTTGGTTTGTGTGTGTCAATATTCCCCCTTTCGCGCTCTGCATGCTGTGTACTATTTATCAGATTTCACAAATAGTTGCATCCCTTTATACAACATGAGATAATAGAAAATCTACTACATACAACTGCCTTGATTAAACCACTTGCATTTGGTGCTATGTTTCAACGAGGAGGCCGCATATGGTCTAATCATATTTAGTTTGATTTGAAAAGGTTTTTTTTAATGTAATGGTAAGAAAAGGCACTTCTTGAAAATTCACATTTAATATCACAGCTCATGATAATAAAAGACATCAATACAGCTTAACTTCACAATTCAAAAAAAGCAAAAAAGTGAATATCTGGACTTTTTTAATTATTACATATACTTGTAAAATAAATCAACAGACCAAAAAACTCTAACTCTATTTATTTACTATCACATTGCTGTTCCTTTTTTCTTTTTGTCAGAGAATAATGAGTAGAGAGGATGGGCTTTGTGTGAGAAACTGAGAACCCTTTGCATTGATGCTCAACTTGATGTTCCTCTGGGACTTCACAGGGATTTACTTTACCCTGGCAACTCCAAAGTCCGGCCCAGGCTCTCTAATCTTGTGTGGTAGCAGGTCTGTTCACGGCAGAAAAAAATATATCAGTGAGTTTTCGAGCAAAAAAAGACGATAGCCGGGGCTCATCTCAGCATGGCAGCTATGTGAGGAGGGTGGAGGCTTACACGTTGAAGGATGGGATGAGAGGTGGGGAACTGAGCGCAAATAAAAGAACAAAGGAGGCAGAGCAGGAAAAGGGCAGCCGAGAGAGGGACATAGCAAAAGAGGCAGGGAGGATGTGTACGAATGGCACAATGGGAGAAAAATAGTGCGTTTTTTGTGAGTTATTAAGGGGCCAAAGCCACGCTAGCTGCTGTTGGCAAAGGGGCGGAGGGAAGGATTGGTGCTAGACAGCATTACAGACTGTCTAGACTCCACACGAACGCAAAATTGTAATTTGGCATTAATTTGTCTTCCCTGCGCTGTATGATTCATAAATAGAGCTGAGTGATTAAATGTCATTTATAGAATTACCTTTTTTGGTAATAATTGAATCTGCTCGTATAAAATAATGCAAAATTAATATTAACCACAAGCTTTAGTCATAATGGTTTTACACATTATTTGTATTGTGTTGTGAGATGAAGTGCCATCTACTCTAATATTTACATGAGGGATACATCAGGCATTTCTAACCCTGCAGTGAGCTCATCTTTATAGCTGTTCAGGCAAATGTTTGGTTGTAGTCATTTTTGTTTAAATGAGCAATAATTTTTAGCCAATTTTAGAAGGTGTATGTAAATTAGTAATATAAGAATTAATGATTTTTTTCTTTCATATTCTTCCTTGTGCGATTGAATGTTACATTGTGTAGCTTCAAGCTTTCATCTAAATATTCACAGTAAAACTGAAATAAGTCACATTTAATCTCAAATTCAATATGCTAAAGCATGGGGCACCATCGCCTTACAGCAAGAGGAATCCTGGTTCTCTTTGGGTACCCCAGCTTCCTCCCACCATCCTAAAACATGCATGTTAGGCAAATTTAACACTCCGAAATAGCCCCTATAGGAGTGAATGTGAGTGTGTGTGGTTGTTTGTCTCTGTGTGACCCTGCAACGGGCTGCTGACCTGTCCAGAGTATACCTGCCTCTGACCCATTGGAAAAATATGGTATAGAAATTGGATGGATGGATATACAGAGGCATTTGGAGATGAACAAAATATTCATTTCTGAATATATACTTAATCTCATTATCATCTTTTGTCATTGTTGTTATGGTGAGGGCAGGAAGAGGCCGTAACATCCTCCTGTCAGTGCCAGCATTCACATTAATTGTATTCACATACTAAACACACAGACACACACACACACTTGTTATTCTTTCCTGTGATATAATTTCATTCTAAATCTGGTGGATGCTACAAGTGTGTTGCTTGGCAGCCTGTTCATGTTTCATACACATGAACACACAAAGTTGTCTGTGATTAAAAGTCATAAAGACCCAGCAGACCGAGGCATCATTGTGAAGATCAACAACAATTTGTGAGTAAAGTTGAAGTACCCTCTCTGTCCATTTAATAGATAAATAGAAAATCAAAACTACACACACGTATGTATGTATGTATGTATGTATGTATGTATGTATGTA
>CAJRST010037777.1:18497663-18564043 GCA_907169785.1 Menidia menidia | reverse complement strand
ATGTATGTATGTATGTATGCAGTCAGTTTTATTCATTTAGCCAGTTAAAGTCTAATTCATTGTGATAGTCATATTTCAATCAAATTTAATTGTATTAGATCTTAAATTAGTCTGAATAATACACTCATAATCTATAAATAAACATTGGCAAGCTAAAGTCATCAACAGATTGCAGAAATACTATCCAATCCATCATTCTGGTGCAAGAGGTGACTGTAGAAATCAGAAACCCATTGACAAAACCAGACTAAACCTAACCCATACACTCATCAGTTTTCTATACCGTCTCATTAAATAAAAAATAAAACATCTGGATCACTAGAGCCTTTTCCAGTTGTAACTTTTTGAGAGGCAGGTCCCAGTTCCAAGTATCATCCATGGAACAAAGAAAAACTCCCAACCAAGATTTGAAACAGGAACCAAAACTGATACTGAGTCAAATAGATATTTATTTTGCAAATCGAAAACAAAAATGTTCAAACATATTTATGTTTTAGTAGATGATAACCAACTGTCATTCGCACTTCAACCCTGCTCAGATCCTGCTTTTTCTAACAACCAGATCTCTTGGGCATTGTGTCTGAAGCATGCAGCCAAACTTTTCCTTTATTTTATTTTTTTGCGATGTCCTGTAGATAACCTGCTAAATCTGACATCCACTGCTTCCCACCTCAAGCAGTGCTTAAATGGCATGAAAAGATTATTGGCTATGCTGTACTCATCTGTGAAATCTGAATCATAAACATTTCTCGTCAATTGTCTCTTCGGGATAGGAAGGTGGCTCAGGAATCCAGACAAGATGCAGCGTGCCTTCAAGATTCAGCTCTGTAAAGAAAAACTTTTACTTAAACTAACTTAACTTTTACTTAAAATATACAGAAGCTGTGTTCGATATTTTGGCAATTAGCTAATGCAATACTTTTCTTTCATTCTTTACATTATCACTTGTTGAAGAAATTGTGTAAAAATCGCGTAATTTATTTATAAAAGCTCAAGTCTTGTACATAGCTGGGCAAACACCCAGAAAACAGTGGACGATAGAGGACTGTATACACAACCACAAGTAACTACTAAAAGTAGTTTGTGAATGCAAAGTCTATTATTTATATTTTTTGACAGACAGGAGCTGAATTCCACCTCAAAACTTCCTTCTTAATGATACTATTTATCTCAAACTAGAATTTCTAAATAGTTTACTCAGTTGTTGTTTATGTACTTCTGTCTTATCTACTGTACAAGACTTTACTGTACAAAAACGCTGTGGTTGACAAGTGGTTGTTTAGATAAACTCCTTCTCATTTTCTTAGTCTCTGTTGTGACTGATAAAATCATTGCCGTTGTTATCTCTATGTGGATGATGAGGGCAAGATTAAAGAAAAAAAAAGGTCTGAAAACACCTACAACAAAGACTGTTTATGTAGTTCCGCTCAATTGGGTATAGATAGTCTGTAAAATGAGACCTTTCACGGTTTGGCTGAGGAGGAATTACCCCTTCTCATGGCACAGAAAAACACACACAGTAATGTTATCGGCCAGCATGGCTTATTTAAGCATTAAACAGCCCGAGCACCTCTCAGGAGGAAAAACAACGTTAGAAACCAAACACAGATGATTGCAGCATAACAGCTGGAAGTCATCTGCAGCTGCCAACATTTTACATTTGAATCATTCAAGTACAGATTTTGCATTTGATCTGATGAGACTCATGGAAATGACACCTGGAATAATCCTTCTAAACAAAGTTTTTTTTCCCCTTAACCCTATAATGCCAAATGTATCATATTTGATACATAGGGTCTCTGAAATGTTTTGCGTCTGACACCTTTAGCATAATTTAATGGTAAAAACTTTGCTCAAAATCCTATTGAACACAATCAGATATACCTGATAACAGGGGGCAGAAGACTAAACAAAAAATCATCTTGACTTATCGTATAGTTATAAATTCTTAATATCAAAAATGTATTTCTGTTTTTTCTTTTTACATATTTTGTTAAAAGGGCAAATAAAGAATTCAAACCAAAAAAAAGTGATTTTCTGTTTTGTTTTATTCTTGGATCAGGCTTTAAAGGGTTAAAATATTTGATGATGGCCATCATTGACGAGATTAACAAACAGCAAATATAAAAATTTCATTAAGTGAATTTGTCACATTCTGTGCATGCTTATAAAAACAAAAAAAAAGTGTAAATCAGGATTGTGAATTCTGAGGTTTTGATATACCCGAATGCCACATAATCTGAATCCATCCATCAATTCTGTATACCCGCTTATTCCAATTAAGGTTGTGGCTGGAGCTGGAGCCTATTCCTGCTGTGATTGGCCGAGAAGTGGAGTGCACTCTGAACAGGTCACAGGGGCCACACAGAGACAACCATGGACACTCACAAACGTTCATTACTGGGGTCAATTTACAGCCACCAACTAACCTAACAAGCATGATTTCGAATAGAGGGAGGAAACTGGAGAGAACATTCAATATCCTCACAGAGGGGTAATTTGAAAACTCTATCATCCTGCTCAGATGGAAGATATTTAGTTTGCAGCTTCACTTACAGCCTTTAGTATTTCAAGATAAAATATTAGTAAGAAGATCTAGTTTTTCCAAATATGTACCTTCATTCTATTTAGCTTCAGATTTACAGTTTGGTGGTTTGAAAACATCACCCCCTCCCCTTCTGCCATCAGAGGCTCAGAGGTGTTTCACAGGTGGATATTTGTCAAGCCTTCCCTCCATTTTTTATTACTACTTATTCCAAGTCAGGGTCACCGGGGGGGGGGGGGCTGGGGTTGATCCCGGCTGTTATTGAGGGAGAAGAGGGGTACGACCTGTGCACGTCATCATTTTGTCACGTCTGGGGGAATGTCTGGTGTCTCGTCATGTCTTGATTACCTATCGTGTACACCTGGGGTTCCCCTCCCTCATGTGTTTAAATAGTCCTCGTTTCCCATGTCCTGTGCCAGTGTGTCTTCGTCACTTTTCGTCTTTCTGTTCTCATCACCCCTCGCCACGTCAGGTTTGATTTTTGTCACAGCCATGCCATAGCCTAGTTTGCTTTATTTCCATAGCCTTTGTTTTTACCACAGCCATGTTAATCTTGTTTGTACTTTGCCATAGCCACGTTTTTTGTCATAGCCATGTTTTTTTTTTTCACAGTCATGTTAATCTTGCTTTGTTACTTTGTCCATATTTTTCTCACTGCCTTGTTTTGAACTTTGCCCGCATCCACTCCGTTTGAGTGCGTTTTTGTTCAAATAAACCCTCGTTCCTGAATCTCCGCGACTGAGTCCTCCCTGCAAGATCCACCTTCCCGACACATTTATTTGACAATACTAAGACTATGCTGTTGTTTAAAGACAGTGAACAAACGATCACGATGTACTCACAACAGTTTGTGAGGGTTGAAAAATGCCAATTTCTTTCATTATCCAGAACAGAAATAAATACATACCCTCTCATAAAAAAAGTTAAATAAAAAAAAGCTATTAATCTAAAAAAATATCTACAGAAATTAAGCCAGTTTTTCACATCCAAACAGTAGTTATTAGATTTTAGACATTAAAGTGAATATTTTTTTTAGTGTGACTTCCCAATCAAATCAATATTATGAGAAAAACTGGACGGTAAAAAAATTCTTTCTTACATTTTTTGTATTCATGTTGAGCTTCTAGTACATCAGTGAGGAATCTACGAGTCTTATCAAAAACAGGTGTCTAGAAATGCCTTCTTTCAATTTCATGATATTGTCAATATTAGGAACATCCTGTCTTAAATTGATGCAGAAAAACTAGTTTGTGCTTTTGTAAGGTTGGACCGCTGTAATTCTTCCATCCCATTCCATCCCAAAAACAGTGAAAAGCCTACAGCTGATCTAAAATGGTGCAACCAGATATTCAAAGAACTAGCAGCAAAGATTATATTTTAGTTATCATTTTTCAACCTTTAAGGTTAGGCTTCAAAATTTCCTTTTTTAATCAAGGAGGGCATTCTCCCATTATGCACTTTCCCTCACTCTGCTCCCTTTTTTTGTTCAATGTGCATATTATATGATTGTTGTCATTAACTTGTGTTGCCCTCCTGCTTTCTCAGCAGTTATCTGGATCTAATAGCGTGAGGCTTTTTATTCTTTCTGTCTTGTTATCTCTGACCATGTGCATTCTCAAAATGGGGGGGACTGGATCTGTCCGGAAAAGTTTCCTCACCAGGGAAACTTTTCTGAACCGTCACTGCATGAATAGGCCTAATTTAGAATTTGATTAATTGTGTTTTATTGGATGGTGATTGCATTTCAGTTAATTAGATTATAACTGGATTGTATCTTTGAAGTGTCTGGAGGTTTTTCTGTTAATGATTTGGCACAATATAGATTCAATTGAAATATCATTTAATTGCTGCTGGACACAACTAGATGAAACACTGATGAAAAGTGATTTCATCCTGATGATCACAATGACATGTTGGTCAGCACTGGTCACTGGTTTAACCCTGCAATGTCAAATGTATCATATTTGATACGTACGGTTTCTAAAAGGTTTTGTCTCTGACACCTTTTGCATAATTTAATGGTAAAAACCTTGCTCAAAATCCTACTGTACACAATCAGATACACCTGATAACAGGGGGCAGAAGACTAAACAAAAAACAATCTTGACTTATTGCATAGTAATAAATTATTAATATTAAAAATGTATTTCTGTTTTTTCTTTTTACATATTTTGTTAAAAGGCCAAATAAAGACTTAAAACCCCCAAAAAAGTAATTTTCTGTTTTTTTTTATTCTTGGATCAGGCTTTAAAGGGTAAAGATGGGCAGAATAGTTCTCAGTGAAAGGTGAGTGCAGA
Source organism: Menidia menidia (assembly GCA_907169785.1). Taxonomy (NCBI): domain Eukaryota; kingdom Metazoa; phylum Chordata; class Actinopteri; order Atheriniformes; family Atherinopsidae; genus Menidia; species Menidia menidia. The sequence continues at coordinate 18,559,201 of CAJRST010037777.1, read as the reverse complement.
TGGAAAGAATAAATGTGGTAGGTTAGAGGGAAAAAAGGCTTCAGGGTTGTCGTTGTACGGGGGCAGAAACTTGTTGTAAAAGATGAGGAGTATTTAAAAAAATCAATTCAGTTAATTAAATAAAGTCCAGCGGCAGGTAGAAACCCACGGTCCACACAATATCAGTAAAACAGCTATGGAGGTGGAGGAGGAGGTGCTAAGTAGGGATGTAGCTGATACTGAGGTCAGGGAGAAAAATATGAGAGTTAAGTGGCCTAGGGCCAATAGTAGTAGAGAATGGGAGGCAGCCTATAGGGATTTGTTGATAATAGTAGGTAGGTCTTGAGGAAATGGAAGCGAAAGGCCAGAGAAGATAGGAGATATAATTTACCCCTATGGTGTAGAAAGATTCAGGGGTGCAGTATTTTTTTTAAAGAAATAGTTGAATAAGTTTACTGTTTTTTTCTATAGCAAACAGTTTAGCAGAAAATCAAAGGGTCAAGTGCTGATAACGTTAATAACATTTACTTTATTGACTTTATGAAATGAAGTTAAACCTCTAAATGAAACTGTTCCACAAATCTGTGACACAAAGTTTTGTCAGATGCTGAAGGAAGAGACAACGGGACGAAAGTGGCCTCTCCTCAAAAACCCTGAACCACATTAAGACCTACAAACATGCTAAAGTCAGCATTTCTGAAAATGTCCTCACCTTAGAAACATATCATTTTGAAACGTTTCATCTAATTACTTTAAATAACAGAAAAAGCCATCAAAGTAGGTCTCTTTTAGAGTGAACTGTTGAAGTTCACAGAAGCTAAACTCTGGTAAAGTTTTTTTTTAAACACTATATGTTTGTGTTGAATTTTGTGAAATAGATAAAAAAAAAAGGTCTACCCATACTAACTGATCCAGGCTGTACCATCAGATCTTGAGAGGACTGTTGTGGCTGACCAAATGCAGTGCTTAACATGTTATTTCCACAGATATAAAGAGGATTAGGTGCTAATATTTAGCATGCAAAAAGTTATAGCCATGTTCATGTATTATGTGTGGTGGGATGGCATTTCAGCACAAAGCCATGAGTGGCAGAGACGGCATGCTACAGTGAAGGTGGGAAAGTGTGGTCGTGCTTAATCCCATGAACAATGGGGCCGAATTGAAGGAGGGATCCCCTGCTGGTCACTGTGAATACAGAGTTACATACCTTGCTGACTGCCATTTGTGCAACACCCCGTAGAAGAAGAAAGAGCAGAGAAAGAGAATTACAGGAAAGGGAGTGTGTTAGAATGGATGGTGGAACAAAAAAAAGAAAGAAAAAAAGCAGTGAAGACCAGCGTGTTGTGGCTCTCTGTTCACTTATCTTCTGTGCAATCTTTTGAAGTCACTCGCTCAACTTGTATTCAAAGCGTGAAACAGGTTTTTGGTTCTTCTTTTTTATCCTTGAATTCTAGCAGCCTCAAATTCAAGCTCGAGCAGGACTTCATGTTCCGCTTCCCGTCCTGCTCTTGTAGAAGCAACACGTGATGAAGATGTTTCCCAACCTGCTGTTGATCTTCCAATCCCTGCTTGGGAAATTATGTTGTTTGGTCCAACAGTATCTTCCAGGTAGTTCATTTAGTTGCCCACTTTGAATTGGTGCTGGTAGCGTTGACTCATTATTTGCCATCTATGTTACAGTCGTTCTTACAAATTCTCCTAATATTGCCATTTTCGATTGAAGTCAGGTCTCTTGGTCAAATCAGTTACTCATTTTCCTCCCATAGATTTGTATTGTCGTTATCACAAATATGAAACTCACTTAACAACAGTGCAAAGTCATTTTCCGATGCATCTTGCAGATTCGGATAATTTTCAGCATTACTCTAGTACAATAAGATCTTTCATTTTGCTTGTCAGTGCTCCTTATTTCCACTTTCTCAGTGCAATACATTTCTGAAATTTCTCCTGGGTTGCATTCTCCAGACTACCTCTTCATCAGCCATCATACATGCGGTACAGTTGAAGCTTAGGTTGAATACCGAAGTTCAAAGCCTCTCTTTCAGGGGACTTACACGTACAAACAACTTCTTTAAAAGTCACCTAACTCCACATTGACTGAATTTGGGGTGATATTAAGTTCATTTCTTTGCAAGGCGATATCCACGTAACTATTTTTAGAGCAGAACGATTCGCCTTCGTTTTCACTGAACTGTCTGTCTTCTTAGTGTCTTCTTAAAAAACGAGAATACCTTTCTTGTAGATTACGTATATATATGAAGTCTCCAAAGTAGCTCTGTACTAGCGAGTCTTGCAACCAGTATCCAAAACATGCGTGAAACTGGTTCTTCATGCTAAAAAAGATTTAACATGAAAAAATGATAAAAATACACATAATTACTGGGTTTAAAAAACGATGTCGCTTCAAACATCTCAACTTCAAACTGACTAAATCAAGCCTTAAACCTGTTCAAAAACTTAACCATTCTATATTATGCATTTAACTGAATATATTATTTCAGAATCATGCATTATCTTACTTTAATTTGAAGGTTTTTACTTTAGCAATTATCAGTCAATTTACAAGAATGAATTTGGCCACACAGCATGTTTCTGAACTTGATTGAAAGGATCTGTAACTTCCTCCCTCACTGGTCATCTATATGTACTGGCTATTGTCTAACAACTGGTTTATTACAGTAAAAAATGGTGACTCAGTAAAATTCATGGCCTTGCAGCTTGTCTTTAATAGGTTATGTCTTCTTAAAGCTTTCTTCTGAGTTGACACCAGTCCTTCATTCCTTCCTTTCAAACTAATGCGTCAATCTGCTAAACTTGTTGCCGAACACACGTTTATCCACGTATGTGAAGGACACTGATTAATGTTTGCTGAAGCTGTCCCTTCGGCAGACATTGTTAGGATCAGGTGTATAGGATGAAAGACACAGCCTAACAATAAGAAGCATGCAACAGATACACAGTGTGGTAAGTTTCAAATCAAAAAGACCCGTACTGACTTCAGCAAATGTAGTTCAATGCCTACATATAGTAGAGGAAAAGCTGGATAAGATCAGCCAAAGGGAAATCTCAAATACTTACAAATTTCCCATGATGATAACTACATAGATGACCATTTCCAGTTAGCTCATAATTCCTGTCTAAACTGTTGCTAGAGTCTGCCTTTATCAATCTGCAACAACAGGAAAATCTGAAAATATTAGTGAAAACATAACAAATAGTTCTATCGAAACCACTACTTTTTACTAAATCATCTTTTCGTATTTGGACAACAATTTAACTCCCTTTTTTCACAACACAACAACCGCATGTAGAAACGGCATTTCGTTGATTGCTATTGTTACATGAAAATACAGCATTTAGTGACAATAACTCACCTGACAAGGGCTAAAAATGTCAGCCAATTGGCTTTGGTTGGAAACCATTCACACTTCAGGTCAAAAAACATTCTTTTGAACACCATCATGTTTATAATTCTGTTCGTGAACACCATCATGAACATAATTATTACCCTTCACATGCAGCTGTTCTTTAGACACATCATTTTTATGTCATTATGAAGTAAATATACCTGCCTGATAAAGAAAGCCACGGGAGGATGATTTGAAAAATACAGTGCCAGCTGGGTTGAATTAGTTGTTTGGACAAAACGAACGCTGACAGCAAATGTTTTTCTCTTCTTTATGACTCTTTAGAGGGACGCAGTTTGCATGAATATTCCAGTGCACATTGAACTTGTTGCCTTCTGTAGCTTTGCCACGCATGAGTTAGCATTGGCCTTGTGAAAGCCACGTCAGTTATGCCTCCCTACGTACTATAAAGCTCCAATGTTCCCTGCGGTCGTAAGTACCTAATGTATGGTGGTATAGTTTCAGTTCCACTAAATCCTTTCCTCCAGACAATGCCGCTCCGCTTGGCTAACACACTGTTCAGTCTGTGGGAACCAGCTTCCTATATTAAGCAACAGAAAGCAAACCCCTTCTTTGTTCTCTCACTTTCCACAGACATAATAGCATTCTTAGAGAGTGGTAGAGCAACATGGGAGAAAGTTGCACACTCTTCACACTTCAGTAGTCCTCACCCCGTTTCCCTCCTAACTCCCCTTTTGCCATCTTCTTCCTCCCCCTATCTTTTTTTTTTTTCTTCCCCCCAGCAAACACACTTTTCCTCTGAGGAGATTCTTTTGAAAAGGGGACGAGGAGGAGGGCGAGATCAAAGGAGGCCCACCGCCACACACACATTCCCAGGACTCTTTCTACTCGCACACAAACTTTTGCTTCATTTCCTATATCAGAAGTATATATTTTGCCTTGAAGCTACTGGTCACCCACCATATGGTCTCCCCCTGCTCTGTTGTAATAAAAAGCTGCAACCTGATTTGTGCTATACCTCTATCTAAGACATATTTAGACAAACAACTAAGGTGCAAGACACAAGTGTGTACACATGAGTACTCAACAACAGTTTCGATATTACAACTTCAGTATGGTTCTCATTTTATTCAACTATTAAGACGATTGGATAAGTTATGAGTTTTGAGAGTATTGCTGAATGGGCAATCTTTTCTAAGATTGGTCTTTCATCCAAACCCACCCCATAGTAGTACATGCAACTCTGTAATATTTAAATAAACTCCCTCAGTCAGTAGTAGGTAGCATCTATTTCTGTTCAACTCATTGTTTATTGATTTCACCATCCATGCTTTCATAAAACATATCAAATTATAAAAACAGAAATTGGCTAAGTGATGTCTTCAGTAAGTCAAGAAAGGTAGGGGGTGTAGGTGTCCTGTTTTGTGTGTCTGTGTGAGTGTTCCACCTGGCAGGCTGGCACACCTGGGCCTAATTCCTTTAATCTGAGGTTGACGTTATTTAAAGCTGTTGAGCAGTCCCCAGTTGCTTGGCGGTCCCGTTCAGTTAATAGAGTCAAACCTCACATTTATGTCATGTTTTACTAAGAATCTAATCCTTGAGAAAGTATTTTTGCTGAGAAGCCTTTATGGATACTCTTCAGAACTGAAAAATTCTCTACAGACCTCATTTTTGACCAATCTGAATCAATCTTTCCACCTTATTGAGCCACCTATAACCTACAGAACCAGACCAGTCCTGTCTCATAGGTTCCTGTGCACATTACTGTTACCATTGTTCTCATATTGTAAATAAAATGACCAAAGACTGTAGATTTGTAAAATTTTGCATGTTGGCCAGAACCATGACAGGGGATCAGAGTTTACATCTGACAGTTAGAAGTTATAGTGATATAGTTAATATGTATGGAAAGATTTCTGTCATTGGGAAGCATGTAAAGTAACTAAATGTAAATAGATGATTATTCAATTCCAAACTCCTTTGTGAAATTACCTGATGTGATATCTCAAATTCCATATAAACCAGGTTCAGGACAGTTCTCATTCCATTCTTTCTTTATTGATCAGATAAAATCCTGAGTATATGAATACAATAATGCAACTATTTTTTGTACCAAGCTGAATACTATTAGTTAAAAGAGAGTTTATGTTTGTGGTTCTGTAAGTGTGGGCAAGCTCAGAAAAAGTTAGACATTCCAATTCTAAAATTAATATTTTAAAAGACCAAAGAGTTCAGTGGGAAACTAATTTTTAAAATAAGTTTGCAAAGCAGACAAAAGGATTTAATATCTTTTATAAACTGAACTCAGATGTATGGACTAGATAATGTCTGACACTGTGAAACAGGTGTGTAAATAATTGGTAGTGTGGGGTGTCATTTTGCAAAAAGTAGACATACCCTGCCTTTGGTCACCAGTCTATCTCCTGGAAAAATAGACACAAACAAGACAGACAACCATGCATGCACACATTCACTCCTACAGTCAATTTGTAAAGTCCAATTAACATCTTTTGGACAGTGAGATGAAGCCAGAGTACTTGGACAAAACCCAACTGAGACTTTGTACTGAAAGAGCTTCTTCCACACTTCTGATCCCCTCTGGAGCAATCATCAAATGTGGAGAAGAGCTAAATTGGGCTTCACACCTTCTGAAACACCATATGCTTCCCTCGTACATAGCTCAGCCTCTGTGTGGCATTTGCTTGTTAGAGCACATGCACTTGTCGACCAGAGATGCAGCATATACCTTGGACTGGATTTATAGGGTAAATAGTCTCTGACGGAGTTAACATGCCCTTTCATCCATGTTTAAATCTAACTGCTGTCATGTCTCAGAAACTGTTTGACCAGATCTACAACACTACCATAAGCAATCAATTCCTGCTTCTAAAAACAATGGTTGTTATATTTTTAAAAAATAATTTCTCTTAAGGAGGAATATACAATGCTTAACAGACATATAAAACTCCTACACAATATAAAGTTTGTGCAGCAGCTGCTCTAAATGAACAACAATAGCTACAAAAAAACAGTTTTTTGGTCCTACAGTGGACAAAACTATATTTTTATTAACACTAAAACACATTATTGTTATCAATGTATTTACAGATGTTTTGTTTAGTAAAAAAAACCGATACATTTTTGAGAATTTCACATTTAGATGTGAAATTCTCTTTATTTGCATTCCTGAACTGGAAAAAAATGCTTTGACTTATGCTTGAAATGTCTGTTTTATGCATTTTTTTCTTTTAAATTTGGACATAATGAGACATTTGGGTTTAAAAAGCTGATAGATCATTTAATTTGTATTGAAATCTCACTGCTAATGAAAGAGTTCAAATTAAAGCACTTCAAAATGCTAATCCATGAGCTAGAAAAAAGGGAAGGAAACAAAATGTAACTGAAGAAGATGGCACACACCTGAAGATCTGAAGGAGCAGAAACAGATGGAATGGGACTGCTGATCTTCAGTTGAATGCCTCTAGATAAGAATTTGAGAAAGTATCCAGAATAAGCATATTCATACAACTGATAGAAGAAGGCTTAATGGAAGAATAGATGCTAAGAAGCTATTACAGAGGCCTGAAAACATCCACAAACACCTGGACTTCTGGAACTGATGGAGGTGCCAAGTTAAACTCCATGTGGGATTTAGGAGAATTAAAGACTGATCACACCAATGTCTCATCCAAAGCAAGTCTGTTGGAACAGCTTGAAACTCTGTGGAACTTAATAACAAAAGAAACTGTGAGAAAGTAGAAAAAAACAATCAGAGGAAAAATGGAAGCAGTTATGAACACAAAAAGATGCCAATCAAAATATGAAGTTTAAAGGTTATCGTGTGAGAAAAGGGATGGTTTATTTGCTATTTTTTAAATATTCTTTAAAATAACTATTTTAAAGATTTAATTTTAAAAGGATCTAAAGAAAAATGTTTCCTTGTTTTCTAACAGGTGGTTTAACAAATCTTTGCAGTATTGTATAGTATTGCAGATAAAACATATATGAGAGAAAACATCTCTCGTTGAAGAAATGATGCAAGACATTGGTTAAGGGGCCTGGTTATTGGATTTAAATGACCAATTATTTGGATAACAGCAAATATCTGTTATATTCATCATAAATTACATCAGTAGCATTCAGTCTTCCGACATTGATCTGGTTAATTATATATTTGTAGCATTAATTTACACTTAACTTTGCAGTTTAGTCAGACTGAGATCTAGACTTTAGGTCTACACGCTTATAGTGTCTCAATTATCAAAGGGTCATGCTGAGAGAATCCAAATGCAGTCTAGACCAGAGGGCATGAAATGGAGAAAAAGTTTACAATGTTTTACTAAAGCTAACAAAAACCATGGGCGAGCCTGCAAAACAAAAACTAAACTTGGAGATCCTAACCATGGCCATGGCCATGGGTCCAGGGTGAAGACAACTGTGACTGGACAAGCATTGTAGTTTGAGTACAAAGGAGAGTGATTAGTGAGTGGGGACAGCTGGGATAATGAGCACAGGTGGAAGGACTGGAGCTAATGACCCGTCTGGAGGGAAACTGGCAAACTATAGGCAACATTGGTAAGGAGCAGGGAACAAACAAACAAGAGAATGATTAATTAAGACAATAAAAAATACACTAACCAAACAAGAGACCAAACAAACACAAAAGGAACTCAAGTCTGACAAAAAACTGAAGAAACACAACCCAATTACCACAAAAACAGGATTTCATGAAATACACTATATGAAATTGTTTTTTTATCTTAAGCGGAGAAGTGGAAAACTTCTCCCACACCTTTTTGTTTCTATGATGCATTATTCAGCATCCCTAAATCATTTGTTTAGATTTCACACAAACCATCCTGTGTCTCCAATTGGATCATTTTTGTATTAATTCCTGCATTCTTAAAATGTATTGTGTACATTGTTGCACACACATAAAGACGACTGGACATGTATGTTTCACAATATATTAATTTTCTTGGTTGCAGCAATAAAAGGGAGAGTTAATAATTGTTTAGAGGTAGTACATATGAAAACTGGATGTTTACTTTTTACTTAAAATTAATTGTGATCGAAATTATTTAGGAAAGGAAGAACAGGGAATTCAGTTCCTGCGTGCATGTGCTAAATAATCTACCAATAATCTATTAGTCAGTTTTATTAGAACATAACCACAGCGACAGGTGAGCCGTTTACCTGCAGAATAGATGACAACATTAAGACTTTGGACAGGTTAATGTAAAGTAATCAATAGTGAGAGATCACTGAAATGCAGCAGAGGACGTTGGGAAAACAAACTTTTGCTCACATAGAGAGTGTGAGTGAGAAATGTAAAATGAACATGGAATTCTATTTCCAGAGCAGTTAGCAACTCCTTGTAGACATGTGGCACATACACAGACTGTCAGACATATGGCGTCACAATGTCACACTTCATGTTGAATAACTGAGATCAATGCAAGCTGCAACAAGGATTTGATAACAGAAATCCCTGTTGCAGAATACTGTTTGAAGAAAAGGCCTCTGTGGTTTTTCAAGGATATCACAGAGATTTCATAGTAGATTACAATTCCCATTTTTTAGTCAAGGCAGAATTTAAAAGTTTTTTTTTTTTTACTAATAGGCTCTATAACACTGAACTAATGTAATGTAAATATTGTTACTGGGCTCTGGCATACTTATCAGTGGTGGGCCGTCAGGGCCTTCAAGGCCTTCTCTGCAGGCTTAAGAAAATATCTGAATCACAGACTGATGTTAATCATATTTTGTCCATGGAAACTTATCAAATATCTCTAAACAGTCTGTCCGCTTCCTTGCAAAGCTTTTCCCCTGGTTGCGCTGCTTCCAGACATGCATTTTCATTTAAAAGCATTTAACCAATCACATTTCAGACATCCTTTGTCGCTAGGCAGGGTCAAAGTCAAAGATGTCTGCCAGGAGGCCTTCAGAATCCGTTCTGAAATATAGTTGTGTTGGTGTAATAGCTAGTTTATGATTTGGTGGCGGATTTACTGTCAAGGCCGTTTTCAAGATGGACTTTTCAAGAAATCTGAGTGAGTAAAATGTTGTTTTTTTTCCTAAATAATATTGCGAATTTATGAGGATATTATTGATGTATTATTTTATTTGTATTTTTTTTGGGGGGGGGGTCGCAGCTGTAGCTGCAGGAGTAAAAAACTTTAGCACCCCTGATCATTATACTGTATTTTAGGCTGGTCCCGATACGATATTTGGATCGTATCGGCCGGCTTGAGAAACTGCCGATCCAGACTCCAGATCTATTTTTTTTTTAAAAGTCCGATCCCACCCGAGCATTAGCATTAGCATTAGCATCTGTAACCTACAGGTCTGTGTAAACTTTAGTTGTTATCAGAGTAAATCCCTGTTCAACATGAGTCTGACAACTAAGTTAGAAGATAAATAAATGTAAACTTTAATACAAAAAGCTTGATCGGGACATCCTTACTGTATTTCTACATAATAAGATGATTTCTATAACCATAAAATAGTTATTGAGGGGTGAATTGATTCAGACGGAGCACTACTGAAGGCCTAGGTGTGAAATGCACGGTCTGCCACTGATACTTATACTCATAAATCCTGTTCTTCATTAAAAGTGACCTTCTGATTTGTGTGGAAACAACATAATGTGATAAGAAAAAAACATCATGAACACATATACATGCACTCCACCGTAGTATGCGGCATAGATATATACCTAAAGTATTCTTTCCTGCCACAAAGATGTATAGGCTGCATTTAGTCACTTTAGCACACAAGAACATTTGTGGCTTCAGATTTTTGCCACATGCAGGTTATCTTGTTGTTGTGGACTATTAAATCAACTTTGTGCAAAAAATCCCAACGCACAAGGGGAGCAGCTTAAACTTGGCTGGCCTTCACAGGATTTTTTAAATCTCGTCTCACCACCACTGAAAATACTGCAGTGGCTTTTTGATAATTTCTATGCAAAACAGATAATTGAACAATTACTTAGTTATGTTGTAGTGCACCTAGTCTGTGCATAATCCAATGTATTATGCACTTAACATGCATTTGTATTTTTATATCTGCTTTGCGGGGAGCTATCCAATTGAAATGGCAATAGGTTAATTCTGTGAGTTAGTTGTCTTCTACCTCTGGCAAATGAATAAACTGTACAGTTCAAAATAACCAAAGTTATATGTCATATATATATATACAGCCATACTGACTAAATCTTGATTTCAAAATCAAATCTGCCCTTAAATCTTGACATTAGACCACAGGAAGGCAACTAAATGTATCATGAGAAAAGTGATGGTTGAAGGTTCTTGCAAAATATGGATCAGTATATTCCCAGGAAATGATTAAAAGGATTTTAATCCTTGTTGATGGACAAATAATCAGAATTGATAGGAAATATGTCTTGTTTCTGGCCAAAACTGAATAAAATTAATGTATAGTGCAGAAATCAATAAGTAGCATGAATCATCTAAAGGCTATGAGGGATGCAGAGATATCTGCTTTAAATTAGTTTTCTATCTTTGATCCTCCCACATGTATCATCAGTGAATTTAAAAAACTCAGTGAATTTAAAAAACTTAGGAAAATGCTGCAAACATAGTGCATGGAAAAGCATCCAAACACATTATAGTTCATCCATTCAAATTAGCTCAAAAAACTTCTTCATTAACCAGAAGTAGTAGTGCTGAAGCTCAGAAAGAGCCATCTCTGCTGTCTACTAATACTGAAAAAACGGAAGAAGAGGTACTGTGGGGTGACTAGAGGAAGTTATTAGAAGAAACATGGCTCCCCCTGTATAAATAGTCTGTACAAGGCATGTGTACTGACAGATTAAACTATCTTTGAAGTCTGCCATACATCAATTGAAACCTCGCTTCCCTTACTCTTTAAGCTAATAAGCTTAAATCTTCCAACCACCAAAGCTTGTGCTCCACCACAAAAAAAGAGGAAGAGAGAGCGAGAGAGAGAGAGAGAAAAAAAACTTTTAATCCCAGCTTTGATGATACATTACGCACTGTTGGAAAGAACATTCAAAGTTCCCCCTGAAACTTAAAAGTGACATGAACCCCATCAGGCTATCCGGGATTGAGGAAAGAGCAGAAGGAGCGTCCACATCGCAAAAAGCATTGGCGGGTAAAGGGTGTCGAGCTGCTTTCGGAGCATACCATGGCCAACGTGTGCACGAGAGTGGACACATTTTCCCCGGGTTTTTCAGACGCGGTAGCGGCCGACGACATGCAAACACAGGCATCAACTCAATGTGACCCCGCTTCCTGCATGTGCAGCGCTCTGTGGGGATTAATCTTCAAGGAGCAGCAGTGCAGAGGGGGCCAAGGTGGCACAATGACTGCAGGGGAAGGGAAGAGACAAAGAGAGAGATGAAAAAAATATCAAGAAGAACAAGAGGGGGAAAACAGAACCATGGATGAACCAGAAAAAAGATGAATGCATAAAGACGAGAAAGGTGAATGGCAGAGAAGGGAGGGAAACTACTTCGCTGGATGGACATGGAGTTCAAATTCAGTCATTTTCCAGCAGAGAGAATGCAACTGAAAGAGAGAGAGGGAAAGCAAGCACCACAGCAAAGATCTGCTTTCTGGTTTCTATGGCAACAGCAGGCGATTACCCACAACCATTACTCGTTACAAACAGGTCTGAATTCAGTGAGGGAAGAAAAGACAGAAAAAAGAGCACCCACTTAGACAGACAGAGTGGTCAGGCTGACTGTTGAGGTGCTGCTGAGGGGAAGGACAGCATATAGGGGCTTCTTCTTAAGGAGAAGGGTTTCTTTAAACTAGCCATTTCAGATATTGTCCTATATCACCATCATTTTTCAATTAAGATCAAATAAAACAAATTGAGGGGGTATATATTGTGGAAAAATCAGTTTTTCTGTACATATATTTGTGAGTCTAAAGTTGTTATTAACCCCAAAATGAAGAGAAAACCCAACCTTGGCACTTTGTTTTTGAAAATATCTCACTAAATGTACCATTTAGACTTTCAGAGTATTTGTGACTCCTTATGTTGATACTGCCTTGTCTGCTAAGCCTCAACCTTTGTGCAATGCTTGCTTGCATTCCAACTTGGAATTGTGACTGAGTCAGCTTTCTGGTGTAAATGTTTCATTGTCATCTGCACTGAGGAGCTTGTACCAGTCCAGTGGATAAACTATATTTGAAAGTAATGTTCCAGTGAGACTTAATATAAGACTGTTATTGTGTGACAGCCACTTCTATCTGACTTTATTATCAATTCTGGCCACTTTTAGTATAAAAATGGACCATTGAAGAAATGATGGAACAAAGAAAGATCAGTTCCAACTCTCAATGGCTGAGTTTCACTTAAAGTAAAAGAGATTTTGGTTGTCTGGGTACATTTATTTGACACTAGTTTTGGGGATTTTGCTAAACAAATAGTGTCTAGATGTCCAGTTATGTTTTTCAGGCAATACAGAACTGTACTGTCTAGATAAGATTGGTTTTCAGTATGGCTGAAAACTGGCTTTGGTCTTGTTGCTACCCTAAACTCTGTTAGTGTTGCTAGATTTTGGTATAACAGGAGGAGTAGTTTTAAAATGTATGGGGTAAATTGCACACTGGATGCTCAATATTTGACAGCAGTTGACATGCCTAAACATTCTGGATGATTTACCTTCTGTCAGCTACAGCCAGCACGGCAATGCATTTTGTCAGTATACAAACAAACTCTTCATTGACATCCTGTTGAAGTCTGCTTGTTTGAACCTCTGCGGGACGTCCTACATTTTTGTTAACGGACTGATATAGCTGTTCACGACTGTCAGAAACAGTCGTTTTATGACTGAAAGGCGTCATCCTCCTTTGTTGTCATGGTGGCACATGTTAATGTTTATGCATTTAGGAGATTCTTTTATCCAAAGCGACTCACAAAGTAGAATATATACATGTGTATCTCCCCGTTGGAAGACACCCCGTGTGAAAGGCGGGGACACCCACCACCATACTAACCCCCACTCATTGGCTTTCTCAACAACAACCCCAGGAGGGCAAAACAGGGGTTGGGCATGGCTTCGGGGTATCCCCTCCCTCACAACAGCCTGTTCCACAGTAACGTGTGTTAGGGAATGTAAGAGATGAGCCATTCTTCTTAAACCAAGATATATTTTGACCAGACAATGTCTCTTACATGTCGAAAAGCTTTGAAAATTTTCCTGAAATGAAAATTTCAGGAAAATGTTGGTCCCAAATTTCAGCCCCTTGCCTAAAATCCAGTGGGCTGGGCTGGGTGTGGTGGTTTGCCTGCCAATGGGTGATTCGGGGTTTTTGATTCAAGGCCATAAGTCAAGGTGTCTTTAGGCAAGGCATTGATATCCCTTTCTATGTCCTGTTTGGGCCTGTCCCTGTCCCAATGTAAGGGTTGTGTTAGAATGGGCGTAAAAATCTCCTGCCAAACCTCATGCAAGTCAACCCTGATGCACTGTGGCAACCCCTGATAGGACACAACCTAACACCTAAAATCTAAATGGGTTGCATGAAGGGTTTCTGTGTTGAATCCCTGGGGGCTTTTCTGGTTTCTCTTTGCGTGCACTCTCTCTCTATTTGGGTTCTCCATCTTTTTCCCAAAGTCCAAAACCATGCGTAACAAATTAATTGATTATTCTAAATAGCCCATGGTAGTGAGTTTATTTGTTTGTTTGTTTGTTTGTTTGTTTGTTTTTCTCTTTGCGGCCCCGTGACGATCTGTACAGGGTGTACACGGTCTTTACCTAGATAGATACATATCTATTTAGATATCATACTTAGATAGATACATATCCAGGGAAAGGTATGTATCAAGATACATAGATAGATACACCAAATACCAGTTTGTAGCTATGGCCACATGTACAATCCTCCCTGGAGACTATCAACAGGGGTTTTACTCAGGTATCACCAACGGTCCCTTGGGGAGCACCCAAGTGGTAGATGGAGCAGGTAGATGTAGAATTGTATTTTGGTTTTGTGGTTGTATTACCACTGTCCAGGGTGTACCCTGCCTCTCGCCCATTGACCACTGGAATAGACTCCAGTTCTCCCCGCGATCCCATTAGGGAATAAGCGGTAACGATAACGGATGGATGGATGGATGGATGGATGGATGGATGGATGGATGGATGGATGGATGGATGGATGGATGGATGGATGGTTGTATTGCCTTGTTATGACGTATGTTGTGTATTGTTCAATATGTATATTTCTATGGAGGATTGGGGGTATAACTGAAGAGATTGTATTATGTTAGGTTTGTATTTTGGCGTGGGCATTTTAGAATCATAAATTGATTCTTCCATCCAATCAACAAGACACCCTCTTTAAGGCACCATTTTTACCATTGTTGGGTTGGCTGGTTGACTGTGGGAACTATTGGCTGCAGATGTAATAAAAACAACTTGCGGTCATTCTCACACAACCATTTCCCTATTGAGATCTGGCTCATACTGTTTCCACTACACCCTCACGGTTTTTCTCCTGAAACTCTCCTGTTTCCAGAAAGTATAGGATATTAAACCCATGCCTCCCTTACCAAAGGTTCTCTGGCAATTTTGCAACAGCTTTGTCTGCCCACGTCCCAACCTGCACGATTTACTCTTAACTCTGGCTGAAGAAGCCTTTTTTCATACAACTCTAAGCTACAACACAGCTGTTCCACTTCTCCCTGATCCTGCGTGATGACTGTGATGTCATCCCAGGTAGTACTAGACCTGATAAAATAGCTCTTACTTAAGCAAGAAAAGGCTCAATTACCATAAAATACATAAGCCCAGAGATGGGACAGCCCTGTCTAATCCCTCCCTGAAGCCTAACTGGACAGCTCAACCCACCCTCCATTTTCAATAGACTGAAAGCATCCTTATACAGCAGCCTTACCTGTTATACAAATCCGTCTCCAAAACCAAAAG
Source organism: Menidia menidia (assembly GCA_907169785.1). Lineage (NCBI taxonomy): Eukaryota > Metazoa > Chordata > Actinopteri > Atheriniformes > Atherinopsidae > Menidia > Menidia menidia. The sequence continues at coordinate 18,543,928 of CAJRST010037777.1, read as the reverse complement.
TTGTTAGAGCACAAACAAGAAAAGCATGGTCCACCTTATCAAAAGCTTGTTCTTGATCCAAGGAAATGGCAAAATCAATACCATACATTAAAGAGCATCCATATAAGTCTCTCATCAAAAAGAAATTGATGGATGGTGGATTTCGCAGGGAGACAGTGCATTTGGTCTCTCTGGACGATATGCTCGAGAATAAATAACATGTAACAATGTCCTCCTTTTTGGGTTAGAGAAAGTCTGATCTGTGTTGTCATGAAAAATCCGATAAAAAGTGCATTAGGGCAAAAAAGTCAGATTTGGGTCATTTCAGGCTGCTTGTGAACATAGCAATAGACTCCACTCTATTCTCGAGTGTCCCAAAAACACCTAAATATCTACCACTCAAAGTCTTACAAAGAAAATAATCAATGTGGGGCAAAGGTTGCAGTCAAAGTACAAACCTCAACCTGTTTTATGACTGTGGTGGAACCTTGAGAAAGCTCTGCAGAAACCAACACTGAATTGAAACTAATGAATGAAGATAAAGAAAGAGTGGGCCAACATTCCACTACCATGATGTGACACACCTATGATGCAATCAATTCACAAAACATTTACTTCAAAAGGTAATTACATAAGATCGCAGATCCTCGTTTTTTCACTGACTCTTCATCTGGCTTTTCTTTAACACACTGTCATGTATCTTGTCTTGTCCTCATCTTATTTAAAAAATATCTCATTTTGAGATCAGATACAGATCAATTATTTTTTTTCTTTTTATTATGTTGATACATAAAACTGTGGAATAGAAAGGATCTTCTTTTTTTTAGAATATGGCGCTTGATTGTAGAACAAAAACAGAAAAAAAAAAATATGTATTCGATTTAAAAAAATAATCTTGTCAGGATATCCAAATGTCTAATAAACATCTCATATCAAATGGAGTGATCAAAATGATGGAAGCTCATTTAAAATATTTCAAGCCCCTCACACTTTACTTAGAATAAAGGGTATAGCAAAAAGATGGATGGGAAATATTAAAGTTGTAGAAGTAACAGTCAGAAAAACTATTTCCAAAACATGAAGATGCACAGCTGTTTGAAATCTTTGTGATTTAGCCAAAAAATCACATTATTTGGTTGAAATCATGCTGTTATGTCCCTAAAGTGAACAGAGAGTGAACAGTTGGACTCCAGCTGCAGGGCAGCTGGATTTGGTAATGACTTTGATACCAATACCAATTAATATGTCAATAATTAATAATCAATCCACATGCAACACTGCAATTATTCACTGAATGATATTTCACAATTCCATTTCTTTTAATGCTTTTATCTATGCTGTTATTAGACATGAGGTTAAAGACACACGGTTAAACTCACTCCTTTGGGCAATTTACAACCAACAATTAACCTAGGATACATGTTGAGGAAGCTTGAGTTTGTGGAGAGAACCAAAGCCATGGTAATAGTCTTATATTAGGCTGGTAATAGGCTTATAGTTCTTATAACCGGAAATAAAAAAAGTTAAAAAAAGTTTTTCTAAATAGCTGGCAGTTTATTTAGAAAAAAAGGTAAGAAGGTAAGAAATATGAAAAAATATAAATTATCTTGATCAGAAGATTAATTTAATTCAGTCTGTTCAAGAAAGGATGAATCTCATTTAGCATATTTCTCAATGCAAAATGACAAAGAATTTGAAATATTTTTTCGGATGCTCACAGTTTTTAAAATTCTGAAAAGATTCCGAAAACCTGGGAAACTCAGTGTATAAAGGCCATGTCCAAAAACTTATTTTAGATTAATCTGATATTCAACCTGGTGAAAAATAGTTAAACCACCATAGTCAGAACAGCCATGTGGATCAAGAAGTTCCTCAGAAATGATTTTCACTAAACACAGCCCAACACTGCATCCAGCAATGCAACCTGAAACTCTATTGCACAAGAAGGAAATCATGTATCAACGTTAAGTCTAACCTCATCTCAGATGGACAGAAAATCATGTGGTCAAATGAGTCCATTTAGACTGTCATCGCCAAAGGGAGCAAACAAGTTTCGATGAGAGTGCATGGAACACTTTAATGTCTGAAGTTACTGTTGATACAGAGGAAGCACACAAACTGCCAAGATTCCTTATTTCAAAACTGTAACAATTCTGTTTGTACTTTCGTCTGAGAAATCAAAGTTAAAATAAACTGACAAATTACAGAGTGGAGATTTTCCTTGTCAACTTCTTTATGATGGAGTTCATCTACACAGTCAATACTAATTCTCAATCCTCCTATCATTTCACAGGTGTTTTATGGTAAAACCTCCTCATTTTTATACGTAAATGCAATTAAATTATAATAAGTTTGATACGGCATTTTTAAAAACAAATACAAGCCAGCAATTTTGCAATCAGTTTTAACTGTCTCTGATTGTCTAATTGTCTTTAAAGAAAAAATGTTGAAGGACAGCTTTTCTAACTGTTCTGAAAAAGTCATGTTGCATTTTCATTTAAAGACAAAACATTTTAAGCTGCTAAGGTGGTATGGGCTGGACATTTTTGTAAGTATGACACAATCTAAAACATGAAACTAACTCATTTTGCAATCAATATTAAGAAAAGATGGTTTAAAAAAAGACCTGATTAAAAGGTCTGCAAGTTTAAAACGTAACAATATATGAATGCATTTTTATTATTTTTGTGAAACTCTAAATTCCGATTGGCTAAGGAAGAATTAAAGCATTGAGTTTCATCAGTTTGAAAAAACTTAATAGGATGTGAAGTGGATCTCATAGGTCAGTTGAAATTTGGTCATTGTTCAATAAAACATTTTGTAGTATCTCACTCTTAATTTTCTAATTCATGTACAACCTAAATTATTTCTAATGCTATATACATGCCAATTTCTCTGTTACAGCATTCAATACTGATGCAGGAAAGCTGTCAGTCAAGTAAAACTAATTGCTTCATTTAATGGACTGTGTAATTTTCTTTTTGGATTAACAAAAATGTCGGTTTTGTATTCATAATGACTATTTTTATTCAATTTGTAATTACACACAATTGTATAAATGATTATACATGACTGATCATTTTGTATAATCATCCATCCATTACCATAGCAAATTTGATTTAATAAACTTTTTTACTTACAGTACTGTATAACAACATATGAATTTGTAACATCTTTAAACTTGTCCGGCCCATATTAGTGAAAATAAACAACAAGCAAACCTTAACCTGCATGTTTTTATATAAATGAGTAAAAAGAAAGAATAAATCATGCTATGTCCATATTACCAGTGTTTACCTGTACACTAGAACTTATCATCATCTACAATATTCTTAAGACTAAAACAATATCTGTTGGGAAAAGCATAAATGATTTTTATTGGTCAGAGTTGTTTGGATCCCTGAAGTTGAATATCTTTAGCTACATAATTTGTTTTTAGGTTTTCTAAATTGAAACAGGTACCATATTATCTACTGAATCTACAAACTTTTCTTTTTTGGATAATATTTTTTGTTTAACAAAAAATGCAAGTTTAACACTGATTATTTCGGATTTTAAATCATTTATATTCAGTGATTTGGTGAGTGAACATTTCTTGCATGAATGTGCATGAATACAATCTAAAAAATGTTGTCACCATGTAAAGGTATTTTTTTCAAAGCTAAAGACAAATAAGCATCAAAGCACATATTCAAAGTACAGGCCGTGGTTGACTAAAATGTATTTCCAAAGTGAATTGACATTTTTCTAAGAATTATATAACAAATTATAAAACAAGATCATTTGCAACATTCATCATTTGCTGTAATTTTCTACCCACTGATCTTCATCTGACTTGGTCTGTGCCTCATTCTCCTGGAGCCTTGTCCTCAGATGGCTTTTGGCCTACTTTCGGCTGCAGAGAGCTTCAGTGCGTAAGCCAAATCTCAGCATGAATATTTAGGCAGAGTGTATGAGCGATGGAGGGCTACATGGAGCAAGAGACAGCTAAACGAGTAAACAAAACACATTGTGAAAACTAAGGTTTTAGACTCAGCTATCTCTGTCTTTTTTATTTTTGTTCCAGAAATAAAAAATAATCTATTTGGACACTATAAGCGTAATCATTTTGATCAAAGCTGAAATCAGAATCCTCATGAAGGTAATTGTGTTTTTCAGTTTTTATTTTGCACTTAAACCTTTTTGAAATTAACCAAATTTTCACATCCAAATTTCAAACTTAAATGTAATATTGTACATAATAATAATAATGATCCATTTAATCTCTTAGGATGTGTACCAATGGCTTCCATATTTCTTTTTGGCCATGTTTTAAGACCACATAAGAATAAAATAATGAGGAGCTGTGTTGAAACAGCATCACAATAAAATCCACAAATTGAGTTTACGCCAGTCTAGATTCAAATTAGTAAAATAAAGTCTTTATCATATATGGAATTTTTCTTGTTATCATGAGAAGTTTTCAGGATGTAATACAATGAATTTTTTTTTAATCACAGTTGCCAACAACAAACAGATAGGGTTAGGTCATGTTTTGTTCTTTTCAAAAAGACTTTTAATCTACTTCTGTCCAACCTCATTAACTTACCTGAAAACTGCCAGGGTGTAAAAGCAAGTGGATTCTATTAATCTGTGCCAAAAATGTATAATTATAGCAATAAGGTCAAAGTAGATGGAAACTTTGATAAATAAAACAACAAAAACACCAGTAGTTGTTAGGTCAGTGACTTTATTAGAATAAAAAAAAAATCAAACACCAAACCTCTTTTTACTGTAAGATTGCAACCCTTTTGCTCCATTATTAAATGTTTATATGTAGTGTATGCAATGGCAAAATTACAATTTTAGTTGAACTTTACTGGATGTGACTCACCAAAACTGAAAGTTCTGCACTAGTCAAATTAAATTAATACATTTTTAATCATATCCAGTATAAAAGAGTCATTTTCGAGGATTTACTTCAGTTACACTGCGTAGTCCAGCAAAAGTAACGCTTTTATTGTGTTTTACAGGATCGATGGGCCTGCAAGTTTCACACAGGAAACCACCGGTCAAATGTTTATTACTTTATGTCAAATTGAGATTCAAACTTGTGGAACACTTACCAAATCTTAAGTAAAACAATGATATTCTGATGAAATCTGTCTATGAAAAAGTAGAGCATTTCTATTTTTTTCGATTTGCAAGCCCTCTTGCTACAGCAGCGTAAAGGCACATAGTAATTTTTAAAGTCTGTTTCTAATATAAAGCTAAAAGTAGCTGTAACAAGTTGTGACATACACTCTTGAGCTTTTAAAAGCGGATCAATTTCTGGAAATGAGGCTTAGCGTGAGGGGGAGGTTAGCTCAAGACATGGGATATCATAAAAATAACATTTTCTCACTAAACTAAAACTGTAAGTAACAGTGTCGGAACTAAGATTTACCAAATTATAGTGGACACATTTAAACTATGTTTGCCTGAAGAGTATCATTACAATGTTGTTAAAGCATATGTTTACTTATCAAATAAAAATTTCAAGGCTTGCTTTGTACATTGTGAAATAATTGTATGATCATAAGTTACCGTGTCACTCTCAAAACTGAAGCAGCCAACATTTGTGGATTTGTTAAAATAACAGACAAGTCTTTTTTTTAAATATTTTATTACCATCTAATCATATTGCATAGACATAAAGATCTTTAAAGTATCACAAATGAGTGCGCTTGTGCAGCTTTACAATATTTAGATCCATAAATTATATTTCATACTGCAAAAACATATAAAAGAATGCATATGGGCAGTTGAAACTTGCAGGCAGTGTGGATTTCACATCACACTCATGTTCACAGGCTGTTCCCCGAAGAGTCTAAAAGTCTACAACAGAGAGAAAGATAAAAAAAAAAGAATTAAAACATGTGTTTGGCTTAAAGGAATGGGATTTGCAAGCCATGAAAAAATATTGACCATATTGACATAGACATTGTGTACATGACAAAAAGGCATCAATAATGTGTGGTGACCCATGTCACAGACATCAACTTATGACATATCACATATCGACAATCAAAGGCCATTTACTGCTCTTTAGAATCTGCTGAGACAAAATGTAGAGAAGGTAGGATTGAAAAATTCCAAAAGAGTTTCTAAATATAAGTATGACTCTTAAAAGGACCAGAAACATGAAACAACAAAAGTCAATTTTGATTTAGACATAAATGTAAGGTGCACTGCTATATTTGTTTAGAGGGTAAAAATATGGCATCATTAAGCATTATTAATTTATTTTGATTGTCTCTATATGAATTGGATCAATTTGGAATTGAACTCATTTGATTTGATGAGACTGGGATTGGTTGCAATAAATTGGATTAGAATAGGACGGTGCCTTGAGGTAGCAATGTTGACGCTGTACAAATAAATCTAAATTGAATTTAAGTGGACTGAATCATATTTCCATAATCGCTTCAAGTATGGGTACTATACCCCTGGTATGGAGAACAAGCATGCATAACAGCAAAAACTTGTTAAAAAAAAAAGTCATAGAGCATAATATTCCCATCTGTTTTACAAAATACACTTTATACATACTTCTGCAAGATAAAGACACTGATTTACAAATAAATGAATGAATATGCCATGCATCACATTTTTTAGAATACACGGAAACGTCCAAATAAAACCTATTAACCTTTGGGAAAGGTCACTCTTGAGAAGGGAGACCAAAGTTGATAGTAAGTACAGTGTAATAAACTTCAAGTCATATTTATTACCTCCTGCTACAGGAAATGTGTATCATCATTTTAGATTTAAAAGACAATTACTTTGCAGAAAAATAAAACTGATATTACTTTTACCTAGAAATGTATTTCTACTCATTTAAAAAAAATCTATACTGCATCATTGAGTACCATGATATGGTATTGCTGCTATAAGAATAAACCAAATTAGATCACAATTTCCACTCAGGTTTCAATACATTCCTTGGACAGTTGGAACACAACTGTCAGAGGGCATAGATATTCAACACAGTTAATCCACTTATAAATAAGCAGCATCAGTAATAAGCAAGTGTTTCAGACAAAAGAACTTACAAAAGCCTCCATAAAAAATAAAAAGGTTAAAGATGTTTAGTGGACAGGTTTACTCGTGCCCTAGTCTTCTGTAGATCCTATTGTATTTTAGTTACAATGAATTTACCATCATACATGTTGCAGAAAATTTGCTGACTCTGTTGATCTGGTATTTCAAATATATCAAAGGACCCTTTCTTTGAGAAGAACAATTTTCCATTTCAGGTTGTAATCAGTTAAAAATGCATTTCATCAAGACATGCTGTTTTTTGTTTGAAGGATTATTTCTTTCTACTGTGCATTACTCCTTGTTAACATACTTTGATTCATTGAGATATCATTCCTCATGTGAAATAGAAAACTTCAAAGAAAAGTACATTTTTTTATTAGTCAATTAATTGTTTTTTTTAATGTAAATGATTGCCAATCGTGATCACCGAAATGATATTGTTCAAATACCTCATGCTGCATCTACAACCATTTCTGGTTCTGAAAGAATATGTGGATAGAAATGAAGTAGCAAATTGAGATATTATCTTATTTCTACTCAAGTGCTCCCATTTCAGCTGTTTGATTCTGTCATCATGTCAGATTGTCGATAGCGATTCCCTAACGTGTTGTCAGCTCAGTTGAGAAGAGCACATTAAAATATTCAAACCCCAAATCTTTTCACTCACGCCCATCTGCACAGATGTCAAGACAGTTGAGGTAGAAAATGCACCAAAACATCCATCGTGGACAACAAAGCTTAACCTTAAACTTTTTCCTTTAGAAGTTAAAGAAAAGGAAAAGAATGTTAACAGTTTTGGGGGCTGATGGGAAGGGAAGAGTTAAAGTTGACTCATATGGGGATTTCCAGCAGGAAATTCAATGCGGCAGGACAAGACTTAGATTGTATTTTCCTCAGTATCCAGTCATCATACCTATGTTTGGGCTGTATGGAGGCAATAGGAAGAGCATCAATTCCATGTGAGAGTGACTTTTGACATACAGTAGTCTTTGTTCTGGCTTATCTGGTCTGGTTAACCTGCTGGTGGGATGCGGCTGTACTGTCCAAACCCCTTTAATTAAACTCGTTTCACATTCACACTTCCTTACACTTTTAAATGCATTTCAGCCCACCCGATACATTTCGAACCACACAGATTGCAGACAAAACAGCATACAGTTTGGCAGCTGATATGCAGACTGTGTGGGGAAAAAAACAAAACGACAGAGAAAACAATGAGAGCAAAGGATCTGGCCTAAATCCTAAATCTCTTCAAGTCAGCCAAGCTACAGCACTGCAAAGAGCATCAGCAATTTCAGCTATGTGGAGAGTAAATAGGCCCCAGGTGTGCAACGATTACTTAAAAAAAAAAAAGAAAAGATCCCCACTTCTTTGGCTTGTAATGCATGTAAATGGGCGATAGTAGGAGGGCAAGGACCCATTTGGAGCTGCGGCGCCATCTTGTTTCATCAACAGCCTTGAATAAAAGGGTTTGCAAGCCCTTCTGCAGCAAAAAAAAAAAGAAAAAAAGAACTGCTAAACACACACACAACATTACAGACGTGTTGAAAGATACCGGAGGAAGGCGCAACACCCGCGCGCTGACCAGCTCCGATTATTGATGAGAGAGCTTCTCCCGCCTGCAGCCGAGAGCAGGCAGCATGGAAGGGAGTGGCAGGGAAAAAACTGCAGAATGGTGACTGCGAGCTCAACGCGGTAGAAGCCGTCCTGAATGCTGCCACGAGGCCGGGGAAACGACTCATTTCCAATCGTCTTCACCGAGGCTTTTTATCAAAAAACTCTGGATGTTCTGATCGATTATTTCCCCGCGGTATCGAAACGCACAGATCGGGTTTCAGAGACTTTTTTAGGAGGCGGTTTTGGTTGTAACCCTGCAACGACCCAGCAACAAGCCTGTACCCATTTACCTGAGCTAACTATCACCCTAAACTGGATGACAATCAGTGATTTCATAGACATAGTAGCTGATTTTTCGAGCCATGTTGCTTGAATTCCGTTAAAAACCGAACATGAACCTGACTGTTGGCTAGTAAATCGTTGACATCTTCACAGTGCTAATCACAACCTGATAAATCTAAAGGTGCAACATGTCCAAAAAAAACACATTTAGAAATGGATTTTCGCTCCAAATGCAAACATTCATAGATTACCTTGATTGGCCTAAATTCATTTTGTGGAAACAAGACATTATAAGATTGGGGTAATAGAGAAACCCTATTAAAGTAGGTGCCCACAGGACATGCTGGAGGTCTCTCTGTGTGGCTGTCCTCCACGTCTGGAGAAATAATGGGAACACAGTGTACAGACATTGTTTGGAGCTGCCGAACAATGGAGGAAAAAGCCTCAGCTCTTTTGCCGTTTACTGGATAAATGCTAACTCACTCCGGCTTGCTGTTTGTTTTGCCGAGTGAAATACCAGAAGGGTTCGTTAACAACGGGATGGACGCATCTCCCAATCAAAGGAAGACGAGCTTAAACACATCGCTATATTGAATCCAGCTGTTATCAGTATTATCTCATCCACGGAAAGCCGGAAGCAGCAGTATGCTAGCAAGCAAAAAGGTGTCAACGATCAAAATGAATGAATCTCCAGCATCATGATAACTGCAGACTTTTCCATCATCCAACCATTTAGCAAACGAAATATAACACCTCAAAGGTCTAGCAGAGGAGTACTCCATCCATAACGAACAAAAAGTTTCTCCATTTGCTTAAAATTCACTTGCACAAAATGATGGAGTTTATTATTATCTTAAATGAAAGAAATTAATCATGATGACTAGTTACCATCAGTGTTTATGCCGTAACTCAGTAAAGTAAGCTGTTAGACGTGGTGAAGTGCTCGTGACAGCTAATAGCAATTAATCATGCTGTCATGACGAGCACTGCTTATTCCAAACAACATTCCACAAATAAACTATGTACAACAATAGCCGACAGGTAGGAAGGAGCCAGCATGTTGACCGGACACCTCGTTTGAAAGAAGAAGCCCAAGATTCAAACAAAAAACCAGCATTTGCCATTAAAGTAAACACTATATTTCTTATTTTTTAAAGTCTTTTAAGGGGAGGGAACTGTTATTGACAGAGGATTTGCACATAAGCTGCAGAAAGACACTACAAATGAATTAACTGTCGTGTTTTCAGAAGGTCAGAAGGTATTTAGTGACGAAAAGCTTTCAGGTTGTTTTCAGTGGCCCTCGGTAGATCCTCTATATCGTCAGTGTCTCTTCTCCATTATGATATCATGAATGAAAGAGTTTTAACATTGCAGATGGTTTGCTGAGGTCAAGCACATAATGTACAGAGCTGTTATGGTCACGCTCTCAACATTACTCTGTGCTGCTCTCATGTCATAGAGGCACCGGCACAAAGGCATCAATGCCTGCTGCTGCAGAAACCAAGGGCCCTCACCCCCTAACAATGTTCACGGATGTACGAAAAGACGCCTGTTACCACCAGAACACAAGTGTCAGCTAGTGATGCTAACTAGCCGCTAATCTTGACCAAGCAGTAACATCCAATTGTTTAAGTTAGCTTGTGGTACAACGGATCAGTATCCAATTAGCATAGATTTTTTTAGGTATCTGCAGGTATCTGCTAAAACTCTCTATGTTGCCAAATAATATGGTATTAGAAATTAGCATACAATTGCTTGGAAATTTCACCAAACTCAAACATCTGCATGAAAAAGCCGTAAATACAATAAATTAACCAACCAGGTAGCAACAAACTCGAATTTTAACACTCGACTGATGCTTGGTGGTTGAATTTATTTATGTTAACATAAGACCAGAAATGAGATGGCTTAGTACAAGTTGATTTCTAAAAGTCAAGATCTAAGTCATTCACACTCATCGTGATACCCTACATTCGTTTAAAACAGCATTGCTGTCACCACACCTCCGTACTAGCAAAAGCCAAAGAAGAGATTCCCCATGCACATGTTCGGGGCTAAATCAAGATTTCCACACGTGTGTGATGGAGCACACCAGCAGTAAGAAGAGAGAAACGTCCAGTTACATGCAACATCGCAGTGAGGAGGAAGCCAAGTTGGAAAAAAGGTGAAAGTCTCAGCGAGCAGGGAATGCCAGAGCTCTACTGCTCTATGGCCCTCTACCCCATCTGATCGCCATTGTTGGAAGCAGGAATGCGAAGGAGATAATGTTGGCCACGAATCCCTCTCAGCTCCCGAGAGCCTAACCCGTGGACATGAAGGCACAACGTCACAAGTTAGGGTCTCAGGGACAGAGAGAGACACATATTTTTAAAAAGGCTCCTCGGCTACTGCTTCCCCCCGATCGTTTGATCGCTAAATACTCCAAAAACCTTCCGACCTCGAGTCATGTGAGGTCTCGGGATAAGCGAGCATCTCCTGAGACCTTTCCTCGGGTCAAGCTTGACCTGCCCAGGACATCAGATACACACAACCAGCCTTGACCTAGCGTGCTTATTGTTTCCCCCCCTTGTGTATCTAATTGTCAAAACGCAAGTGCAAACCTCAGCCAGACACAACATTGACCAGCCAAACCCCCACCCCCCTACCCCCACCACCCCAACTCTATTTTTTCTCTTTCTCTCTCTTTTAGTCTCCTCCCCCCCTCCCCCCACCAAAGCCGAACAATACAGCACTTCAAAAAAAAAAGCCTCCTGCCATCAGGTACAGAGCCTGCTGCTGTACAGTACGCTTACGGATCCCCCCCCCCCCTGCGGTGACCAGGAAAAAATCTATATCGTCTGATTATTTACGGGTGCATAAGACAAAAGGCCGAGCGTGGAGCCATCAATTTACTGCGCAGTCCATCTGACACCATGACTTTGCACGCCTGACACATCTTCCACATCTTCCACGCTGCAATAAAAAAGCATTGTGTGCCGGTCCGGAGAGCGTATTCCCGTTCAGCTTTTTCTGAATCCCGGGGGGGGAAAAAAAAGGACGAGGACGATAAGCTTTTTTTTTTTTTTCCAGCGGCCACCGTGGTGGTCTAATGCTTTCGGAAACAGATGGGGAGCTGACAGGGGGGACGCGGCGAGGGGAAAAAAAAGCATTCGTCGATGCCGACTCACCCTGCCCTCCGGATCCGGGATGCCCCAAATCGTCCGATGCTCTTCCGCCTGCTCGCGGAGGGGGAAGGAAAAGGGGAGACACAGAAGGAGAGAAAGCTCAGATTTAAACTTACAGCACACCGACAAGATTCCAGTTATGCTCGGATGAAAATCAGAGGGCTTTTTTTTTTTTTTTACATTCTTTTTCGCAAAAAGAAAAAAAAAAATTGGGGAAAGGTGGAATAAATGGTCCTGGCGGTGAGCTGCTCAAAGTCCGGCGGAATAAACAGACCGAGAAAGAACAACACGGAGGCAAGAAAAAGATGAGGATGGGTGGTAGGACTGAGCCGGAATGAACCATGTGCACACTCCCTCTCCCTCTATCTCTTCTCCCTCTCTCTCTCTCTCTCTCTCTCTCTCTCACTCTCTCCTATTCACACACACACACACACACACACACACATATGCAAGAGCAGGCAGTCTGGACGGGAGAGTCGTACCAGAGAGCTGTCGCGGTGATTCTGCCGACCAGAAAAAAAAATCAAACAATGAAAAGGAAGTCACGTGCGGGAGATTTTACGGAGCAGGTACACATGGAAAGAGAGAGATACAAAGTGACGGAGGGCGAGATAAAGAGATAAAACAAAGAATCAGTATTTTCAGAAGGGGTCACGGTGCCAGCGAAGCATACCAGTAAGCTGCCTCACCGATGCAGGAGAGGAGGGGTGAGAAGGGGAATTGGGGGGGGGGGGGGGAATAGGGGGCACACACATGTACAAGCCGACACGCACAGACACACACAAGTGCATGTGTTCCACGCACAAAAGAGAGTTTCACTCATTTTCTATTCTTTTCGCACCAGACCCCTTTTTACTTACTTTTTCTGAAAAAAAAAGCCTGCAGGTTCCAAGGCAGGTGGGCCAAAGAGGACAAAAAAAAAGAAGAAAAAACGTGCACGCACACGCGTGCACACAAATCCAAGTTAAAGGACAAAACCAATGCGCCTGCTGATCTCTTGTCTTGCTCGGCTCTCTCTCTCCTCCCTTTTTCCCGCACATTGTTTTCTCTCTCTCTTTCTCTCTCTCTCTCTCTCTCTCTCTCCCAGTCACATGCAGAGGTGGAAAGACGGAAGACGAGAAGAAAAAAATAAAAAATTCCCCACCATCCTCCTCCAGTTCTCCCCCCTTCTTTGCCTATATTGTACCTTTGTATCTCAATCTTTCATCTCAGACACTTTCCTTTTTGAGGAAGGAAAACCAGTTAGAAAGGTGGAGAAAGAGTGGAGAGAAAGATCATCATTTCATTTGCCTCACAGCTGTGATCACTTTAAGCCAGAGGCCCTCTCTTCCTTTTATCAGAAGAGAGAGAGAGAGAGAGAGAGGTAAGGAGGGAGGGAGGCGAGGAGAGAAAGTAGTCCTCCTTTGATTGTTTTCACCTTGCTGATGTCCATTTTGAACCACGAAAACAAATCCTCTCCTTCATCTGCCAACATGCCAAAAAAAAAAGACAAAAAAAACGTCAAAAATCCACTTTCTCTGCATGATCTCTCTCTCTCTCTCCGTCCTCTCGTTCGGCCCTCACACGGGCCGACATAATTCACACTGTCCTCTCAGAAACAGGAGAGGCCTTACAGATAGAGAGAGCATGTGAGGGAGAGGGGGCCATAGAAACATTGCTACATGATGTGCTTTGGCTTATAGAGGCTACATTTAATCTCCACTGGCTCCCCCAGGCTTTGGTATGGAGAGAAAGAGAGAGAGAGGGACAGAGAGAGAGAGAGAGAGAGAGAGAGTAATAGAAGTAGGAGGGAAAAATCAGGGGAGATGATGGGGGAGGGACAGATGGAGCGAAGCGAAGGAGAGCGGCGACGTACAACTGGCTGCGAGCTCAAATCAGCGACCGGGGCCTGTGTACGGGGAGGAAAAAAATAGAGAAGAAAAAAAATCCCTGGGCCCACACTGCCCTCTTGCTTTTTCGTCCGTTCTCTCCCTCCCTGACTGACTGACTGACCGACTGTGTCTGCAGCCCGGCTAAGCTCCAATCCTCTTTGACGGCTGCCTGGCAGACCGCACATTGTGGTGTCTATATATGTATATATACATATATACAAATTATACTTCATCTGGATTTACAGCACATCACATTTTTGGACAATACCTGTCTCTGACTGTCAGAAATGTGGACATAACATGCACATGCATACATGTGCATAATACTACAACTTTAAAAATCTATTCTCGTGTTTCACACACACTTACAAACGTACACACACACACACACACAGACGCATGCATAATGTGGCTACCCTCGTTTTTTCACCTGCTTTCTGTCCAGACAGAAGCAAATCCTCGGCGCAGGGCTAATATTAGCCGGCCTAGCTGTGAGGGCCTGCAGCAAGGCAGAGACCGGCTCACACAAATGTGTGTGACACATGTATTCAACACAGAACTGACCTCCGAAATATTGGAGGCCGATTTTTTTTAATCAATTACACTTTTTATATTTGGATTAATTTCACCACAAAATGAATAAAAAGTCCGACAAACATTTACATCCACAAGACGAATGCTAAACGTTCCAGGTACCATTTATGTACCGGTTCCATTTAGTGGTCTTTTATCTGTTGGTACTGGGCAGGGATCAGCCACCAGCTAGCCATGTCGTAGATCAAAACAGACCCAGATCTGTCATGTCGTGGCCCACGCATTCAGGCAAACAGCAGCAGGGCTGCAAATAAGCACACTGAGCATGAGAGGGGGAAATCAGGCACTACATGTGGTTGTGGCTCACTACAGTGCAGAGCATTCTTATTGGACAGCTGAGGTTCTGATGCAGATGGGTCAGAGCGACTGTTAGCTATCCCATCTTAATTCACATGGGTCCTTGCCACAGCTTTGGAATTGCATCATAACAGAATGCATCGACTTTTATACATTAAATGGTGAACGGACTGAATTATATAGCTTAAAAATACATTTTAAAAGATGCATCTCCAAGGATTGTGCAAAAACATTCACATGCAGTAATGATAATGTATATGATATATAATAATGATGGACATGTACATATTTGTAGGAGAGATCATAGGTAATAAGATACAGGAATGTCTGTGCATGGGTTGAAAGTCCCAGTATCCTAGTGGGAGCTTCCCAAAAAGGTGGTAGAGAATATCAGAGCTAAGACCCTGTAAAACTTTTCTATCCAGTCTGATGAGCAGACAATGGTTTACCACCCAGACATTGTAGTGAACGAGCTACAGAAAAAAGGCAATAGTGATAGATATAGAAATTTCCAAGTGACGGCGGCATCAAGAAAGGAAACAAACAGAAAAGTTGGAGAACTACCATGAGTTTAAAAGCTGCAGGAATTTAAGATATTTTTGGTACAAATGTTGATAGGAGCACTTGGGGCCACAATCCCCAAACTCCAGTACATTATGAGGATATCAGACACCTCTGTCCAGAGGAGAAGAGCTGTTTAACAGCCAATATAGTCCATAGAACCCCATAAAAAAGGGGTGCATGAATATACATACATTATCAAATGATCACATATATCATCAAACTAAATACTGATTTTCAATATTAAAAAGTAACAGCTAGTTAGCATCTTCAAAGGAAACGCATAGATCAGATTAAACTATTCTGAAGTGTAAAAAAAAAGACTGTTATGTTATTTGCAAACATCAAATAACTCAAATCAGCTATTGAAAGGAATTAATATCCAGATGTGCATTCAGAGGATGAGGTGAGAGGGAGATGAGAAAGCCAACTTTAAGCCTCACCATGCACCACGCCAGGTATATAGACATCCATATGTATGCACAGATCAGCAGACAGAAAAAACACACACACGCATACCCCTGCGTTCTGCAAAATTGCGAGATCGTCAAATTCGAGCCTCATAGCACTGGACAATTCACCAGATGAGCCAACAGGGGGCAGTCTTTTGTTCCACAATTCATTTTTTCAAGTGAGAACGCATGACCTGCATGAAGATTGTTGGGCATCAGGTTTTCACATTGTGTTATAAGTTGTAAATCTGACATAAGAAGGAAGAAAAATAAAGTAATTTGAAATAAGTAGTATAATAATAATATTTTTTCTACCAAGGCTTTTTTTTTTTACACTCAGTGTCACCTTACACCAAGAAATATTAAAGACACAATATCAAAATGAACGATAAAACATACAATACAAAAACACATTTCTTGTTGTAAGGTTTCTGTCAGACAAAAACATCTTGAGAAAATGTTTTAACTGTGTTGGTTTCAGCAGAATTTCACTTTGAAATGTGGGTTTAGATTTAATTACAGTTTGAAACCAATGGAAATGGATGAAACCAGTACAGAATTATGTTCTGAAGAATCATCTGTCTGTCGGCTGAGCAGTTATTCATTTTCAGCAGATTCCTTGTTGATCACAGCATTTCACAAGTTGGGTATTATGACAGCAGCCCTATCCATGCAGTCTGCATCTGCTAACTGAAAATATTGTGACATTAATTGTCCACTGTGACAGCTGATTTTCCTGTTTTCCCGAATGAGCGATTCGCTAGTTTGGGTTGAAATCGGAAACTTTTCTATCCATGATATGGCGTGCAATCTGTCGGCACAAAAACACTGATGCAGATCGCCTTCTTCCACACACTCATCTCTATTAATGACGTGATTTCCCAGACAATGGAAACCCACCGGACTGTTTCACTGTGGATACAAGCAGTTGCATCGTTCCTACCTGCTCTGAAACAATGCGAGGCTTCTGATCATAGATTCACAAATCAAAAAGACCAGCATATTGTCCACTGTTTACAACTGACGCAACCGAACACACACACACACACACACACGAATATAGAATCAAGTTACATTTTGATATCCAGGCTTAAAATGCTCTTCTCCTCAATGGACTCCACATTTGAATGGTTGTGTAGTTTAAGAAATGTATCTCATACAACCATAACAACAGATCTGAACAGTTCAACACATCTCCCTATACTGTAGAAAATTTAGAATATGCTTTATGTGAAAAAATTGTCTTTTTTGGTCTTTTTTATAGAATTGGACACATTTGAATGGTTCTGTAGTTTAAGAAATGTATCTCATACAACCATAACAACAGATCTGAACAGTTCTACACATCTCCCTATACTGTAGAAAATTTAGAATATGCTTTATGCGAAAGCATGTTTAATAATCTTTGTCAAAAATGGTCTTTTTTTATAGAAAAGACTTAAAATCTCAAATTCAATCTGTCACTATCAAATATATAAAACACCAGAATCAGTACAAGTTTGCAACACATGGCAGAAAAAAAAACAAAAGTGCTGCTCCATCAGCAAAAAAGCCTGGAAAGTCGTTACACAAGGTGACAGTACTTTTTTTTTTTTTAAAACAGCCTGCTAAATTCTTACTTTGACTGTATTGATGCAATTGTTTTTTAGAAGTTCCACGCATACCTCAGGGAAAGCTAGGAGGTTGTACAGTTATCTCCCAGGGTGTCATTTTCAACTATACAACCTACTACCTCAACCTGGGAGCAGGCAAACGTTTACACCAGATGCATCACAAGGACGGCAAAGAAAATCAACCCGAAACAAAAGTCCATGAACAATTTAGATGCTTACTGTGATACTCTTGGTCAGTGGCATAACTCTATTCAACTCTGTATCTTGTTTAAAAGCAATATGTGCCATTCACCAATTTTTTTTTAGTTCCTTCTCAGTGATGGTTTATTATGTATGAACATAACAAACCTCTGTCCATCATCCCCACCACACAAAGCTGGAACCTTTTTAAAAAATATATATTTACTTTGTCCCACACTTGAAGAAACTAGAGCATACATTAGAGCTCCAGACAGCAACCACTTAATCCCACATCTTCCCAATATTCTGGATAACTACGGATACATTTCACAGCTTGGAAAATTCAATATGGTGTTCATCATGCATGTTATCAAAGAATTTCTACAAGATTACGGTCATTGTAACAACACGGTTACAAAGCAGCACTGGTGGACATCTTTCTGTGTCTGGTACAGCGTGTTTGTCCCATTTTGTAAGATGAATGAAGCAAAAAAGGCGAAAGAAATTTATCATTTATACCCTTGTAATGATAGAACTGAGACACAGCTTCCACCAGCATTTTAACAACAGGAAGCAGCTAATAAGGAAAATTCACTACATTCCAACATGTAAAATAGAGCTTCTAGTCGCAACATTCTTGGCTCTCAGACCAATGAGGACCGCTCATTGGAAGTTAAACATTAGTCAACATGCAAATCGGCGTTTTTATTCCATCTTAACTGCATTTCTGAAGGAAAAAACTATCTTGTTATTATGAAAGAGTGAGTTTATGTTGAGTAATTCATAGCCTATCAATGACCAACTTCACTGTCACATTTCTCTCCATTCTTTAAGATTAATTGGGAATGTTTCTAAATGATCTTAAGCCAATTCTCTCATCAAGGAGAGATGTGGCTAAGATAGAAAGCTATGGAAGTTTTGCTCCAAAATGTTCATTTAAGAAGCATATACTGGTGATGATGCTGGTGGAAAACGTTAGTCTGGAGCCCTGAAAGTGTTGAAGCTGTGTCCAAACCCACCAACACAATACAGGTACCATCCACAATTTTATTTGAAGACACCAAAGAAAGTGCACATCATATTTTTTAAAAAGCACTCACATGTACAGTGCATTGAGTTTCCAGTTATCAAGTGGAACATTTATCAAACACTATGCCCCATCATTCATGATGAGAAGAAAGTGAAAATTAGGAACTTACTGTTTTTCTGTAAAAGTTAAGAACTACTAAGCAGGTCATCTCATAAATATCACCTGTGTCTGCATTTTGAAGATGAGGAAGTAATTATTCAAAGTTTTCAATTTCAAAGCTTTCAAATTCAAGCTATAAATTAACCTCATTTTTGTTTAAAATCATTTTTTTAAAAAGACATCCGTGATAACTTATCAAATCTGAAAGCAAATCCAGAAGTGGCTCATTTTAAACTGCCAGCACTGAACAAAAATACATATTTGAGGAAATAAATGAGACAAAAATGACTCAATTGTGCTCTCATTCTTTAACTGGGCTGATATCGTTTCTATTTATAGAGCTAGGACCATTCTGCAGCTCGCTGAGTGTAGACTAGAAAACTTCTTGTAACTTGGTAACTAACAAACACTTTTGAACCAGCACAACAGTGCAGAGCTCTTAACGCTTTACAGTCCAGTTAACTACGGCATAGACAGAATCATAGACAGAAATTAAGAACAGTTTGTAATTACAATAACTGAGGAGGACATACATTGGAAAAAAAATGTTGAGGATTAAACTTGTTGACCACTAACTTTGGCTGCAGATTTGAAGTTTTTCTTAATCGGTGCCAAGATCTGTGAGCGGGAAACGGTTAAGTTTGCGGGAGCTCCTGAAAATGCTTCAGCCACGCTGCTCTGTGTTGCTGGAGCTGCACAGACGCGGACCTGTAGACACAATCTTGTGGTGTCAGTTAACACAAGTTCGGATCTACGGGTTCGAGGCTGAGAGCGAATGATTTCTTGAAATCCGACAGCATGGAGAGATAAAAATAAGCAAACCTTTTTTTTCTAATTCTGTCTTTGTTTCAGAATTTGGTGCTTTTGACTAAAGCTTTAAAGCCTAAGTCATAAAATCTGTAACCTAAAGATTGTAACCTAAAATACGTTAAAGTAAAACAAAAAAAAACAATAAAGTTCAAATGGAGATAGAAAGGGCATGTGTATATATTTCTACCAAAAACATCAATCAGTCCACATAAAATTATACTTAAATTGATAGTATTCATTTGAAATGCAGAACATACAATATATTAAAAAATAAGTTTTTTTACGCGAATTAACCCAATGTGTTTCACATTATTTCAGCAAGACTCCTAAGCCACTTTAATTCCTGCATTATTGCCAAACACTCATTTTTTGTTGCTTACCAAGTCTGCACATAATTGTCTCATTGTGTTGATTCAAAGAGAGATAGTTGGGAATCGTATTTTTAGTGACAACTCAAATACAACATAAGCAAACTAAAGAAAATGGTCCTTTGCTGACTACAGTTTGCTATATCAATATATTTTTATATTATGTTACACATCTTGTGGGCATAATGTAGAATATTCAACATTCACCATTTACCATTTGGTGTTTTGATGTTCCATTCATCATTCAAATAAAGCAAGAATTCAATCCATCCATCTATCTATCTATCTATCCATCCATCCATCCATCCATCCATCCATCCATCCATCCATCCATTATCATTACCGCTTATTCCCTAATGAGCTTGTGAAAGACATCTTTTTTGATTAAAAAAAAGAAACTTATGAAAAACACAGCATGGATCTTTGATAAAATGTAATTTAAAAGAAGTTCTACTGCAGAAATAACATTTTCTAAATGTATATCTATAACATCTCTTCACCCAAAGTAAAACCTTACATCCACACGTTTTGATGTGTGGAATTTTTGAAAGTGCATGACGGTAGATTTTGACTGTGTTTCAGTCCCCCTCAATACTGAGAGCTGTTGCTATACAGGACGGGCCAACTAAGTCAAACTTGCAACCCAAGACACAAATGGAATCATGGTCCAAATTTGACCTCTGGACCCCACCGGAAAATAACTTTTCTCATTCTCTTCCCTTTTGTCTTAACTCAAACGAGACTTTTGACTTTAGAGTTGTGTCGAGTTGCGCAAAAAGTATGTCAGTGGGTCTCTGCTAGTCAGCAGAAACACAACTAGAGATTGATCAGGCAAGAACTGAATGGGTCGCCACTCCTGCACTAGCATGGGTGTGTGCGTTTGTGTGTTTGCATGTGTTTGTGTGTGTGTGTGTGCACTGCAGAATCCACCGACAAAGCCAAGACGTGGTTTAAGGGCCGCCACCTGCACCGTTCGACTCTGAGCATAACCCAGCGCAGCCCGTTGCACAATCTACCCAGCAACAGAGTCAGTGTGTGCACAGGCGAAGAAAGGAGGAGTTGAAGAAGTGAGAGGTGAGGAAGTGGCACGCCGTTACCACATCACAATATCCCTCGGTGTAAACGGATAGCCCTGCCTAGCTATCGGGTAGTGTTTAGTTCGGGCCCCTTTGAGCACAATAATAAGCAGGAACAATCACAGAAAAGCTGCAACACGAACAGCAACATTGCAACATGAGAAGTAAAGTAAAGCTTGGAGCACTAGCAGAATGATGACTTACCATTTTGTCTTTACGTTTATTTCCGTATGTTGCTTTTCGCTTGTCTGCAGGGCCTATGTTGTTCTGGCAGATCGCACAGGTTGTCAGTCCACTGTGGCCTTTAAAAAAACCCCAAAAACATGCAATCAGAGACAAAAATCAACCTACCGAAAGGCAGCTAGCAAATGAGACACAATGAACAATTTTCAATGGGAGAGGAAGAAGGAAAGGCACTGGCAGAAAAGCGAAAGAAGAGGAGAAAATAATCAACCAAAACACTTTTTTTCCCCAGGTGTTTTTACAATTTTGGTTTACGATGTGCGAATAATAGTGAATTAAAGAGAATGAACCAAAAGGTTCAGTATTCTTAACATTTAAAGAATACTGTACCTACATTACGAGCAAATGACGTGAAACATCTGTCTGCAACAGAGCCAAGATCCCTATAAAAAAAAGAATAAATAAACGAAAAAAAAGGCTTGATTTGTCTCATTTCAGGACCGAACTTTAAAACTCCCCTCGTCTATTTGTCTCCCTCCCCTCGCTGAGCCAAACTGAGAAGAGAGAGGGGCGTGTGGCCATTCGCAGAAAAGGAAAATGCAGCCATGAAGCAGTCCTCCCGTCACCCCTAAAACTCTCGCCTTTCCTCTGTCACCCCCCACCCCACCCCACAACCGTCAACAGCCTCCTCCCAGAATATTCTTCTCTTTCTCTTTCTTCTCGCGTTCTCCTCACCAGTACAGTACACTAGAGGGGCAGTAGGATCCAGGTAGAGATCCTGGTTCCTCGCTAATTTTCCTCGTCAGGACCAAAAAGACAATGCCCCGAAAACGAAAACACTCGCTCCAAACACGTGCAACTCTCGCCTCTATCTCCCAGACTATCCCCGTCTATCCCGTAGTACTACGCACAGCCAGAAGCAGACTGAACCAAGCACGCACTCACACACACACACACACACACACCCTTTGGAAGTGCACCCACATCCACAAAAAACACACACGTAATACACACACATTTCTTGGAAAGGGTCCCTGCACCAAAAACAAATACCAATCTTTAGTTAGCCTCGGCTGTGAATAGAAAAGAAGCAGTCATTCTGGGACTTGGCTCGGCTTCAGCCAGGGGACGGAGACAGACCATTTCTCCATATGCCTGCCTCTTACGGCTCGGGACCAGCTCCAGATTTGAGTTTATCGTAATACTATGCGTTTTTTTTTCTTCTTTTTTTTCTGTCCGTGACATGTTTTCGATAACATTCAGCCCAAGTAAAAACAGTCTAAGAACTAAAAGGTAGGGCGTTTTGGTGCTATAAATGCTGGTGACACTACTCCTGGTCCTTTAGGACATAAGTGGGTGCCAACTAAATCAATAAAAGGCTCAGAGTCTAAAGGACTTGCAATTTTTCTGAGAACAGAAGTTCACATACCCCTCAAAGAAGCTTCACGTTTACCTTGACATCAAAAATGACATCAAGATAGCGGATACTTTTAGATACAGATGTTTTATAAGAGAAGTATTGTACAATCTGCCTTACTGAGAACAGCACTGAGTAGTGTGAATTTCTCTTTCAAGAATAGACCAGTGCAGGGTCTTTCAAAAGCCAGTGGTGGAGCTTATGGAAGAGCCTACGAACCCTAAGTGGCGTCCATGTGAGCACTCTGTTTATAGTTTAGACTCTCTGGTCAGTTACTGGAGCTTTTGGATGCTTTTTTAAGCAATAAGGGTGGAGATTTAATGGATTAATCCTTGGTATTGTGAATATCTGTGTCTAAATGAGGAGTGTCATGGAGAATACCCAGATGTGGATAGGAACTTAGGAACACAAGGGACTTGGAAGATCTGATGATTTATTATTTAAAGGAGCTAGGCTGGATACAAAATGGAAACGAAACGAGAACCAAAAACACACCAAGAACAACACAACCAAAAGATTTACAGACAACATGCATGGGTGAGATGTGGAATGGAATGACTAAAGGTGGTAACACAGTAGGACACAGAAATGGGGAATATACGAAAAACAATATGCACAACAGAGCAAGAACAATTAACCAAGAAAATTTGAACCAAAACACAAGAAAATGAACTAATTCCTGACAGGCTGGGACCCTGACAACTGCCGAAACCACCCAACAAAAGATAGGATTTCTGAGAAGTTTAAAGCTGAGCCCAGTCTTTTCATAAAGTGGTTAAAAAAATCAAACCACAAAGTTTTTGGTTTTTATATCATAAGCAGTCCATTTTGCTTGTGAAAATGATTAAACTTAGATTAAGGTGTATGAAGTGCAAACAAATACTAAGCAACCTAATTCTCCTCGATATTGTGTCTGGCAACTCATCCACCTCTGGTATACTGAGCAATATTAGTATATTTTTAACACCTTAAATGTCTCAGTGGAAAATTAAAAACCAATATAATTCTACAAGTTAGACCACCATCTTTTACACACAGTATCATCCCATCAAAATCAGTTTATGTGATGTTTAGTTCAATTTTACAGCCCATGTTTTGAAGGCAAAATCACCCATAAGAGAATGTGTGGAGAGTATTGTAAGGTTTGAAAACATGATAAACACAAATTAAGAAGTTCTGAAATGATAAGCAGAAATGCAGCTACATTTTGAACCCAAGTTCCTAAAAGATGAATGGATGGGATGTAGACTTTTTGTAAGTAACTTACTTTTTGTAAGTCCTAAATGAGATCTGTATTTACTTTACATTTTTTATTCTCAGCCATTGGTTAGTTATGTATATATAAAAGTGATAAAAAAAATCTAGATCATTAAACGAATGGGTCCAAGCACCAAAATGAATAACTTTGAATGTTACATTAAGGTAACAATTCTCTGGATAAAAATGTTTAAACTATGCATTTCTTATGTTCTTGAACCTAACCAATTTTTTCACATCCAACCTGACAATCATGACAACTTTGTTGCTTGACATATGGTATAATGTATATGTTTATGCATTTAGTAGATGCTTTTATCCAAAGAAACTTATAAAGTAGGGGGGCACCAAGAGTTGAACTAGAGACCCTTATCTCCTTAACAATGTCTAATAACCAGATAAAGATTGCTGTATTTCTCAGTATACTAAGGAAAATGTCAGATTTCCTGGTGACTTTTTTAATCAAATGGTAGGTCTTGGTTTGCAAAGTTATCAAATACATTTCTATAATTTTCTGGAGAGTCAATTAGAGAGTGAACATAAAGAGAAGATTTGTATTTTTTAGAAAGAGACGAAAAAGTTCCAGTCTGAAGCTTAACATGAGGCAAATATAATAGGATGACCTTTATTAGTGTCATCTTCTTGTGATAAAGTTTTGACTCAGCTGTATGTAGTCCCTATTTGGACCAATATCTTCCAACTGTGTTTATATTTCGTATGTGCAGCCATGGTTTAGGAAAAATTCAAGTATCCTTCATGGAAATTGACATGTCACTAAGAAAATACTAAAGCTGATTAAGTTTCAACATCTAGTCATCCAAGCTAGCTGCTAAATCCTAAGATTTCAGAAATAACTAAGCCACTTAGGAAAAGTTACTTAAAAAAGTTTGACCATATTGGTAGAAAAAAAAGAAAAGAAAAAAAAGACAAAAGTCAAGTTGACCAATAGGAAGGTCTTAAAATGTGCTCTTGTTTTTCATATGAACTCTCACAGAATATTTTCTTCTCCATTGCACAACTTTTATACTTTTTTTTTTTTATGGAACAACTTGACAGTGCACATCTCAGTTTAAGTCATATCTAATTTTCTATTGTTTTTCATAAAAGCTGCATTAAAAATGAAGGGAAAAGGACAGCTTGTGATGATGTTAGTAGACATAAAACTACTGAGACTAACTTGATAATATAACTCACAAACATCTGTAGAAATATATACACTTTTCTGAAAAATACAAAATACAAAATATTTTGCAAAATACAAAATACAACAGTGTATTTTTCTTCAAAGATAACATTTGAGGTAATCCTTGTATAATTTTAATCCATATTTTGTTAGACACCATAGTTAGAATGATCGGAGTCAGTGTGAGATCAGAAGTGTCTCGATACAAACTGCTGTAATATGTCTGTTTATTCAGGAGCCACCGACTGTTTGTTCAGTTTTAGTACTCGACAGGATCCAGTGCACAGCGAATTGTGTGAGCTGAGAACAGACCTCTGCTTTTTGCTGAACAACAAATAGTCACAAAATCCACCGATGCACTTGTACATTTCTCTAGTTAGCACTTATTGAAACGTCCTCTTTTATTAAAGGAGGCACCGTTATCGGGGTCTGTTCTTGCTGTTCTCATTATCAATAATGTATTCTTCCTTGCCTTTGACTTTCACATTCCAGTGTACCCTCAGGACACAAATAACTTGCATTAAGTGTATAAAAAAAAGAACAAATACAAGCCTTAAACTCAACGGAGATCCACAATAATCTCGCTGTAATGAAATTTTACTCTTTGAAGCCTTAAGCTTGAGTCGGGGTTCATAATATGTGTTTGCTGCAGTCCTTGTAATCCCTTCAAATTGCTTTTCATGCAGAAAGTAAAGTTGTCTTGTGCCATTTCATAGATCGTGGCTTAGGGGTTCGGACTGAAATGCACCTGATGAACCCTTGCTTGGACTTCAGGTAAACTGGTCTTAGTGTGGCAAGTCTACACAAGTTATTATTATGTTATTTTAGTTATCGTTCTGGCTGAGAGGTCATCTCTCTCCAGGGCTAACCCTTTTCAACTCTAAATTCAAACCATTTCTTAACTCCCCATTCAACTTGTAGACTTTATAAATGTGCTGCTTAACATTTCTATTACAGATCGGATCTTTATTTCCTCCTCTTCAGTTCACCTCTTTGCAAATTATACCGTCTGCATCATTTCTATCTTCTTTCCTTTTTTTCCCCCCCGACTGCTTCTGTCTGATATTCTGCTCACGCACAACTGCAGCAGTACTCCTCCAATTGCTGGCATTAATCCACACCTCAGACATCCCAGACACACTGTCTGCTCTCCCACAATGCACTTCAGCTCTAAAACTTTCCCAGACACATTTGGCCTTCTTGCTGTCGCTTTACCTCTCCTTCCCTCTTCAATCCCCTTCTCTTTCAGCCATTATCCTCGTAGCTCTTCATCGCCAGTTTAATTAGCTCTGCCTCCTTTCTCCACATTTCCAAATTTCCACTTTCTCTCTCTCTATTCAGTCATGGACTGGTTTAATGAAAGTATCTCCTAATCTACCGCGGGGTTCATTTGACACAAAATGGCAGCGCAGCAACCAACCAAGTCAAATGATTCTCCTTTCTACACTGAAACTTAAAGCTAAATGTAATTGCAAGTAGGCATTTTAAACCTTCA
Source organism: Menidia menidia (assembly GCA_907169785.1). NCBI lineage: Eukaryota > Metazoa > Chordata > Actinopteri > Atheriniformes > Atherinopsidae > Menidia > Menidia menidia. The sequence continues at coordinate 18,517,278 of CAJRST010037777.1, read as the reverse complement.
GACATCATGATATCGCAGAAAAGAAGATTCTTTTGACTGGGGTAGTACTACTTCTATATTCTATATTTATTTACTTTAATTTTATATACTTCTATATAACAAATACCTACAACTCTAGTTATATTTTTGGGTGTTTGATCTCATATGAAATCCCTGATTTTAGTTCCCATATTGTATTTGTTCTCATTTTCATCATACGTTTGTTCACAGAATTTTGCACACATAAAACATTTTGACTGCTCCACATATTTATGGGTTTGTCATCATGAAATCATAGCGAACAACTAATTCTTTGTACCCCCGTTGGCTCAAGAGACCAGAAACTGATCCACTACGACAAGAAAGAAAAAACAAACAAAAAAAAACTTGAAATGCCTTCTGCAGTAAGACAGCGTAAAATTTAGTTCAGGGCAAAAACTGGACTTAGTCATTGTCCTGCAAAGACAACCAAACAGTTCCCTCTGTGTTAAAAAATAAAGGAAGGCCAAATATTTACAGAAATATTAAAAGTGATAGAAAGTTTTAAACCAGCGCTGTAATTATACGTCATGAGAATAGAAATACCATTTTCACAAATTGAAAACAGACAAGCAATTCATGAAACACCACCATAGAACACACACACTCTTTTTATTTTGCATAATGACGAGGGATGACGAGCTTATTAACATTTTTGTTGGACAGTCAGCAATGGTCACCTTTTTTTTCCCTCTCAGGCAAGTTCATAAAACAAAAAACCTCTGGAAATGTTACTAATCTATATGTGTTGGTTTGGACTGGTTACAGCCTGAATTTCCCTTTTAAGGGTTGAAAGTTTATCTGTGATCTCTTTTGTCTTGGAAACCTTTCTGTTGCACAGAGAAAAGAAAAGACTTAGAAGAATGAGATTGAAGATGCAGGCAGGCAAGATGGGAAGATAGAAAGTGGATTGGATCAGTCTTACTCAAAGATGATTAGTCACCCAAAAAAGCGAATACAAAATAAGATTAAGATTTATTTGTTTTTGTTTGAATAAGACTACAAAAAAAACTTTCAACTCACTACCGATTCAAATTGAATTAAAACAGGTTAAAAAACCTCCCTTTAAAGGATGTACAAAATGTTTCTTTATTTGGGAAGAAAAGAAAGAAAGAAAATCAAACAAAGATATTCTTAAAAATGGAAAGTGGAACTCACTGTTAGCACACATGAAAAAGTTACAACATAAAAACCCTGTGGAAGAGGGCACAGGTAAAAACTAACAACAAAAATTCACTGCCAGGAGGAGAAGGGAAAAAAAAACAGGTTGCCACACTGCTCTCTGCTGTGCAGGCCACTGAAAGATCACCTCTTACAACAGAACGCTAGTCTGAAAATCTAGAAAAAGCACACAATAGGACTTTCTAAGACACAAGTTCAGACTGAAAGGTGAGAATCATCTGGCACTAGCGACATGGACCTGGCAAGTAGCAAGGTGAAAAATGCTTCAGGTGTAGGCCAATGCAGCCACGCCTATCTGGATGCCTTCAGGGGCAAGCTAAACAACCGAAAAAGGAAGATCCAAAATAGTGAGAACCTAACAGAAGGCATGGATGAGAAACTCACCTGCTCCTCAGACCAACATTTTTCTAACTTTTAGGCTTCATTCTTCATTAGCTTTCTTTTCGGTGACTCCAGTTTCCTTTCACTTCTACTGACTGATTAATAGTTATGGCCAAGCATTAATAAATATTTGCCTATAGTTTCTTATAGCTGCCATATATTCATAATGTATCTATCTCAGAAAAAGATGAAGAAAAAATGCTTCAAAATACAAGCAAGGGAACACCCTGGACAGGTATTCTGTCATTTACATTAAATAAACTAATTAAACAATACATTATTTACGAATCATGAGCGCAAAACATATTCTAATTCAATCTCAATAAGTACTCAAAACTTAACATCAAACTCATGAATCTTAGTGTACAAAATATGATACACTGAGCACTAAACCTTTGATGTTACAGAAAGCTACTTAAGACCTGACACCTTTTCCAGTCTTAAATAACTCAAATATCAAATACAAGCTGTTGAATTCAAATATATTACATCATATTAGAGATAGCTTCTTGTTTGGTTTTCTCTCTGCCCTTTTGTTTACACTTTGCACATCATCACCCCCCTCTCGAAACTCGGCCGCCTCCTTCTTTCCCCTTCTTTACAATTCCTTATGCCCTCATCCGTTCCTTTCTCTCTCCATCTCTCTGCTCTCTGGTACTTATCTCGCTCCCTCCCAAAACACCCTGCCCACTGTGATGGTGTCCTCATCTGACCCTGCCTTGCCTGACTCGCTTGTATTGCCAATGGGAATGCTGCACAGCTGGAGATACCCTTAAAATCTAAAAACTATTTACGCAACTTTCTGTATTTCTGACAGGCAAAACAGGTAACAACAAAAAACAGCTCTAATTTTACCATGGGTATGCATTTATTTAATTTAGTCCTACTGATATTCATATAAATAAGCCATCAGGAGTACATCCTTTTTATTTTTTACATCCCTCTCATGGCGTTCAAGAGATGCATAGAGACCACAAATAATCACATAAGGGAATATTAACTGATTTCAGCCATTTTAGGGAAACACACAGGACGATATACAGCATGGATGAGAGGAAGGGTTTATGTGCCACTTTCAGTCCAATCAGATATCAGAGGCCGATAAAGACCAGGAAGTGGAGGGTGCGTGTGTGCAGCGGATTGGACGGCGCTGCAGCAATGGCTTACTTTGTGCCAATTGCCAATAAGCTTAGAACAAGCAAGAGAGCAAAACACAGCCGTCTGTGCAGAGCAGCGAGGTGGATAAAAGCTCAGACAAATGATGTGGAAGAAGTGTTTAAAAGTGCAATAAGAACAACAAGTATAGACAAGTTTATTGTCCTGTTTAGTTTTTTGCATATCATTTGTATGGATAATCAAAAGTTTTATCATTTAATTATCTTGTATGATTTAATTATTTCGTTTTAGTTGTCAGAGAAGTAGCAAAGATTAAGTTGAAATTAGCTCTTCCTAAACTGCTGAACTCCACAGTTTAAAGCAGAGATCAGGACTGTGCAAACAGATACATTTCTATTCAAAATCTGACCACAATTGCAGAAAAAATTGAAAAAAATAAAGGTGAGAAGAAGACACCTATGGAGGGTTAAGGGTACCAAATATAAAACAAACAAATAAATACATAAATAAAAAAATCACGGAATCATGAAACATAAAACACACAATTCAGTAATTAAATGTTCCATGAAATAATTAGATATACCATTTAAAATAATAGAATTCAAATAGTTTAATTTTATTCAAAGAAAACTTTTACTTACAAATGTATTTAGTTATTTCACTTTGTGTTTTTTTATTCAATTCCTCCTGTGTGAGCGCTGTTGTCATGGAATGGAATTTAAACCCAGCCATCAAACACAGTGGGTGGGACTTATGTGGTTTGTCCACAGAACCTCTGATTGGCTGATCACAGTGAATTAAAACAACTTGACGACAGATGATAAGTTGACAACAGTCAGAATGCATATTCCACCACAATTGGATTGTAATTCTCTTTATTTGGACTTGGAAGAGACTGTAAGGAAACAACGTAGGATGCGTACTAGTGGTCCCTTTCCTTTCTTTTTTTTTCTTTTTGTTTAAAACATAGGTCATTGTTTGAAATTAAGATTTTTCTTTTTTCTGGGTGACATTCGGTCCACCTTCCTTCCTTCCTTTCTTCCTTCCACTGAGTGGCATTAATGCATCACTAGTTGTTTCCCAACCTCCAATGAACAAAATAACAAGAACACGCATCTTTTTAAACTCAAATGAACGTTATGGAATTAGACAAAGAAAAAATGGCTAAAAGTTCTCCAGATTCGCCAGAAGAGGCAACACATTTAATGGAAGAAGCTTCGAGAGAATCTTTACATAAGACCCTCATGACCAGTGGTATGCTGAAAAATGCATTCCCATTTGTGGAAGCGTGCAGAGCTAAAGTCGTATATGATTCTGCCTCCTCTTTCGTGTTTTGGGGGGCTGGAGCCTATCCCACTGGACATTTTGCCAGTCTACACAGAGACACACAACCACACACATCCACGTTCTCTCCTAGGGCCAGTATGGAGTGTTCAATTAACCTAGCATACATGTTTTTGGTGGGTGGGACAAAGCTGGAGTACCCAGAGAGAACATATTTTAGCTGCTACATGAGTCATATTTTTTACACTTTCCTCATTGACCTCTAGTTTTTAATTGTCATGAACAGCATAACAGGTAATAAGTATGTTGTTATTATTCATAGCCTAAGGTACATCTTAAAACATCTTGATTTTTTATTCTGTCAAAGGTTTTTGAGAGTTGTTTTTGAACAGTCGTTGGAAACCATCAGAATAGAGGAAAATTGATTCAACATATGTTACTAGAGTATATATATATATACATAACAACATATTTATTATGTTGTATAATATCATATTATAATGCTGTGTTACAAAAACACCCCAATAAATTTCACGAATATAGAGGGACAAGTTATACTAGACTGCATATTGTGTCTGAACACACACTTAATTAGGTAGTAGTAGAAATGTTACACAAATAATTTACTTATCCCTGTCTTGTTTATCAGTCAGCCTTTCCTATTTAGTAACACTGACCAAACTTGCAAGATCTTTCAAAATAAGAAGGTAAATCAAGGTAAAACGAAATAATATCTGTTAGTGCATTTGAAATTACATTGGAAATATTTCTGCTGTCCTCTCTTTTTCTTCCTTAGCTTCTTTCTTCCTTTTTTCAAATTCTGTCTTTTTTCGCTATGTTCATTGATAAAGAGAAACAGCAACTGCATGCCGACCTGCTATTTACCAGTCCATTTCTCTGCCCATCCCCCATACACAAATACACATGCACATATTCTAGCCACAACAATACCCACTATGAACTTGTCAGAGAACGTCAGCGTGCTTCTGTAGCTGCTGTTGCAGAGCAGTGCAGCGAATCCAAGAAAAAACATGTGCTTTTATTCTAACAATTTCAGGAAGTCATGACCATTGTACCACCAGCGATTCATTTCATAGTAGAAATGATAATAATATGACCTGACAGAGACAATGCTGTTCATTTTTAAGTGCCACAGTGATAAAAATTCCACAGATCCGCTGCCACTAAGTCTGGACGATGATCAGAAAGGGAAATGCCAAATTATCAACAAAGGGAGAAAAATATTCTTTGAAGACTGTTAACCACATCTCCGTGCAGCCACGCAGGCACATTTTTAACTAAATGTTTTAACTTAATAAAATGAGGTCTAGCTAGCCCGGTTTCTCAAGGTCTCAGGAATTTTCAAACCTATCTGTAAAGATTTAAATTATTTCCTTTTCATTTTTCTGCCTTGGTTTTTGTCAAAATATTGCACCCACATACTGCATTTTCTTTTTAATGGTCCAGTTATGTCAAACCCAGGAAACAAAGAGTTGTGGATACAGCTGTGCATGAACCAATCAGGATGCTTGTTACTCGTGCAGAAATTGCTGGGCCGATCACAATACTTTCAACAGGGCATTAATGAAGTCAGAAACCAGCGTTCGAGAAAGTGTGTCTTGTCTCCACAACACACTTTCATCACAAACTGCTCGTCACCTGTTCCTCAGGCCGCTTCAACCAATAACTACCATCTTTCGCAACCTTCTTTTCCCACAAAAAGAGCCCAGGTGGCATACATGATTTCACTTCTTTTGATAAAGTAAAAATATGGGTAGCAACTGAGAGTAAAAAGGATTCCCTTTTCTGTAATTCCTTTAAAAAAATGACCAATGAATTCTTTTGACCAAAAATGACAAGAATGAGAGGCTTCTTGAGGTTTACTGTCATTAAAACAGGGCAAGAGGAGGGTGGCCAAATAGTCGATTTTCCTACAATGAGTACAGACAGCAAGTAAATGCTCCTGATCCACAGCGAGAAGAACAATTTTCCTGACAACAATGTGAATTATCAATTTACAAAAGTGTTTTCATGTTTTCTTTTTTTACTCTAATTTCCAGTCAGAAGTAATCTGGGTTCCATAAGTGTTTGCAACTTCGACAAACAGAAGAAATTAAGGAAACATTAGCGAAATGTGATCCTCCCTGGACCCTGGAAGAGCTGGAGCCCCTGGCAACTCATATTAAACTTCGTCAAGAGATGGTTGGTATTAGATTTTTTTTTTTGGTCAAACCAATCCTCAGCAGTAAGATCAGTTCCCCGCTGAAAGTTGTTACAATATCGCATTGTCTGCATTCGTTGTGTCTAAGCCTCCTGAATTCACATTTCTGACCTAGCAGACATTTATTAAAGCCTTGATCGACTTAGGAGAAGACAAAGAATTCATCCATCAAATTCTAGTAAAAAGACTCACTTGGCAGTGATAAGTTAAAGAGGTGGCACTATGAGAAAAAGCAGAGGAGGGGGTGTAAATCCAATGTGGTGGCTGGTCTATGGAAGAAGCGGTATAAACCACCAGGCCCCAGCCTTGTTCTCCCAAACGCCAGGTCCCTTCCAAAAAAATAAAAATAAACTGACGCTGCAGACTATGACTAACAACGTCATAAAGGACAGGTGTATTATGCTGTATACTAAGACTAGACTTTAGTCAGCTAGACTACGTCTTTATGCTTTCTTTTGTTATTTGCGGCAGAATATAATAATTACTTTGCTAAATGGCAAATGCTGGCAGTCAAGGTGGCCCTGGGGGAATGGGATGAGGGGAGTCAAATATCCATTCATCGTTTGGACAGACCTTTAGATTTTTGAGAATTTAAAGACTCACATAAGACACCCACCATTGACAAGCCAGGTGGGTGCTGTTTTTAGGACAGTTTACCTTTACTCTAGCTTACAGACCGGGTTCTAGAAATTCCATGCTAAATGCCCTTTCTCATATCCACTCCCTAGAGAAAATTTGAATGACCATGGAATGGAGAGTTTCATTCTTCCCCTCAACGTCAGGCTGGAAATCCATTATAATTCACTGGTTTGGAGGGAAAGAATGCTGGCATCCGTAATAACTATCCAATTCCAGCCAACTGTTCTTCCAATATTCCAGGTCACCCAGTTCCCAAGGTAATCAACTTTGGCAATGACTAAAAACTGTTTTGCTACCCAGATATCCCAAAAACCCTGCCATTAATTTGCAAGAACCAACATTAAGGAGCAACTTTGGGAAGTACCATGTCAAATAATCACATTAAGTCACTGCTGGACTGCTCCCCACCTATACATATTCCTTGTGGCCTTTGGTCTTATCTCTCATTGGTTTTTTATCACTGATTTGCCCATTCCTAATGATTTTCTTCTCCAGCTTTCTATCATTCTCTGAAAAGCAACTGAAACCTAACTGTCCTGGTTATTTCTCACATCCCCTGACTTGTCAGGGAAATTCTAAGCAGCATGATGTTGTAGTCCAAATTTATCAATGTTTCACCAACAGCTTCTCTTGTTCAGTTGAGTTCAAAAAGAGAATATTTTACAACTTTAAAAAGAAATCTACTAAACTAAACCAACTAAAACATTTTCCTGTTGGTTAGTTGTCACATCCCATACCTTGCCAAACAAACTTAAGCCCTAGAAACTACCAAGAAACAATCATTTACGGATTGATAGTGGAATCAGCTATATATTTTGAATGCAACACAAGACATGTTTGTTTGACTTTGTTTTAATCTTTCTTTGTGGTTTTCCATCCATCCATCCATTTTCGTAACCGCTTATTCCCAAATGGGGTCACCGGGGGGACTGCAGCCTATCCCAGTGGTCTATTGGCGAGATGTGGGGTACACCCTGTACAGTCCACCAGTCCATCGCAGGGCCACACAGAGACACACAAGGACCAACAACCACACACACTCACACTCATTTTCACTCCTATGGGCAATTTGGAATGTCCTGTCAACCAAACATGAAGGTTTTTGGACGGTGGGAAGAAGCTGGAGAACCTGGAGAGAACCCAAACAGACACAGGGAGAACATGCAAATTCATTGTGGTTTTGACTAATAGTTATTTCAAGCTTTCCGTTTGGACGTTGGCTATTTATCTACTCACGGTCATTCATTGTTTGAAGAGAGAAAAAGATGTGCTTACTTTTGTATCTTAAGCTATGTAACACCAACTTATAAATCTTTCCATCAGGAAAAAAGCGTCTGAACCAATAAATAAACCAGTGTTTACTGGCCAGACAACATAAAAAAAAAAATCAAGATGTTGTTTTCCACATGGAAGTCAGTCCCATTTTTAAAAATTTGTTGAATGAAAGTAACAGTTTTTCTTTTCCCACCAAGAAGATGCTTCCCAACAGACCGTTTTACGTAAACTGAGTAAGACATCTGCATTTTGTGCAGCGCCTCCTTGAAAATATTAGAAGTACAAAACCTTGAAATAGAAATGTCCTCAATAAAAGGGGAAAAAAACACCAAAGCTGTGGCAGATTTGAAAGATGCTTGGTCTGAAATGATGTTATTGACTGGCAGATCAGTGAGATACTTTACTTAAAAAAAGCTAAATAATTACAGCATGTGGTTAAATTAAACAAGCAAAACTTTGTTTAGATAATGAGACATTTCTTCTGCAGTTGTTTGTAAAAAAAAAAATACAGCCGAAGCCTTGGGCTTTAACTTCCTGGCTTGGTTGACGAGAAAAAAGCCTTTTCTCATGTATTTATCTCACAAATGCATCCCTTGTTTGTGTACTTTTAAAAAATGTAAAACAGCTCCCAATTATTCTGAAGTAGACTCAGAATATAATTATGACAATGAATAGATTTTGAAATAGTTTAAAATGCGTTTAAGATTAAAAAAAAATTAATCTTTTCTCTGATAAATCAAAGGCTGCTGATATTTCAATCGAATAATTTTCCTAATATGAACCTTTACATGAGCATGTACCTCTTGTCAGATGGTTTAAACCATGTAATGTTTTAAATATCAAGTCTATGCTTTGATATAAAAACTGCCAATCTCCAAAAGAGGGAAAGAGTGCCCCTGACTGCACAACTGAATGCTGGCAAAGTGTTCATTCAAAATGTTGGAAGAATCAGCTGAACTCAGACTTTGTAGGCCCAGAACATTGTTGTTATTATTACCATCTAGACTGCTTTCCCTGTAAGACCTGGCACAGTCAAATAAAAATCAGAAAAGACGGTGGAGTGGGCAGTGGTGGGGGTGTCTTAACCCAGTCCGCAATCTCCAATTACCACAATTGTTGAAATTTTTATAGCTTTCCCGATTCTTGCTTTTCTTTTTACAGAAAGCTACCCTCCAATAGCAACGCAACCCCCCCACCCCCCAAAAGAATCATGTTAAAACAACAGACAGTTTCACTCAAGACAAAAAGATGAAGGGAGAAAAAAAACAGAGAGGAGAAAGAAGCGAAAGCATTAAAGATATGCAAATTGAGCTGTCTGGGGTGAAGAGCGTTAACCAGTGTTAGTAGGATAGCTGCCTCTATTTTTAGTGTTTGCGTTTGTGTGTGTGTGTGTGTGTCTGTCTCTGCTGAGGTTCGTGATGACTTCCTTAAGCCTGGGCTTTCATGTTCTAGCGAGACAGTCTGGGAGTCGAGATATGTCTGCAGAAATATTCCTCCTAATTGAGACACTTCGCAAATGAAGCTGTCAAGCCGGAGCTTCAAACGGAATACAACAAGCAGCTCCCAGATCGTTTCTAGGACAGCTGTGTGGAGTGGAGGAGTGTCTTTTTTTCCCTTCAGTACAGTGAAGGACAGTACGGCGCGAGGAAAGATTACAGCTCGTATTAGGACGATCGTCACAGTTGTCAAGGGATATTTTTAAAAAACAGAGTCGAAAATAGTAAACCCCCTATCAAATTTTCATGTCGATAAGGTGATGTTTTTTAACTCCAGTTGAACGCATGACATCACCCAGCACCAGTGCTGAAGTCATCTGAAGGTTTTGCGATGATGTAATGTCACATCTGCTCGCTTTGTTGCCAGTTTTTCCCCGCTGCTGGAAAAAGTTACTTCTAAAGTCTGAAATCAATGCCCCTGTTTACTCATATGCAGGCATAATATGGGCTTGATTTGATAGAAAGCAGTCAAACATTCACTGATGGGAAACATTTTCATCTAAGCTCCAGAAACATAAAACAGCAGTTGTATAATTTTGGAGTATCAACTGATGTGGTGTTCACATACATTTTTAGAATCTAGAAGCCCACTCTGTAAATAGATTTACTTGAACTTCTCAGCATCTGAATTAACACATCATCCAGAATATGTTGCGTGATTGTAAACACAAACAAAATTAAACTCAGTGTAATATCCAAAGGGGGTGTTGTCATAGTTCAAGTTCAACGTCAGTTCTTTTATTTTGAATTCAAAAAGTGGCTTTTTTTTTTAGATCAGACGTGGAGAATGTAGACAATAACTTTCCTATACAGAATGGAATTATTGTCCATTCAAAATGCTCTTTGTCTCCAAAAAAATGTCTCCAAATCATTAAATCTAGAATATGCCTGTGTGCATAACCATGTATTGAAATAGATTAATTTGGTCGAAGTCCTGAAGAAACTTGTGTGGAAGAGAAAAGGACAGAAGAGAACAGAAGGCTGCTGAGGCCTACCACAAAATGTGATACCGATGCTTATGATAGCACATGGCACAGATAACTGGATACAACACAAACAAACAGAGATACAGAGTTGGTGAAATGACATACACTTTTTACTTAACAGTATATGCAGGCAGAGCTCCCAAAACATAAATTTAGACAAATATTAATAGGATTGATTGTGTAACAACATTGAGCCTATGGTTAATGACACTTTTACAGCACCTGTTAGCACATAGCTGTGAGAAAAGAAACAGTCCAAATTCACGAACATATTGAACAAAGAAGCACATGAAGAATATCTCCCGACAAATGCTTTGCAATATTTTGAAGTGGAGCTTCAGAATTTTCATCCGCGCTAACCCTGAAATATCTAAATAGATCAGTCTAGGTCGTTCTACTCAACTTGACATGGCACAGTCATTTAGAATGGTTTGATTATTCAATTCTTATCTATCTCATCTCTGTACCCATTATAAGTCTAGATACTTATATCAGGCATTTCAGAACCTCCTCCTGAAAACAATAGGGCTTAGGAGAAGTGTTATCTTATTTGTTTAATTCTTGGAGGCATGCTGAGTGGATGTGGGAAGATATTGGTGGATGGTGGTATGGATCAATCATACACAGCACTGTTCTACAAAAGACCAAACAAGCACTAGTTTGAAATAAAAGTTACCCTCTTTTCTCCTCTTTTGATCTCTATATGACTCCCTAACCCAACATGCCACCCAGCTCTTTGTGCAGTTTATGGTTTATCTCCCACCTTGACTACTGCAACACTCCCCTAAATTGGTCCTCCCCCCCAGCCTTTACTTTAAAACCTGTGCAGACGGTTTACAATTTGGCGGCAAGTCTGGTCTTCAGCCAATCGGCCTAAAAAAAAACCCACAACACCCATGGATCCCGTCCACTTTGGAAACTTTGATCTCCGCTTTGCAGAAAAGACCAACGGTCTAAAATGAGCTTCTGCTGTACGTTGAGTACGCCTTCAATCCCGAGCAGTTCATCTTGATGCTCAAAGCTGTCTCCCCTGCAGCAAAGTGCCACAGACAAGGGCTCTCATGTAAGTAACAACTGCAGGTGCATCGAAATGAAATAATTCCTATGAACTGTGAATGACTTCTATTACTCTTCTATACTCATTTCACAGTCCTCTGGACAGGCCACCTTTTGCCCCTTTGCAGGCAGAGGGCCATAGCTTTTCTTCACTGAACACAAGACAAAAGAGAATTTATTAAACAAATAGGCAGATGATAATGAATAGGACCTAATAGTAGTCACATAAACCTTTTTTTGTTCTGCTCGAACTGCCAAGGGTTCCCTTTGATATGAACCAAGTCCATCTTTTTCTCCTAAGGTCAGTATATAGGAAGTCTGCATGTGGTATGAAATGGTAAAAAAAAAAGTTCCAAAACCAACTTAAATCCACATTTTTTAGTAAGATTGCAAAGGTTCATGCTTCTCTGACAGCTGAGTCTTGGAATGCTCTCAAATTATATCTACCATCACATCCAGCTGACCAACTCTTTCTTCGCATAAAGCAGATGAAGCCTCAGTCGCTCGTTGGCCTGTGGCTGGATTTTTAAATTGTGTTGGTCCAGGCCAAGCTCCTGTGTCCTCTTTTTTTTAAATCTAAGTGAGAGCTGTGTGAAAAGATTTTTTAATAAAGAATTTTAGGAGTTAAGAATCAGTCATTCTGTAGAAACACTAAACTTAAATTAACACTAACTCACTCATTTGTCTGATTTCAAGTCCTGATGATTAATCAGTTTTATTGTCAAATGAAAAAAATATATACATCATCTAATTAATTCATATTTAGTAAGAGAGGTTTTTGGTAAATTGCTCTACATTGGCATCAACAGCTGTCCCTGTAAAGAATGTAGCATTATTTTGTATCTTTCACTTGTAGCAGACTTATCTGCATCCTACATGAGTAATCTGAGACAAATGTAAACGAAAAAAGTGTCTTAAGGACCCGCCGTGAAACGTGATAGGTGTTTGCCAGGAAACAAGTCGATGCAATCCCAGCCAGAGGAAAGAAAGGCGGTTGGATTCTGACAAAAAGCAAGGGGTCCTACAATCGGTTTGGCCCGGGGCAAGAAGCTGCGCTCCGCGGGGATGCAAACACATTGATGTGGATCTGTAGTCTCTCTTGTGCAACAACGCGCAAGAAAAAACACACACGAGGTGCAGGACACATGAGCCTCCCTGAAAATATATGCAGCACACATGGTGTGGAAGACACATAGGTATGCTTTACAAAAGAATCGTTTGTTCTTCACAGCCACACATACTCACAAATTTAAGAAATACACATGTGGACCCCCCCACACACACCAAATAAATAAATTAAGTCAAACTTGAGTGCTCCATGGATACTGGGCTGAGCAGAAAGGCTGCAGGTCAAAGGCTGTTTGACAGCTGGGAGTCGGAAAACCAACATTTTCTCTTTCTTAACCCATAGTTTCGCTTGAGTTCAGGTTCACTTTTAATAAATCTGTGTATCCATCTTCTTTTCTCACGTTTTGTATGTGTACTGGTGTGTATATGCATGACAACGAAAGATAGAGAAAGATAAATCAAGAGACTTGAGTGTATGTTCTGTCTATGTTAGGTCACCGAAGAGCTAATCAGGGAATGACGATTGAACCGTTTGGAGAGAGATTTTTCTTTGTGTCTAGCACATGAAGCAATGCCATTTCCATGTTTTTTAAGCATGGCAAATACATAGATGAAAACAGAGATTTCCCCCCCTCCTTTCATTTGAGTTTTACAGTCAGATATGCAAATGTTTTATGCTCATTCAGCTGATTAATCGAGCTTCAAAAACACTCTTGAGTAGAACGCCAGTAAGCAACCACATTTAATTCTACATTGCGTGCCAATAAATAATAAAAGGAACATTTGGCAGGAAACCTGCCTAATCATTGTGCAACCAAGAATTTCTATTCTATTTTATTCGTGATTTTCGTTTTGTCTTTATTCATTTTTAAGGTCAGAGTGTTTCAGTGGAACACTGAATTGAGACAAGAATGTCAACATTATGCATCTTATAAAATATATATACAGTTTATATCTCCGAGGATCAAAGCTGCATAAAAATCAATAGGAAAAAAGAATGAATAAATAAATGAACCTATTCCCCATAACCCAAGTATTTTGTTTCACCAGTAGCTGTTTAAAAAAAAAGAATGTTGTTGAGTTCAACTCTGTCTGTAAAGTCAAAATGATGCAATTATGCAATGAATGTTCCGGCATCTAGGTCCACTTTTAAAAAAAACATTTGTAACTCAAAGAAGAAGAAAATCAACTCACATCACCAGGTTGATTCTAAGGGACAGCATGCGGTCATGGCCCTGACAAAATGAATGTATGGTGTAAAATAGATAAACGCTCATTTAGGGATTTAAGACTAAGAAGAAAAAACAGTGACCGCTAGTGACAAAAGCATTGCTGAACACAACATATGTTGGTATATATATAGTTTTTCAGTCTTTAATATTGTAAAGACATGTAAAGTTCTGATTTGGACATGATTACATCAGTTTCGATTAACTCACAGAAACAGAGTTTTAAAATACCATTCATAATATCAATATCATCTAGTTATATTGGCAAGTGGTCTACTTTTATAATCAGAGCAGCTGAATGTTGCATGGGTGCGCTTGGTTGCCCTCACTCCATAAAGTTGACCTTTTTTCAATAAATGTATATTTCATACTTTCCCAGAAGGACTAAGACTCATGCTTAAAATTAAAAATTCCAATGCAACTTCTAATAATTAACAAAGAAGAAGCCAGACAAGTGGACAGAACATTATTATTCAAAGATTAATCAATTACCGTAATGATTTAATTCTATTACAAACTAACCATTAAACTTTTTTTGTCCTTTATTCATTCAATGGAAATCAGTCAGACAGCAATCAGAGCATTACCATAAAGATCTTAAGAGGAAGAACAAGCCCAAATGACAATAGATGATGACATTTATCTATATACTGTATTTCACTTAAGTCTATCAAGATGTTGGTTCATAACAACACATGTTTTGTCATGGTAAATAGGCTGGATAATTTAGTTTGCATATTACTAGTGTCCAAACTAGTTGTAGTCCTCCTGTGTGGAGTGCTCTGTGCTAACAGTGATGAATAAGTTGCACTCTGTAAAACAAAATGCCCATGGGAAGTTTTTATTCTTTAAACAGCGGCCTTGTACAAATTCGGGATGGGAGTTTTTATCAGGGCGAAATTCCGGTAAAAATCTATTATTTTGGATTGCGAGGCACACCTGGCAGAGATCTCACACTTTCATGTTGACCACAGGAAAAAAAAAAAAAAAATGAAAGAAAAGGAAGACATTTCCAGTTCTTTCACCTTTTTTTTCCAGCTCCATATCCTGACTTCATTAGATGGCATGGGATTTCCTCCTATGGATCACTGGTCTTTCAGGCACAAAGTGCTGGGAGACTGTGCAAACCAGAGGTGGTCAACTCCCGGCCTCGCCGGCCGCTGTCCTGCGGGTTTTTAGGAGGTTTTCCTGCTTCTACACACCTGATTCACATCGACACATGATCAGCAGTCCTGAGCAGGGCTTAAAAATCTTCAGAAATCCATTTTATCTGAATCAGCTGTGCAGAGGCAGGGAAACCTCCAAATCCTGCAGGACAGCGGCCCCTGAGGACTGGACTGTCCACCCCTGGTGTGGACTAAGACTGGAGTGACTTCACACCGTGTTGAAACTCTCACACAACTAATCCGCCCCTGCTTGGGTGAATATCTTTCCTTACTTCTAATGGACAAAGCAAGTGAATCAGCAACTGGAAAATGCCATCGGTATTCCTCCACACGTACAATCCACTTTCCTCCAGAGTTCTGCATGAAAAGTGGGCTTCTTCAACCTCTTGTAATATTAGCCTTGGCTGATTCATTTTTCATTTTGACAGCTTCATCAAAGCACCCTTTACAGTGTTCAGAATATCCGTGTGTGTGTTTGTATACGTGTGATCGCAAATGCAGTTAGCTATTTTCCACACAAGTGCTGGTCATTTAAACTTTTTTTTACATTTTCCTACCTTACAGCTTTATCATACGTCTTACTTTGCTGCATCGCTTCTCATTTTGTTGATATTCAATTTTTTTTGGGGCCTTTTCCTCTTAAATCTTATCACTTATTATTATTTGGTGGAATTATTTTGGTGGAAGCGGGGATCTTGCAGTTAGTCTCCACCCCGCTAACTGGTTGTGTATTGGATGGCTTGACCATCTGCTGCGATGCTATTGGCCGGTGTCAGCAGGTGAGGCGTCGCTGTGCCCAGCAGTCGAGGAGACGTGCCAGATTTATAGTGAAGAAGCATCAGCAGCTGTCTGGCAACTCTCCACGAAACTTAGATGGTGTGACATTCAAACATCCATACACATTGAACCTGTGCAAAAGGAAGTTTTTCCTTACCTGTGTCGCCTAGTGCTTGCTCATGGTGGGAATTGTTGGGTTTCTGTACTCTGTGCTCTTTCTGTGCTCTGTTTGGAAAGCGCTGTGAGACAACTATTGTTGTGATGTGGCGCTATATAAATAAAATTGAATTGAATTGAATATTTCTATTTTTTACCATTGTCTGTAGGATAGTCTTTCTCTCCATTTTTCTGCACAGGAAAAATCTTCTCTTCTCACACAGGCATGAAATAAGTGTATGCAGGTGATGATAAAGGTCAGGGGCTTCCAGATGTAAAAAAAATTCCATATAAAATGATTTTTACAGCAGGAAAAGACCTCGACACCTGGACATCACCCTAGGGTGCGTTTCTATTTGGAGTTTTGAAAGAATAAAACTCTGCTCTATTCATGCTATTTTTCTACAAATTTTATCCCAAACAGTGTCTAATTGAAACAAAACTGTCAATTACTGTGCTGTTAAAATCAAACCATGTAATTAATGTGATGACGAGCAGTTGTGATTTCTTTGTTACCAAATTATTTACCATGTGTAAGAGAGCGCCGTGTTTGGGTACTGAAAAATAATAATTTTACTGTAGTTATTTGAGGTCTAAATCATGTCTGAAAATGGCAAGAATAGCTGCCATGGTAAATCACTGAAATCCTTGAACGCATTTATTCTATTACGGTAGAAATATTCCTATCTGTGTTTCAACAGTTTATTTAGTAAATATTATCAACTCAATAAGAGTTTCAATTATGAGTATTATTGGCTTATACTTGACCGGTGGTGTAAAGTGAACAGAATAAAACAGTTATATAGTTTACCTCGAGTGTATGTGTGAGTATTAAGCTAAACTAAAACTGAAATTTCACATTTGTGAGAGACCAAATAAAGCATTAAATCCAAATGACAATATTATTGTTTCCTGTAATTTATGAAAACATGAGGAAAAAAAAGGATGAAGATCTACTGATAGAGAAATGGCTTTTCTCTGACTGGGCGCTGTGCACATGCAAGTTTACATTTAGCTCAACGTCCTATTAAGGAAAATGCGTTCTCTAAATGTGAATGAATCTCATTTGCAATTTTAGAGAACATTCATCTATTCATGCATTTTAACTGAAGAAATAAAATACAGTATACAGTAAACTCCATTCAATCCGTCAACACTCTTGTCACATTTTCTCCTCTTCCCTGACCCCTGACCTCCCATCATTATCTCGCCATGCTCTTCCCTCTGGGGGGGCTTCATGCAAAAGCCACGAGGCCCCCCACGTCGTGGGCCTATTAACGCTCCTTGCTCGACTGTAATGACGCCGCCCCTTATGTCCGTGCAGCTGCTGCAGTGGTGAATGGGAGGGATAAATGTGGGATCTTTAGCATCCGCATCATTGTTTCACTGCTATGCTATGCTATGCTGTCGTGTGGAAAGCTCTGGTTGAGTGACAATTCAATCCATCTGCCTCTATCTTATCTCAGTTTAACCTCTGCTGTACTTGATCCACTAATACATTTTCAGATGGAATTGTTTTATTCTCACTTTTGAGACATAAATCAGAGGGTTTCTATGAATTTAAAGCTACAAAATTGGAAAAAAGCAATTCTGATTTTTCTACCTCTGATTGTTAGTCCCAGACTCTACAAAATCAATTAATCAATCAATCAATCAATCACTTTATTTTGGTAAATTGTCCACATTAAACACAAGAAACAACTAAAGAAAAAAAAAGAAAAAAAACAATAGACAAACCCACAGTTTACCAAAAAAGGAATAGGCCGAAGCAAAGCTTATTCTTGCCTACCCTATTTTTTTTACCTTACAACCTACCAGGATTTCTTCAAATTCAGATTCAAGTACATAGTACATATATAGACAGTGTTGGGTAAGTTACTTTAAAAATGTAATCCGTTACAGTTACAAGTTACCTTGTTTAAAATGTAATTGTAGTGTAACTTTTTCGATTACTTTTAAAAAGTAATGTAACTAATTACTTTTGATTACTTTTTGATTAATTTAAGGTTTTAATGAGTATTGACCCATGATTAATTTTAGCATGTTATTATTCGCTATTGGGCGCAGCTAGCAGTTCAAGGCTAACGTCTTGTTAATGATAATAAACAACGTAAATAAATACATAAATAAATCAGAGAGAAAGGGCGCAGTCGTATCCGGATACAACATTTTAGTATCTATACTTTTTTAAGGATCGATACTTTTGACAACCCTAGTCTGAAATGTAGGACATGTCCGGGAAAAAGAGGAGTTGGGTAGGCTAGCTAGGCTAGGCTAGGCTAGGTCATAGACATCGATAAACGTTTGTCATGCATCAACACCAAACAGTGAAATATTAGTAAATCAATACGCTTCTCCTATCAGTGAGTTGCATATTTTGCAAAAGTTTTTCTTTATATTAAAAAAAAAATGTAACTAAATTTGTAATTCTTAATATTTTCAGAAGTAAATGTAACTCAATTACATATTTTCTCATTGTAACTGTAACGAATTACAGTAACTCTTGTTTTGTAATTAAATTACGTAACGTCGTTACATGTAATCCGTTACTCCCCAACACTGTATATAGATCTACATAAGAGCGTAAGATTTGATCATTTTACATTTTAAAGCTCTTTTAAAGTTCACCAAGAAAGGACATAACTTAAATTCATCATTCAATTCATTTCACATCATTCAATCCAAAACACAACAGCAAACACGTCTCTTGTGTTTTTCGCATACGTTAATTTGTGTGCATACGTGGCCTAAGTGTCCATCACACAACAGCAAACAGCTGCCGCAGCATCCATCAGTCATCTGCTATATTTATAGCGTGTTGAACAGAGAATGCAAGCAGCTGCATCAGAGAGGGGGAAAAAATAAAGAAGGTGAGCCGTGAGCTCCTTTGATCCGATCAGCATTTAAAACGTCCGTAATACTCGTTTAATGCCACCAGAATTTCAAACAGGTTGGAGCTCTCTTACCCATTGCAAGGGGAAAAGTATCAAAATGTGTTAAAGCTTATATGCCACTGATTCAGAGCAATATAGCCCTGATCAACAATGTGATAATGATGATAATGACAACAGGGCTCTGTGGGCTCCAGACCATCTGTTGCAGCACCCCTTAATTCCTCTTTGATGACATGACATAGCGGCTAATGGAATAAACGTCTAATGCGGTGGCCATGTTTATTTAAATTCCACCAGTGCTTGTGGGATGAAGAATGGAATTTTGAACTAACGGCAGAATTTTAGCAAACAAATTCGAACCCACCGGCATTATTTAGTTGAGTAAACCGAACTCGGTTTATGTTAGTAACATTTCGGGTGAACACTTTTGTCATCTGGAAATGTGAGCTGAGGTGCCATTGGTTCCTGGTTTTTCAGTTTATGAGCCAATAATTTAACATCGAATGGGATGTACTAAAATCAGTGTGATTTTTATCTGTGTAAATCGTACTTTTTTTTTGTAACTCAAGATATTTTTTATTGAATTTTACATAAACAAAAAACAGAGCACAGTTAAAAGGTGTTGCAAGGTGGGCTTGTAAAAGCCAGTAAGACATGTTGCTCATACAAAA
>CAJRST010037777.1:18481392-18497653 GCA_907169785.1 Menidia menidia | reverse complement strand
TGTGTGTGTGTGTGTGTGTGTGTGTGTGTGTGTGTGTGTGTGTGTGTTTGTATATCTTTGAAAAAATGCATTACTTTGTTTTTGTAAGATTGTTTTAATGATTTATTGTTACTTGTCATAAGATTATTTGAGTAATTCTCAAAACAATGTTATTGTTGTACGACTACTAATTCATTCCTTGTGAGAATAAAATTTTGTAACTATTTACTTTACTGTTTTATCACTTTGATAAAGAGATTTGCTGGGAATAAGAAGGGGGGCTTTGAGGAAAATAGATTGGGAACCACTGCTGTGAAAGATGACAATATCTTTGTACAACATTGTCATCGCCATTGTGGAAAGTTGTCATGTGGAATGATGAGGGCTGTATCGTTTTAAAGTATACTTTGATGACAAATCCTGCATTTCTTCCTCTTTTCTACTTAGTTAAATGCTTTAATCTGGTCCCACCCCATCTTTAAACACTCCTTGCCTGGTCCCGAACATACTATACAGACGCTGCAACCAATCATGTTTGAACTATAGAGAGATTCTCACGAAAAGGAAGCTAAATTGTGAGATTTTGCGTTGACATAGAATTAAAAAACAATGCCTCTGTATTCAGTTTGTCACTTTTAACAGTACTTAAACTTAGGATTTATTACATGGCTGACCAAAGCCTCATGTACAGAGGAACACTTAACATTAGATGACCAGCTGATGGACATGAGGAGTTCTGTATGTGGCCGAATGTCAAAATTTATTTTCTGTTGTTTTTTATACCAGAAAGGAACCAAAAACAGCATCTCTTTGGAAAGCCTTTAGAAAAGTAGACTTTAAAAATGTAATTTCATGCCATAAACTCAGCATTCCAAGTCTCAGATTTAAGAATTATTTTACTGCAAAGTATTTGGTGCGAATATATATTTTTTTAAAAACTCTGTAGGGAAATAAAAGTGTCATCAATTGGACTACTGACACAAGGTATTTGAGGAATAGAGCGTAGAATCTCATATCGCTGGAATGCCACTATTCCAGCATTTTAAGTAAGAAGAGGATAGTACAGGAGCCGGTAAGGGACAAATGATAAATTAATGCAGCACATTTTACAGTGTGTATGAGAGTTCAAGTGAAGACAAACAGAACTGCAGTGCTGTTAAATCCTAAAGTAACAAGGAAGTTGAGAAAAGTCTCCAGCTTGTTTCAGTCCTGTATTATTCCCCCTATCCCACCCCCTTACACACATACACACACTCACACACACAGCCCTTTCCAACTGCCCTTTCATACCCTCGTGCACGCTAATATTATCCGCTCATTTCTTCATTCCCCCCTTTCCTGCTGTCAGCTTGTCCATGCATCACTGTCTCTGCACCGCATCCTACCCAGCATTCCTGCTCCACGCTCAGGCTGCAGTATTTACACACATGCCCTACACACACACACACACACACACACACGCTAGCACACTAGCAAACTGTCCACCCACACAGTAAAGCTGCTTGTTGGATAATCTTTCCGCTTTTAATAACAGTATAATTCCACAGATGCATTTAGCTCCGCTATAAGGCCCCTGCACATATATCAACCTTTGCCTGCTCTCATCACTGTTCCTCCTTCCAGTTCCTGCCATGCTTGCCTTTTTTTCTTTTAACGCAGGTGCTAAATCCCATTTGAGCTAAATATTTTTGAGTGAGTGAACATTCGAAACCCCCGCTGTTAACGTCTCCATACGTTCTGGATCCGCCTGTGTGTAAAATGTAGGACTCCTTTTTTCTTTCCCCTCTTCTCACTTTGACTGATGGAGGGTGGGGTAATCTGCACTGGTTGCCATGGCACCAGACAGCCCTCGCTTGGCAAAGGCACGTAGCTTCCTCTCTGCTCTATTTCCCTGGAGCCTTTCGCTCGCGAGCGTGCGTACATCTGTGTTCGTGTGTGTCCGTGAATCTGGAAGAGTCATACGTGATGAACATGATACACGGAGGTGAATGAAAAATGGCTTCAACGTAATTGACCATCTCAGCATGTTAAATCCATGGGGATAGACCTAAAACCACCTTAAAATCAAATAAAAGTCATAATTGTAAATATTTTAGATAAACCTGGATAATTACTGACATGAGTGGAAATCATTTCAACTAATAATATTATATGAAAAATGTCGGTGGATAAGATTTTAGATTATTCAATTCCTCTGTAAGACGCAGACACTTTGAAACTGCCTCCAGGCTTTTCTTTTTTTTCTTCCTTTTTATTCAGTCTCACTGTTGGGAAAACTTGGGAAACCTAAACTGTGTAGGCCCTATATTTAAGCATAGAATGATTTAAATCATTCCATACAGGTCACTATGAGGAATAATCACTTTTTGTTCATTATGACAATCTGACATTTTTACTTTCTCTAAATTTCAATTTCAAATACAACTGATGGTGGCTAACACTTTTTTTCCCCATTTTTCCATGCTGCATTTTGAATATGGAGCCAGCAAAGTTCAAACATTAAATGTCACAACAAATTAAACTGAATAATTGGTCTGGTTCAAATTTGACTGATATTGTCTAAACAAAACTCAAAATTAGTTCTGTGAATCTGACGTTTGTCAAATGGGCACTTTGATTAAATCCTAAACGTTAAATTCCTCCAGCAATAGCTACTGCAATGCAATCACTTTTTTCTCAGTCTCAGAAGGCAATTATTGAGTTTTGAACCACTCTCTTTACAGCTCTCAGAATACTAATAAAAGTGTCCATGCCAGCTCCTATCAATCTCTCTATCTCCAGACTCCTGCCTGGATGAATAATTTAGCAGGCTATATTTCCAGCCATCTGCTTCCCTCTCTCGCTTTCAAACTCTCACTTTCTCCCTCTATCACTCTTTTTCTATCTGAATGAAGTCTCTTGGATCAGATTTAAATTCTTTCTCTCGGTGGCTTGTGGACATTCGTGGACCTGAAAGTCTCAGTGGAAAAATGCGTTTTAAGTCTGGACTGCTGAAACACAAACTTTCAGTTTTAAAACTGAAACTGAAAACTAAAGATGCACTGTATGTAGACAGGTGTTTGCAATTTGAGCAGTTTTGAGAAAAGCTGCAGATTTAGGACACAAACTCTGATGATCTGTGCCGGACAATGATGAGCCATTGAATCTTTATCAAACCCCAAAGCTACGTTGTGGTTCAAAGAAGCCAAAGGAAGAGATAAGAATATCTATAGATGTATATATATATATATCCAAAGCCACATCATTAACAGTGATCAACATCTGCAACAGTGGTTGTCAGAGCCCAGCAGAGGTCAGCCAAGTTCCTCTCTCCGGTCAAAGCAACAGTTGCACCTTCTAAATGAATGTTGTGGAGACATTGTAAGAAAATATTGGGAAATAAAAGCAATCTAATTGGAAAAAAGTCCCATTATAGCAACCAGTTGCCTGAAAGATGTCCTTTTTTCTCTTGTGAATCTGTACATCACTCTTTCTCTTATCATTAATTGAATATTACCTTTCATATCGACTTCTTTATAAAGAAAACAAATTTTCCACTCAGCATCAGTCTCTTTTTGAAAGATATGATCTCTCCTCTCTCTATTATTATTCAAAACTAGATATTTCTTCGGAAGAATTGGCTTTTTTTATTGAAAGTTTCTTGGCAGGCAGTAGGTGGAAAGAGAGGGGGTTTCACATACAAAACTTAGAATAAACTGTGTATGCATCTTTTGCACATGAGCCTTTTTTCAATGTTTTTACCATATATGTTTTCTATAGGTATACAATGACATTTGTGAGACACTGCAGCCAACTATAAACACATCAAATACCAATTTCAACTTCTTGTTCTCTTTTCTTTCATGGTTTCATTCATAAATATACATATCTACATATCTATGAGACTCCCTGCTTTAAGAGAACAAAATTATTGTTTTTTATCATTACTATCTGTCCTTATCTCTCAGAAATACATCTGAGGAACTAACAAAAGCGTTTATACAAAATCTTTTAAATTAGCTGACTGGTTTACCAAACTTCTATCACTCTAATGCAGTAACTTGTTGTGGTAAGTTGTGTTAACTTTATTGTTTTTCTCACTTTGTTGTCAAAGTGACATTTTGTTTGCAACATCACCACAAGGCCCAAATGGTTTTCATAGCAATGAGCAAAAAAAAAAGTCTAGCATGTGTAGTTTACATCATATTCTTGTACTAAATGTGGATTTGGCTCCTTAAAAAAAGACTATTCACAATGTAAAAGAAGCCACACACATACACAGAGGGGGCTGACCCTGCTTTGCGGGTTTGCTGGCAACCTGAGACACAGACACAGAGATGAGTTGACAATCGGCCTCACCCTACCCGGCAAAAACCGGGCCGGCTGATTCTGCACGGCCCCTGCAGCACACGCACAACAAAACAAACAGCCTCCGATTCTCTCAGACGCTCACATTCTGTGCATTATGCAATGACCGCCTCTGACTGCGCGTATTTATAAATCTGCTCCATCCTGCGGCAATTAAACCTCGTGAACCTTGGCACGTTGAAAAAAGTCAGGGAAAGCTGTGAGCACCACGTGTCTGATATGTCGATGTAGTCACCTCTGTAATGAAAAAAAAAAAAAACGAGTGGCCGAGTGCACTTGTAACCCTTTGCTTTCTGTTCCCTTTTCTTGGTAGAGACTAAAGCCTCTGACTCGCGATATCCTGTTTCTAGGAACTTAAGCCCACTGCGGTTTTGAAGTGTAGTCTTGTACGGAAGTAAGGTGGAAAAGGATTCGGAGAAGGTGTGTGCTTGGGTTTAACACTGCATGTACAAAATTATTACTACGGAAATAGCAATGTGTTGTTTTATAGGCTAGGTTTCCCTCCATGGGATGTCAGTTTGTGTTTAATTATTCTTAATCGAGCCAGTGAACTGTGCCAGACATTAAAAAAAAGACAATAAAAGGGGAAAAATCTACGCTGCTCGGTGAAATGACCGCAAGGTAAAGTGGAGGTGGAAGTAAAGAAGAAAGAAAAAAGGAGGTTGTGTGTGTCTGTGTGTCGGTGTGTGTGTGTCGCTGTGTGGCGTGTGTTTGAGTGGAGAGGTGGAGTAAGGGACAAGGACAGAGGAGGGGGGGAATAAAAAGAGAGGTAAAAAAGAGAACAGCGCAGGAGGCGGGAGGAGGAGGAGAAAAAAAAAGGGGAGCGTCGCGATGGGGAGAAGGAGCTGGAGAGAAGGGAAGGGTCTCGGGAGGAAGATGAGGAGGAGGAGGAGGAGGGGAGGGGGGGGGGGGCTCTGCTGCTGATGATGCTGGAGCACAGCGCGGCCAGGATGAACCCAGTGAACTGCAGTGGAGGTCAGGGAGTCCAACATTCCTCTGGAACACTGTGTTTATACTGAGCAGCGGAGAAGAGGGGGGTTGGGTGGGAGGAGCTGGGGGATGCGAGGGGGACGGTGCACAGGGGAGGAAATAATCTCCCTCAGACAGTCCCTGCAAGGACTGAATGCGAGTGTGTGTGTGTGTGTTTGAGAGGAGTAAGAAAAAAAAAATTAGGCACGTCTCCTAAAGCTTTAAGTTGCATTTATGTAACAATATTGTAGTTTAAACCCCCCCCCATCCGCACACACACACACACACACACACACACACAAACACACACACACACACACACACACACACGTGCAACACCTCCCTCACCTGATTAAATCTGCACGGTGCCTAATCGATGTTAAAAAAAAAGAACATCAGACGGCTGACATCAGTCTTCAATTGATTTGATGGTATTTAAAACTTCCTTTTAAATAATTGTCTACCTCCTAATTAATATACAGATTAAATTTTCATTAGTCATTCTAACCATATAACTTATTAAACAAACCTCAGCATTGTACAGTTTCTGAAAATATTGCTTCAATATTTAGAGATATGTAGTGTTTTAATTTAATTAAAGGATATAATTTTATGCAAAAATAATCACAGTTTGAAGGCATGTGTTTATACTGTATCAAACTAGAATGATGAAACACATACTGAGGTCAGTAACATACATTGTCCTTAAAATAATTAAGAATAGTTGAAAGAAACTTTATGGGACGACAATTCTTAAAATGAGAAGTCTGAACGTCATATTAAGAACATTTTCTGCCTACATCTGAAGACATCAAATTATTTTATGACTAAATTTGTTGAAAGCAGCATCGTTTTTAATCTAATCATATCATGCACTATGCATAAGTATGTACGTTTGAAGCACAGAGATCGAGAGAGTCGATTTTGACGTCAACAGAGTCATTTGGATCGATTACCAATAGCGGGATGAGTGACCACACCAGACGCTGAGCTGGACGTCTCTCATCATCCTGCTGCACTTGTCTTTCCCAGGAAGACGTTTACTTTCTCCATCTGCTGGCACGACTGGGAAACTGCAGCACTGCATCTGCAGTTCAGCATATTCCAGAATCCCCCAGTTTCCTCACACACAGGACTAACCACCTTACAATCATACCTAAATAGTGGACTAAAATAACCGATTTTGGTTTAACGATTTGGTTTTAACCGCCTCTCGCCCGTTGTCGGCTGGGATAGGCTTCAGCCCCCCCCCCCCCTCACCCACCCAGTTGTTTTAATGCTGACAATAATAAAATTACTCAAAGCAGTGTCAACAGCTGCACAGTTTAAAGAAACAAGATTTCCTTAGAGATACATCCTTAAAGTCTAATTAATAGCTACATAGATTTTCTCATTTGTAGTAAACAATATATATCAAGCTTATTATTCCAGACCACTTTGAATCAGGTATAACTAATTCAATTCAGTTTAGAAAGTGTCCATTCAGACCACTTAGGGAATTATCAGTGGCAGTATCTTTTGGGATGACATCACAGTGAAACAAAGTGGAGAACAGACAACTGGCTGTCTCAGCTCTTGTACTGAATAATCAGTCTGTCCCTCAGACTGATTCCCAGAAACGACGTCGCAGGGGCTTAGAGTATGCAGACTTTGTTCGGAAAAATTGAGAATGTTTACAGGATTCTAATCTAAAAACCTTTACCCTCCATTCTATGTGTCCGCACCCTCAGCAGAACTCCGCAAATCACTCAAAAGAGAGAGCAGGTTAACCCCCGGCGGACAGCAGCTGTCAGATTTGGCTCGTAGACTCCAGTCGAGTCACAAGCTGGACCTTTTGTCTCAAACAGCTGACAGTCATTTGACAAAGAGCTGATTGATATTTCCCCAGGATTCCCCAGAACGTTCAGAATCAAAAAAGCTAGTACACAACTCAACACAAACAGCAAAGAGCCTATGATATCATAACTTAAAAGCAAAAAAGGACCTAGAGTGTATATAAACCATGACTTTTTCCTTTTTTTTTATAGGCATTAAATAATAGTTTCTATAGCATTATATAGAATCAAGATAACTTACTATATTGCTCCAAAAATGTGCTACAAAGTCCAATCGTCGTCACTTCAAAAGTCTCAGTTATATTCCATTATGTCCGAAGTAAGTTAACCATAAATCGTACCAACTGAATCAGTTGTGTTTTTCAGCATGGCCATGATTCAGATTTTTTTTTGTCTCCAAATTATAAAGTCCAGAGAAAATAATGTATGTGTGTGTGTGTGTGCATTAATAAAGACTTGAGTCTCTTTCAACCCCCTACTGTGATAATATGATTAAAATGTCAGCCAGTTTGTACTTTAACTAGTAGTGTAACATTAAGCAGCATCACTGTAAAGAAATTCTGAGAATTGTATGTAAATGTATGACTACTTTTGAATGCATGACCTCTCCATACTTTTTTAGTACCACGTGCTGTGACACCAAGCCTAGAAGATACATGTACATAGTTTATTGAAAGAATTTGATCAAAAGCAGCTGTTTAACAGAAAGTACCTGTTATAAGTTCATAGTTCAGTAAAGAATGTAGTATTTCCGTGAAGATTTCATGTGAAGAACACACACTGCAAAATGGACAAGTGGCTTTACGTCGGTTATCCGTCCCAGTTTTTCTTCTTTTCAAATTTTGACTCTGTCAATCTTAGAACTGACTAATCTAAAAAAAAAGATGTCATGTGTGTGTGGCCCATGAGTCAAGAAACAACAGCGGATAGCTATGGACTCAGACAAAGACAAGAGGGGATGTGGAGAATGCCAAAATGGCCAGAGGGGTCATTGGAGGGGCCGATAAAAAGATGGACAGATGAGTGAGAGGGGTATGACCGGCAACCTTGTTCACCTTTTGTCTGACACTTCCTCCCGTTCCTTTTTTTTGTATGCGTTTGTGTGGTTATTTTCCTTTTTTTTTCAGGTAAGCCAGCACATTTTCTTTTTAAAATATAGTACACTCACAGTTTTATCAGAATCTATTTCATCATTTTGCCCTTCAAGTCAATATTTCGTCAGTGAAACGCACTTAACACTGAATCTGTCACGTCTGCCGCAGTGCTTGTTTGCAATGGTATTAGGAGCTGGAACGGTGGGGAGCGTAAAGGAAAGTCAGGTGATGTTGTTTAGTTGCCAGTTTTGGTATTGTGTCTGCGTTACCACCCAGTTGCATCAGCGAGAGTTTCTTTCATCATTTCTAACCTTCAATGACAACGCAAACACAATAGTATTTTGAGTGTTAAAGTGTATGTGCTGTGATTGAGTGTGTGGATATCCTCAAAAGAAATGCCTGTAGATATGCTATGAAGAGGATCTATCTATATCTATATATCTATGTGTAGGTGTATGCCTTATTAGCAGGAAGCTAAGGAGGATTTGTTACCACTACCATGGTAACAAATACTCAATGGAAAACATGCTAGTCATATTTAGGAGATCCTCAAAATTGATCCTTCCAAGCTGGACATTATGTTAAATTCAGGTAAGCAGTTCTTCAGCCAGATGGGGCACAACTCTGGGACGGACCCAAATAAAAATATTTATTTTACAAGAAAATAAAAAAGGCGCAGCCAGAGCCAGATACAGAAACTTGCAACTAAACAAAAACCTAGAAACAACTAAATCTAAGGAACACATCTGAGAACACACAAGGGCGAAGACAGGAGAAACAGGGCCAGAGGCAGACACATGGTGGGCACAGCGTCAAGAACCTGGAACAGGATGAGAAGCTTTCATAGAGGGGAGTGTTACTAGTGGATGAAGAGCAGGTGAGAAAGGAAACGCAGGTGCAGGGAGTTGAGTGATGACCAGAAAAGGAGGGAAGTGAAGAAAACTGAGGGACACAAGGGAAAGACTCAGGAAACCCAGAAAGATACCAGAATAAAACAGGAAACTAAAACCATGAAAGCAGAACTAACAAAACCCAGCTCATGACACAGATCTTTTGTTGCATTTCTTACTCCAAAAAAAGAACATTTTGGGGAGAAAAAAGAACTATAGGCAGGCAAAAGATAACTTGTATATCTAATTCAATAGGAATTTCAGAGCTGTAGCTTAGGGTTACACATTTAGTCAGCCTATTACACTTCCTACTCACGCACCACTTGCATCAAAACCTCCTGCTCGCCACCACACCCTTCTAAAGCCTTCTCTCACCATTTTGCCAATATGTGCAACACATGGGTGGACCCCCACCTCATGACCAAAAGCACCAGCAAGCCCCTCACATCACAGCATGGTTGCCCCACATTCCCCTCACTCAGATGGGCTGGTTACTCACAGATGAAGGTTGGCAGGAGGCTTTTCAGATATCTGCTGGTGGCAAAAATAATGACCTGTTACATAGAGCTATAGGATGTGATAGGAAATAGTTATTTTACATCATTTCACATATCATAATGCAATCATTTTTCATTTTATCCCACTACACCTGTCTTTGCTCAATGTACTTTAACCCTTTCATGCTTTTTTTTTGTTGGCAAATGCGTTTATTCAACTATTTTTCCAGGTGTTTGCTCACAATGACAGCATATGTTTTAAGATTTCTTACTGATGAAATACTGAATGTTATAATGTAAACATATTTTGACATGTATCAGAACTACAAGCAATTTTTCTGACTTCTTCAGTAAATTTCAGTAAATTGTTTTGATACATGTTTCATATTTGAGCGTAATTACAGTCCCTAAAGAAAGAAGGTATAAATTAGTAACCCCCCGAGTGGAAGCCAAACTCAAAGTTATGACATTAGTGTATGTGGCTTTAAACACAAATGCTAATGACAATATTATTTTTTTTTTTAATACAATGGGAAAAATGTCAACTATTATAATATCAACTATTAAAACAAAAATCTTTGTTTGAACAAATCTTTGTTTAAAAATGTGTAACCCATAATAATTAACGTAATAAAGCATTAGGTAATCTGTGTGAACGTTCTAGAAAATTGTAGGAACTAGTAGCAAAATATAAGACCCAAATGTATTGATTTCCACAAAGAGTATGGAACAGTCTTTGGTTCAATAGTTTTTTTTTGTTTGTAAATCTGTCTCCCCTAGGACAACCAGTATGTATCAGTTCTCATTGGTCCTTATTGGACACACATCCACTCCCATGAGAGTGTATTTTAACCTTTTCTCTGGGGAGTTTGCATATTTTCTTGCAACAACTTTCCAAAAACACACATTTTGAGTCAATGAGAGACTAAATCAACTGTAAGAGACTGTATGGTTGTTTCATTCATCTCAGTGTGGTCCTGTGATGGACTGTAGGCCTCCCCCTGATGCATACTCCTCTTGCCCAATGGCAGCTAGAATACACTCCAGTACCTACACAACCCAACTTGGACGTAGCATTTATAGAAAATGGATATACAAGGAACTGCAAATGGTAAAAGTTGTCCATTATCAATTGCTTTAAAAAGTCGCATTACTTACATAAGTTGATGGCTGGATGGTGAAGGAGCCCCCGACTGAAACTCCCAGAGCAAATGGAGAATTTTATGCATTTTGTTTGTGTGTTTTTATTTTCTGCTCAGATAAGCTAAATATTATCATCTTTTCCACCATGAGTAAAAAGGAAAAATAATACGCCCCCTACTGCACATTGCAAGTAGGGGGCGCTAGAGTCATCACCTGCCACAGGTGTGGTGACGGGAACATTTTCTCTCATGTCTCGTTTCGTGTCTCGTTTCATGTCTCGTCTCTCATGTCTTGTTTCGTAATTCTCTCAGGAAAAAGATGACCTGAGCTTGAATCAGATGTCAGCAGAGCCAGAACAGAGTCAGAAAAACCAGACCTTTATCTCCATCCCAGGCAGCACAGCGGGTGAAAAGAGTGACTATTCTTCAAAAACTTTCTGCAGAGTTTCATGAGCGCAATTTGCATTATCTAAAAAAAGAAGAAAAAGAACTGGAGCTGTCAGTCAAAGAGATGGAAAGGGACACGAAGCAGCAGCAAAACTTCCTCTGTCGACCTTTGGCCATTATGAAATAAAAATGTTCCATTACAATCACAATTCAGCCTAAATGTATTCACTAAGAAACCATATGTTTTCCTCATCTTAACCAGTTTCAAAATTCTACAAAATGTAGCCAAACAAAAACAAAGGGATCACTTGTGGATCAATCAACAGTTTCCAATTTTCTTTTCTTTGTCTTTATGAAAAGTGCTGCACAGCAAAGCAGCTTCTACAAGCATGTCCAGTTTTGCCATCTGCCACCTGCATAAAAAACATGTGGATCATTGTAATAGTCTGTTGGTGGGTCCACACAACCATAATGTCTGAGGTAGTTGCCACAGTAACAATAAAGCATCTACGTGTCTCAAAACGTAACATATACCATTGGAAACGATTCGTCCAGATGTCCAACACGCACTCTCCCAGCCCTCTGGTGTGAAAGTGTTGTTGCTCAAGCCTGATTGGATGCAGATAAGGAGCAAATAGGAAGTGTGTCTGTGCATAACCGCTGTCACCAAGTAGGACTCCATTGTGTCCTCCAGCTTCAAACCGAGCACGCAAAGAGGAATTTTGGAAAATCCTTCAGCCGTGTGTTATACCGCTCCAACATGTAACAATGTTTGAGAACTGCATAGTGGGAGTACAGACACCCTGTATGTTTACTGAAAACCAGTTTTTACGATTCCCATACAGCTCAGCATCCTCTTTTGAAGGTGGGAAAGGATAAAGTGGGAAAGGATGAAATAGGAAAGGATCAATTGGAATGTAGAAATGACAGAACTGTAAGTGTCTTAAATATTTACTACAAATTATTCGCTTTTATATTATCAAAGAGATGACTTCATACTGCTGGATTTAATACACAATGATCAAACAAGTTTCATTAGACAAAAACAAGCCCCACATTGTAATATGAGAAAATATCATATCATGCAAAAGATAAAAACACAAAAAAATTGACTCTCTGGTCATAAGTTTAGTTTAGTTTGTATATTATCCTCTAATAGTTTTAGCACAACCTGCTCAAACACTCCCAAAATGTATGACTGTTGGAAGAATTAGGCCAATTTTCCATGTATAAAATCATTATAAATACTTAAGTGTTATCATCCATCCATCCATCCATCCATCCATCCATTATCCACCGCTTATCCGGGGTCGGGTCGCGGGGGCAGCAGCCGGAGCAGGGAAACCCAGACTTCCCTCTCCCCGGCCACTTCAGCCAGCTCCTCCGGGGGGATCCCGAGGCGTTCCCAGGCCAGCCGGGACACATAGTCCCTCCAGCGGGTCCTGGGTCTTCCTCTGGGCCTTCTTCCGGTGGGACGAGCCCGGAACACCTCCCCAGGGAGGCGACCAGGAGGCATCCTAAACAGATGCCCGAGCCACCTCAACTGGCTCCTCTCCACGTGGAGGAGCAGCGGCTCTACTCTGAGCCCCTCCCGGATGGCCGAGCTTCTCACCCTATATCTAAGGGAGAGCCCAGCCACCCTGCGGAGGAAACTCATTTCGGCCGCTTGTATCCGCGATCTCGTTCTTTCAGTCACTACCCAAAGTTCGTGACCATAGACAAGGGTGGGAACGTAGATCGACCGATAAATTGAGAGCTTCGCTTTTAGGCTCAGCTCTCTCTTCATCACGACAGACCGGTACAGCGCCCGCATTACTGCAGACGCCGCACCGATCCGCCTATCGATCTCACGCTCCCTACCCCCGTTCGCGAACAAGACCCCGAGATACTTGAACTCCTCCACTTGGGGGAGGACGTCCGCTCCGACCCGGAGAAGGCACTCTACCCTTTTCCGGTGAGAGACCATGGTCTCGGACTTGGAGGCACTGATCCTCATCCCAGCCGCTTCGCACTCGGCTGCGAACCGCTCCAGTGAGAGCTGTAGGTCCCGACTTGATGGAGCCAACAGGACCACATCATCTGCAAAAAGCAGAGATGCGATCCTAAGGCCACCAAGACTGACACCCTCAACACCTCGGCTGCACCTAGAAATCCTGTCCATAAAAGTTATGAACAGGACCGGAGACATAGGGCAACCTTGGCGGAGTCCAACTCCCACCGGAAACGGATCCGACTTACTACCGGCAATGCGAACCAGACTCTGACTCCGGTCGTACAGGGACCGAACAGCCCGTAACAAAGGGCCAGGTACCCCATACTCCCGGAGCACCCCCCACAGGATACCCCGAGGGACACGGTCGAACGCCTTCTCCAAGTCCACAAAACACATGTGGACTGGTTGGTGTTATCATTCAACTTTAACCCAAAAAAAGAACGACAAAATAAATGTAAATGGAAGTGGAAAAATGGTTTTCTTAAATATTTGGAGATTAAACTGCACAAGGATAATTCTCAGATCTTTGGGTTAAATCATCAGCCATTGATCTGAAACACAAAACGTGTATATGGGTGATGTACAACTGAAGTTGATTAGAATTTATAGCAAAAAAATGTTTGGTCTACTTATGGCAGCTCGTAAAAACACAATCATGCAAAAATGGCTGAAAGTTACATTGAAAAATTATTTGCTACTGTGCATGAAATTCTTCATGATGGAATAGATCACATCTTCCATTTAATCATGTTGAATTTTTGTTGGAAGAACCTGTTGAACTACAATGCAACAAAACTCACATATCTCTAGCACTGCTCTTGTGGAAACTCAAGGTCTTTAACATTGTTGTGTTGAAAGAAATATTTTCGTAATTTGGCTTGTCTCGCTCTGGTTTATGGATGCATTTGACCATCAAGGCCACCTATTTATTGAATGCTTTTGAGGGAGTGATGCCCATGTTGGAAAAATTTCTCTTTTAAAAAAAGAGAGATTTTTCTGTGCTTCTATTATGATTGGCAACATTGCCACAGAGGACAATGTAAACGTCTCGAGCAACAATTGCTGTCATCCAAGCAAGACTTTTTCAGGGACGTCCCCGGTTATGTCTGCAAAACAATATCGAGCCACATTATGAGCAAGTTCTGACTTGGCATTGCGACACAAGTATAGACACATTACTAGCCTTCCTGCAGTCAAAACCGGTCTCCTCCAATACTCTTGAATAAATCTTTGCAGGGAGTAGTGCAATTCCCCTGGAGCTGGAGCTAACAGTACAGTCCTTTTTCTTACAAACGTGAAACATCATCATGGTTTGCCACTCCACAGACATTGTCCCAGACCTCCATGCAACACTTAACAAGTTTGCCCAGAACCTTAAGTATAACAGAACATTGAAAATCCCTTGTCCTTTAAAGTCCTGAAGGGTTTTTGAAAACCCCAACAACTTCTACTAAAGTAATGTACCAGACCAGTGGCCCACAGCCGAAAAAACCCCCAACTAAAAACAGTCCAACATCAAAGTCAAAATGAAAACAATGATTGCTGTACGTCATGCAGACTTGTGCAGTTATCTATAGGCAAATATGTGATTGTCTCTAGACCTTCTCAAGCTCAGACCTTATTTAATCTCAGAGTGGATATCATGTTTTTGTGTATAATGGACGATCCTCTCAACCGAGCACTCATTGATGTGAGGTAGCATCTTCACTTGACATTAACAGAAAAACTGAACTTGTGGCGACCTATCCAGGGTATACCCCACTTTGCCTCTTGCCAATAGGGATGGGCGCCACCCCCCACAACCTCGTTGGGAGTAAGCGTTATGGAACATGGCTGGATGAATTGCTATGCCCAGCTAATGGAAGAGCATAACAAAGAAGGAGGAGGTCCTCACAGTGACAATTAAGGGTTTTGCAATTTCAATGAAGGAAACTCTAAATCAAAATACTTTATTTGAAAGTCACTAATCAGTGGTGACGTGTAAGGTGTGTGGATGCAAATGTAAACACAAAACCAAACAAACATAACCAAAGGTCAAACCACCATGCTGAGTGCCCAGGAGGCACCAGCCATCCAAGAGGGAGTGAGACCACCATATTGGTTACCTGGACTCTTATAGAGTCTGCACAGGTGTGTGAAACAAGAGGGGAGGAGCCAACCGGACCTAAAATGGAGAAGCACAATGGACATCAGGGACAAAATGGCCGACGGCCATCCCAGAATGGATGGATGATCCATTCATTCATCCATTTTCCTTCCATCCATCCCATTCACAGTGGGAAAATTGGGGTAGATGTTCAGTGTGCAGTGTTTAATTAGTGGACATTTTGCATACATTTTGCCATATAAATGTAGGTTACTATGTATTTTGGTTTGTCAACACTGAAAGTGGATTTTTACTCTTTAATGTGTTCATGCAACATTTAGATAGGTGTGCACCATTACTACACGAGGCCCCAGTAGATTGTAGGAAGATGTGAGATGACACAACTGCGCTTCAAATACCAACTTAAGCTTTTTCCCTGCCACTAAAAGGGAATTTCATGTCGCATGAACCAGTTTGTGGCACAGGGAATCAACACACTCACCCCACATTGGCCTTCGCCTGACACCCGGCTCACACTGTGTCTGACCTCTGGTTTCCTGAGTGGTCAGCCCACATGGAAATGGTTTCCTACAAAAATCTGGGGCTACTCCGTCAATGTCTGACTTTATCTGACCCAGAGAGACACGCTTGCCGTGGGACATCCTACCAGAGGCTAACACCCCTCTCAGTTGTCTGGTTCATGCAAATGCTCAAACCCCTCCAACACACTGAGATGGCGAGTCTAAAGGGGAGTAAAAGGACAGTTTACCCCAACCCCTACAATACCTAAAACTAAAACAATCGTTAATCCATTTGATAAGTCATCCAGACTTAGTTATGTACAACTATTCATTTAAGTCTGATATCATGAGATGGACCTGGTGCTACTGAGAGAAATATCTTAATTAATAAATACAATCTGTATCTCAAGTGAATTGAACATATTCCAATATTCAAAAAGATATAATAGTCCAATGTATTGCTGAATTGTCTGGTATTCATCATTGCGTCAAAGTAAGGAACAACTTAAATGGCTTAAAGG
>CAJRST010037777.1:18463601-18481382 GCA_907169785.1 Menidia menidia | reverse complement strand
AATGTATTGCTGAATTGTTTGCTATTCATCATTGCGTCAAAGTAAGGAACAACTTAAATGGCTTAAAGGCTAACTAAAGCTTAATGGTTGAGTTTACCTTAGCTCTAAAGTGGCTATTTGCTAAGCTAACATGTTTTAATACTCCTCAAATAATAATCTGTATCGCAAGTGAATTGAACATATTCCAATATTCAAAAAGATATAATAGTTAACAGTCCAATGTATTGCTGAATTGTCTGGTATTCATCATGCGTCAAAGTAAGGAACAACTAAAATGGCTTAAAGGCTAACTAAATCTTAATGGTTGAGTTTACCTTAGCTCTAAAGTGGCTATTTGCTAAGCTAACATGTTTTAATACTCCTCAAATAATAATCTGTGTATCTCAAGTGAATTGAACATATTCCAATATTCAAAAAGATATCATAGTATTGCTGAATTGTCTGGTATTCACTATTGCGTCAAAGTAAGGAACCACTTAAATTGCTTAAAGGCTAACTAAAGATTAATGGTTGAGTTTCCCTTAGCTCTAAAGTGGCTTTTTGCTAAGCTAACATGTTTTAATACTCCTCAAATGACCTTAGGACATTTGCAGAACATTGACCTGCACCCTGTAACAAAGCCAGTCTTGCCTGGCAAAGTCCAGCCCAAGGCCAGAGTCACTGGGGAATTTTAGTTGAATTCACTTTCACCTCTAGCCTCTGTCATGGCAGCTTGAGCTGCAACCACACAAAGGACCAAGTTTCACATTGAACGTGAGAACCCCCTCCTCTTCTGACCTCTATTACCATCTGAATAGTCTGGAGACATGAGCGGGGTGCAAACGTATAGGAAGACGGGAGCTTGTGAGTCAAGTCAGAGTAGTGCAGTTTGGTGCACTTTCTTAATTCTCTGATCGGAAAATCCCTGTTCATTGTGAAACGCGCAGGTGCATAAAGGGTCACTAGGAGAAGATTAAACTAAACACCTTGAGGCAAATCTTGAGGCTTGAAATCAAATGTCTTCCAAATCTGCCAAACTTTTTTGGCTTTGCGTGTGCAACATTAATATTTCTATATCCTAAAATGAAATAAGCAGAAAAACACAATAAGCTTTTAGGGTCAGTGCTGTATTTTAATCTTTCAGTATTTACCAGTAGCTAGCTTTGTCTTCATAATACATACCCAAAGAAAAGATGATTGTGGAATTTCCACAAGTGTGTTTTAACTTCTTATATTGCATATTTCTTACAGTATTGGTCTATAGCCATATTAGAAATTGTAAGATATTGATATTCTTTTTAGGAATGCTAGTAGCATCTCAAACACTATAGAAATACTATATATTATTATTCCCACTTTCCACTTTGCGCTTCTCTTAAGTGCTTTTACACTGCAGCACCTCCAGTTTAGATTTGTCATTTCGTGTTGCATGTTTAGTATGTCTGGCTGACAATAAGAACATACTGAACACACAACACAAAAATGTGTTCATTCCATCAAATTCAGAATTCAGTCGAATATAAATTTCTTCAAAAATGATATATGTCCTATTAAATGGTATAGTTATCAAAGTAATTCACAGAGCATTGTGTGTGATCAGATGGGCATCAGACACAGTCCTGCATTTCCCTTCTTTCCTCCTCCTGCATCAGAGCCTGTGGTCATTATTGCCCTCCAGGCTGTTTTTTTTTTTATCATCTTTAAATCTCTGCTGGCTCAGACACAGCATAATGAGGAGATCTGCGAGGCTGTCAACCTGCCACTCACTCCCGCTGGGCCACAACGGAGAGAGGTGAAAAAAACGGAGGCAGGACGGAAGGAAACAGAGATGAAAAAGGATAAAAGGAGAGGCCAGTATAGAGTATTATTACACACCAAAGGTTTGTAGTTCACACCGCTTCAGTATGGTGTTTTTGAGTCATTATAGGATTTCAGTTATCTGGTATATTGAAACTTCCTGGACAAAAAAAAAACACTTTTCCACATACTTTTCGGCTTTTTAAGACACCGTGAATTGAAAAAAAAATAACAATAATTTGTTTGTATGTCTATTTCACCAATTGATAAATCACTGTCAAGTGGGTTGTTGCAATATTTTGAAGTATAACTTTTTACATTTGCATGTTGATGTACGTCGGATGTTAATGTGTTAATGTGTTCTTGTCCACTGAATTACTGTATTTATGATCTGATATTCCTAATCAATTCTCTAAATATTTCTGTGCCAGATGTTGTGGCTTTTCATTTGTGGTTTGTGCTGTTAGACTGTCACCTGAGGCCTTCTATTAGTTCTTTTGTCTTCATATATTATTGTTTCCGAGTCTTTTTTTAAAGTTATACTGTTACTAAGGACCAAGTCAGCCCTGGACTGGCTCACCTGTCCCTCTGACCTGTCGTCAGCTGGGATAGACCACAGCCCCCCATCTGCGACCCCGATGGGAATAAGCAGTGTTGAAAATGGAGGGATGGATACAGAGTCATAAAATGTGAATTCCAGTGAACAACATCCACAAAAATAAAAAGTCAGATCAGCGGCATCTTTTAAATGTATAAACATTCATAAATAATTATTTAATAATAAGTAACAATCAAATAGATACCGATCTAGAACTGTCTAAAAATAAAATTAGAACTTCTGATTAGTAATTGAAGTTACGTAACTGCAACAACAAACACCTCCAATCACTCCATCAAATATGACCTTTCGTCAACTTTTTGTGAGACATTCTTGCGATACTGTGAAACCGTGAGTCTGTTTATATCTGTGTCCTCATGAAAAAAACAAAAAAACATCAACATTAGAGTCTGTTTTGGCAGGCGCACAAAATCTCAAGGGAATGCGCTGGTGCCAGGCAAAGAAAATAGCTCTATCAGAACCACATTTAATTAGTTTTGGATTTATCGCTAATTATGTCCTAACAATAATTCAACTAATCAAGTGTCTTCGCATTTTGTCAATAAAAAAACAACAAATCAAATAAGTGACAATCATTCAGTTACAGTAGTTGACATTACTTATGTGGAGTAAAGCCGTGTTATTTCTATGTACATTCTAGGAGCCCCTCTAAATGTTAGTATTTCTATTTTGTGATTTTTCGCACTTCAGATGTTTTACTGCAGACACACGGAGGACTGCAACGGGAAACACCCAGTGCAACGTGAAATGTAGAATACATAAAAGATGGAATATTCTTTCCCCAGAAAATAACAGGTTAGCATTGCTCCTCTGAAGTCCCAGCAACTAGTCCCTACTACTGCCATCAAATTGTTAAATGTTTCCCTTTGAGTTTTTACCATTTCCAATCAGTAAGATGAGAATATTGTTTATGACTTTAGATTAGCAGGCCACTGCATTCTGATTATATTTACATGTCAAAGCAAGCAGAAATGTTGCTGAAATTCCTAAATGCAGCATTTTATGGAGACGTTTCAAGTCGGCCTACCCTGGGCTGTAAATGTGCTGAAATGCACCGGTAATTTTTCCTTTTTAAATAATTTATTATGCTACTAACTTCTGTAAAGAATTTTATCTCACTTTAGCTGTTGACGATGCTTAATACAGGGAAGTTAGTGAGAAGTGACATGTTTTTAAAATGTCAGACTTGTCAAAAACCCTGAAACTGTTTTATGAACGAGCCATTTTTTGGTCAGTACTGCAAACACACACCGGCTGATGGAGTTTAACGGTCGGGGAACTGTAGCATAGTACACCAGTTCTGACCTCAGTGACAGCGTTGTGTTTTTTGGCTCGAGCATGTGTCCTTTTGCGAGAGATAGGTCTAATGTAAAAAAAAATTGGTCGATCTTTTCTAACAACCCACTATAAACCAAACAAAGTTTTGACTTCTGACAACGGAGCAGCAGCCACGGCATCCGTCATCAATCATGCACTTCCTCATGTCATGTCTGATGCCCTTTAAGGACCAAACTCTAAACCAGCCGCTTACACATACTGTATTCCTGTCTAAATGTGTGGCTGCGTCAGAATGATGCACAACACTGGAGATTTGGGGGTCCGTAAATGTTTGATGCCTATGACCAGAACAGAGTACAAATGTGCTTTACCAGTAACGTCTCTCAGAATTTGGATGAATACCTCTTTTTTAGTGCCAAAAAACCTTCCACTCGTGACACAACACCTCACAAAAATGGAATATTTGAAGAGCTGCAGTCCCTTTGACACGTTAATGACCCCTACTTTTCCAGACTCCCTGGCTCTTTTTCTCAGACATCTCAATCACTTTCCTCACTGGTGAAAAAAAAAAAAAAAAAACAAAACCCCTTTCACATGAACACTCAGTGTGTGGCTTCCCCGACAGAAACAAAAAAAAAAAAGCGAGCCCTCCATCACGCAGCAAAACCATAAGCTTGCCTTTATCTTCCCTTCCTCATTAAACTCTGAATAACGCGGCAGACACAGAGAGACAAGAAAAAAGACAAGTGATTGAATTCTGCTGGATGAATGAAAGCCCCCTTGAGGTTGCCATTTTGAATGTGTGCCATGTTGAACAGGCTGGATCCAAAGATCCCGAGGAAGAATAGACCATAGACGGAGCTCGAGGCCAGCTGACCCACTGTAGATAATGTACCGTGGATATTCCGGCATTGTACTGAGAGGCAGGAGTCACGATGATGACCCTAAATGACCTAAGAGGGGAGGTGGAGGAAGGAGCCGTGAAAGGGAGGTCACAAAAAAACTGGCACCAAACTTGATATCTCTATTCAGAGGCTGCACTGCCAACCTGGTCCCACTGAATGCGGTCCAATTATTTCAATACCCCAGCAGTTATGGGAAAGGGGGGGGGGAAGACCGGAGAAAAGAGAGAACGACAAAAGAAAAATGAGTTTGACATTCAGGCTGGCGGGCCAAGGGAGGTAACAAGTTCACGGCCCTTTCAGAAAAACATGGCCGCCTGCTGGGTGATGGATCACGGAGCCCCAGATCGGCCATCAGGGGTGGGATCCAGACAGGAGCACATGGGAACCAAGCCATCCTGCTGGTTTAGTAAATGAGCTCCTGAGGGTTCAGATATAAGCTGCCTCAATAGCTTTCTGAGTTGCCTCATTTGGAATCTTCAATGCCGCTTTTAAGCAATGGGTACTTTTCACAGTTCTGTGAACGTGATAATGTTCTCTCTCATTACTGTGAGAATCTAAATGAAAATGAAAAATGGTTAAAAATGTCACATGTCAATTCTCATAATGCATTTAAGTACAATTTTTTTGTTAAACCGAAGTTCAAATAATTGATTTTCTGTCAATAGGTCTTGCAAAGCCAAAGAAAACAAAAGAGGTACAAATTCTG
Organism: Menidia menidia; assembly: GCA_907169785.1. Lineage (NCBI taxonomy): Eukaryota > Metazoa > Chordata > Actinopteri > Atheriniformes > Atherinopsidae > Menidia > Menidia menidia. Next base: position 18,476,098 of record CAJRST010037777.1, on the reverse strand, counting down.
ACAAAAGTCCTAAATCCATAATGTTTCGAAAACACGAAAAGTCCACGATTCCCTTTTAAAGATCTGTCTGCTTGAAAAGAATAGCATGTGGTTGTGAAACTGGGATGGATCTTCAAAGAATTCCCTGCACAGCCAGCATATCCCTTTTCTGTAGAGAAAATATTTCTAAATACCTTGGCTCTTTTTAGTGCTTAACATGATGCACTCAATGCATAAAAACCTAAATATGGGGTTAAACAAGAATTAATATTCAAGTTACTCTGATAATTGTCTCAACCAAGACCCCAAATAAATGCTTATGTTGGGTTGTAACCTCTGAATGCATTTAAGTTTGCGTGGTCATGGTATCCAGTTTAAATGCATAAAAATGAATTGGGAAACATGTATTTTTTTTAGATGATCAAGATAAAACTTTAAAAGTTACTTATTATAACAAATACTATATCAAAACGGAAGTGGATACAGGGTAAAAATCCTCCTATTTCACTCCCATTACACTGTAAAATTGTGTTTTTTTTCTAATCCATTTAAAGTACATCGCAATTGAGTTAGCATTTTTCAACAAATTCCTAAATGGGATTTAAGTTGTACAGCAAAAGTGACATCTTCTCCCCAGAGACAAATAGCAAATGCGCTGCTGGTAAACTGAAACGCTGAAATGATTCATCGTCTGCTGCAAGTCTGAGGAAAACTCCCACAGTGTCTGTTGGAAACACCAGAACTGAGTCTGAGCTTTAGTGTATGAGGTCACAACTACTCTATATATGTTTAAAACCTGCTCATCACTGAGGGGATAAGCAATGATAAAACAAACATTCTATCTGCACAAAATAGAGATAAAGTATTTTTGAAAAATGTTATTCTGTTAACGTTTGCCAAACAATTTAGACATTGGACTTTTAAAAAAAATATTTTCTCATAGTTTCATTGATAAAACGGAAAAAAGATAGTATATTTTTCAGCCATTTTGAAATAGAATTAGACTTTTAGAACAAAAGAGTTATGTCCCAGACTTTATGTTATATCTGAGCACATCCACAGAATATAAGACATTAAAAATTCCCTTCAGTTGTAAAAAAATAAAATAAAAATCTCAGCTAAAAATCCACAAATGAGAGAAAGCTCCCAGCCCAGAGTAGGTCTTTGTGATTTCACCCCTTATTGTAAAACCACGTGGCCTCATTCAGCGAGTTTGTCCTCCCTCAGCACGTGTACGCGGCCAAACATCTGAGTCCGTCTGCAAAAACCGCTCCCACATGTAACAGCTGGAGTTGTTTTGCCCCGGCCGTGAGTGACACGAGCGGTTGGCGCCGAGAGTGTCACTCACTCAGTTTGATGACCACAATTTTCCACAAGAAAGCACTGATTTTGAAAGCCAACCATGTAAGCACAACCGTGTAAAAGCTCTCTCTCTAGGCACCGTGTGAATAGAGCAAAGCGGGGATTTTACGAGCATGAAGTGGAAGTTATAATAGGAGAAAGGACTGCAATTGTTGTTTAGATTTGTGTTACTAACCTGGACAGCAGAGCAAAACACCAGCGCAAGTCAGCCCCTCTTGGTTTTCCATTCACGTTTCACACTCCAGCTCCTTCCTGTTTTCCTTTTGAAGTTGGTCCTTTTTGCTTTTTTCTCAGAGATAAGTCACTGACGGAGGAGAAAAAGACCGGTGCCATTTCATCCCTCTTCCTCTGCTTTTTCTCGACTTTGCCTTTTGCAGTGTGTTGGACCTCCTCTTCCTTTTTTGCCATGACAAAAAAGATAAATAAATAAATCTTTCCCCAATCAATTTTTAGGAGGGTGAAAAATACAGAGCCCAGACAGAGCAGCAAACGAAAGTCTGCCCGGTCACCTCATCTCCTCCCGTTCAAATTTAGAGGCTGGATTTCAGGCTGCGAGGCAAACTCTACTGGGCATGCCCACAACCCGAGAGGAACACTTTGTAATGAACACTCACTTCCTCCCTTTTTTTTCTTGCCTCCCCCCACTTCTCTGACAGCTCTCCCGACCTCCCCTCTCCCCTGTATCTCTCAGTTCAGCAGGGATCAGGAATGCCGCCGCTAGACTAAAGTTCACTCGGCTTCGAGGGGTAAGCCCCACTCAGAGACAAAAAAATGAAGCGCTTTAAATAAAATGGGCTCTGGATGTTAGGAAAAATCTGAAAATATTTTCAGTAATTTCGTCAAAAGCTGCGAAACTTTTCACATTGCTGTCTGCGCCATCCGATGACGTCCATTTTAGATGTTTAATTCATTCTAAACTAAACTAATATCCCTTCAAATGGTGAGGAAAATCGATTTAGTGCTTCTGATTACACTACAAGTTTATTTCAATGCTTCTGTTGGGAGAGAAAATTTGAACGGTGGCCCTTGAAACAAACAAAAAAACATCTGGAGTAGCTTAAATCCCTCTTTACAGTGTGCCAACACCTGGCACCAGTGTGTCTTATCACTGAATTCAACATTACATATGGTCAAAATGCTAGAATCTGATGGGTATATGGTGTTTGCTTAAACCGGTCCAGTTTCTGTCCAGCAAACGTGTAACATATTCCTTGAATTGAGTCAGCCTTGGGGGCCTGAGCTATCTCAGGCACCCGAAACTGACCCAGATTCTTGCTAAAAAACTATCAGGGCGCCATGTATCAAAACTAGGCTGTGTAATGAGGACACGGAGCCGAGAGGACCACACAGAGATGGAGAAAGAGCAACAGACTGAGAGGTGTCCTACCACATCTGTATGCATGCAATACAATTCAACTAAAACAGAACGCAAAATAACCAGTTCAGGAACAGATTTGTGATCAGAAGTGTGATCCCAAAACTGCACTTCTAGCTTGTGGCTGAGTTGTTCACATGGGGAGCCGTGCAAAACCTCTCTGTTAGCTTAGCGAAGTCATCCTGCGCGGGGAGTAATCCGTCTAAAGTGTCTGAAGAGGGGAGATAAGAGCCAGGTGGAAGAGGAGGCGGCCCAGACGGCTGTAGGTTTGATCCCCAGAGGTCAGAGGTCATGGGAAACGGTGGGTCAATATGAAAATGAGAGATCAATTCCACAGCTGGGTAGGCCAGACTAGCATGTGCTAGGAATCACAGTAACCGATAGTGGGCCGAAAAAGTCGGGAAAGTAACGTGATCATAAATCAAAACAGCCAGAAATTTAAAGAAATTAATTCCAGCGGGTCAAAATTCAGCTATTTTATGCAGACATATCGTTTATTTGCGTAAACTCAAAACGACTGTTCAGTGTTTAAAAATGCGTGAACTGAGAATACAAAGATGTATTTTAGTCACATAAAACAAGACTTTTTGTTCTTTTTTTTTCTAAACAGCTCTCAACTGTAAATTTTGATGAATAGTAAAGATGTTAAAGTGTCTCTATGGATCTGGGGTGAATCTGCTGTTGGCAGTTAAGGGAAAGAATACGATGCTTCCCAAATCTCAAGTAGATACTTTATAGAACTGAGCTTTAAACAAGCAGTTATTCAGTCACCCCCTGGTGAAATGTTCTAAAACAGATGCAGGAAGAAAACCTCCAAATTAAATTAAACAGGTCTTCATGGGACCACCCTTATAGTTTCTGGCGTGCTATCGAAATAAATTCATCCATCCATCCATCCATTATCGTTACCGCTTATCAATACAAATAAATCAGTTTAATATACTTTGGAATGGATCTGGGAAATGTGTTGAAACATTTGATTTGGGAATTTTAATTCAAAACAGCCTTTCAGTATTTATAGGAAACTTTATTCCCCATTTCTAAAGGAGTTGTACATAACAAAAAAGCCATGCTTACTTTATATTAGTGCTACTCCAAAGAAATAAGTTTCATTGCATCAAACTATCCAATTAGGCGATAAACACCTGTGAGGGGAAAGTGACATTAGTCACTGGCTCTATGATAAAAACAGACCATTTCATATGCAGATCTTTCTTTGAGTCCTACTCTGACACATCACCCCTGGCTCAACTCTCGGAGGACCTGTGCCCCCCGACTATTGTCCGGCCGCGGTCTAGTCCAACGAGAGGCCCGATGGTGAACAAAGGACTGTCATTAACTCCTACCCGGATGCCCCCTTTTTGCTACATTCTTAAGCTTCCACAGCTCTGTGGAACGGGATGAAGTCGGGTAGCCTGTGTCAAGTGGCCGCCATGGCCGCCGATTTTCTGAAAAGTAAAAAGTAACCGCGTCTGCCCACCTGCTCCTGTGCAAACACGCGTGTGGCGTGCTGGTGACCTGCATAGCGAACACAGGGTTCAAAGCAATAAATGGTGGTAAAGCAGTTGTTTGTTTTGTGGTTCCCCGGTGTCAATTAACCCACAACAAGTAGACGAGGAACACACTGACATGTTGAACTTGCAAAGCAATGTAGTGGTAGTGCCTTTATGAATGTCTTTGTTTTGCATCGAACTCGTCTCACTGCTGTGATATTGGAATTTTGTGCTATGGAGACTGCGTTTAATGAGGAGTTTTTCTCGTCTTGTTTACCAGTCGAAAACGCTTAGACGCTGAAAACCAAATTCACCCACTGACCTCGACACTTCTCGGTTTATTCGTTGTTTTTTTTTAAAGCCACTGCGGTTCATTCTTTCTGTCAAAAGCATGAGGTAAAGTGTCTTTTTCAAGGACTTGTGTGCAGACTAGAAGGCACATCCACAGAAGCTCTAGTGCAAAACACTATCAAGCACCATTTATTTTGTCAAACCAGCACAATAGCAGAGACTAAGAAGTATCACGCTTTATTAATCAGTATTTAATATCTAAATTCATCCCTAGACAGGTCCCCAGCCCGTCAAAGTGCCACACATCCACATAAACCCACATTTGCATCTTTGGGCAATCTAGACTCGTCAATTTAGATAACATGTATGTTTTTGGAATGTGGGAGGAAGTCGGAGTACTCGAAGAAATCCAACACACATAAAGAGGAAGCATGCAAACTCCACACAGAAGAGCTCCTCAGCCTCCTGGGAATTTAACTGGTAGTTTAAAAACCGAGCCATAGACACCCTTTTACATATTCAGGCCTTTGAATTCATACCTCCCATCATCCATGGGTGTTAGTTTTAAGAGGCCAAATTACATGTATTGAAGGCCAATTGAACTGCATGTCGTCGGGCTTTAAGGATCAATTTCAGGTGAAATAATACTCCATTAAAACCATCGTGAGGAGGACAATTATATATCAAAATTTCATAGAGTGTTTAATTAAACCAGTTGATTTTGTATTGACAGTATAAGGTTTGACCAAAGTAAAACAAGAGGCATTTACTCTTACCAATAAATCCTTTAATTGATTCAGCCAAAGCACAGATTGCTATTTTTGGCCACTGGTGAATGTGGTTACAGTGTAACTCATTGAGAAAATGTTACATGCCTCAGTATCACATTTTTGTCTTTAACTTTACACTATCAATATACTTCAATACAAGACATATGTCACTCGTCTCCATGTGTTCTCTTAGCTGTGACAAGACTTGGGCTTGCAAAGTATGTCAGGCAATGAATTATTTTTTTTGCCAGACAGAGGTTATTAATAGGCCACATGTTGGTTTAGCCAACATGTGGAGCTCTAGCACCCCCGTTTGGACCTCAGACATATTGCAATGCTAAAAAAATGTTTCTTTCCTCTAATGGCCTTAAAAACTTTAATCGCAAGCAATCTTACTTTATGTTAAATGTCTGCGACTAGGGCTAGGAAAATCATCAAGGACTTAAGTCACACAGAAAACAAATTTTTCATCCTCCTGCCTTCTAGGAGGCGCTATAGGAGACTCTGGACTAAGACCAACAGGTTTCGGAACGTCTTTTTTCCCCAAAGCTGTCAAGGTCCTGACTTCTAAACAAAACTATTCTCTGATCGCACTTTTTTCTGTCCACTATTCTACATACTGTATAAATAATCTACTTCTGTTTATAATCTGTACATTCGTGACCTGTATATACATACAGTGTACTCACAATTACAACATTGTGTTGCTTTGTACTTGTGACATGTGTAATGACAAGTTGAATTCTATTTTAATTTCTATATCCATCCATTCTCTACAGGTCCCCTGTCCATATATATATCTATATGTAAATACTAATAAGATTAGGATTATGTAAAATTGGAATTCAATAAGTATACTTTCAGTTTATATATGCATGCCAGGGAAAAAAGCTAAATAAAAAAGATTGAGAGAGATACAGTAAAGTCTATCACATATAATGAATACCCTTCTTTTTATTTAACCTCTGAAGGGAGAGGCCTTATCGAAAATAAAAAAAGACCATATGGTCTCTTGAAAAATCTTTGTAAGCTGAGGCAGCAATACTAGTTCAGAACATGTACAAAGTGCTGACGGTGCGTTTAACCCTCGACACCTACAGAATCTTCTGTTTATCAGTGTAATTGTGCAACCTCATCAGCACGGCCCGCGGCTCTTTTCCAGCCTCGTCCTGTCAGTCATTTGGGTTCTGTCTGCTCCGTCGATCACCGATTCTGTCCTTGGGTTAAGCCAGAATCTTTTAAATCCATTTGTCAAATAATTCAATCGGCGCTTTGCCCTTCACTCTTTCCTTCAACCGGAGAATTCCATCGTTCTGTCTATGGCTATGATTTTCTCAACTTTCCTAGCGGTGTGGCATTGTCTTCAGTTGGGTGTTGTTAGGATTTGGCTAAAAATACTCACTTTAGCATAGTATGCTATCACATGATCTATGTAGATTACTGATCGTTTTGTTTTCTTTTATAACTATATTTTGTGTTGAAGTCTCTGGCTGTGCCCACAGACTCTCTCTCTCTCTCTTTTCTCCTCCTTTTTCTTTCTCTGTTGCATTAGATCCTAGTCTTTAAGTTAACAGTCTCCAGCATCTCCAGCCACGATATGTTAGTGACTGTAACATCTTCCAGGCCTGAAAATTAGCTGTGAATTTTTTTTCTGAAAGCCCTATAACCGTTTTCATCACCACCGCCAGCTTATCATGCAGCATTTTAGCTATGCTAGCATATACCTGTTCCAGCACTGAAACATCCAAGTATCTAGTAGCCCTTTCCTTCATCTTCAGCGTTAGCTTTTGCCCACAGAGTCCTCCACGTTGATTTAGATATGGGTAGCATTGGGCTTGGCTTTCCCCCCTTTTTTGCAGGTATTTTCTTCTTGCTTGATCCAGGATGCACTAAAAAGCCGTTGAGCAACGTTTTGTAAACTTCGAGTTGGTTCATCAGTGGAATTTGAATTAAGAATCTTATTTAGGCTATCTAGCGTGGGGCTTGAACAAATCCTATCTGCCTAGCTGTGTCATATGACCCTCCAACAAACGCCCACTTTTAACCAAGATGAAAAAAAATGTAAAACCCTTACTTCATTTTGTAGCTTTCAGACATTAGGTCATTGATCCTCAAATTGTCAATTAATAGTCTCTAGGGCAAGCAATATAGAGTATTTATATATATATATATATACTGTATATATATATTTATACATATATATATACATATATATATATATATATGTGTGTGTACATACGTAAGTGCGTGCGTGCGTGTGTGTGTGTGTATTTGATAGGAAATATGAAAGTTAACCAAATCATTAATCTTCATAATAGTTTTCTTTTATCTGCGACTTTATCTGATGCGATTTAAAAGCTGTCATGATTCCAGCGGATAGTTTGGATGATTAATGCACTTCCTATGTATCTATCATATCTAACTTAAACTTTAGAGAGTATGTTTTTTAGATAATAACAAATGCAAATTTTACCTGTGCTGTCTTCTAGAGGCAGCTTCCAAAGTGGTCTGTGTCTCCTCCTGATGCTGGAGTGCAGTTCTGGGCACTAACCCACAGCATCTTCACTTTTATTGCGTGCAAATTGCTTCACAGTGCAAATAGGGGGGGATAGATTTGCAAGGCAAAACCTGTGCCCAAATTGATCCACCCTTGAAAGAAACAAAAATACATTGTCATCAGCGATGCTCTTTGTTGATGCTTCTGTTGGCGTGGTGGGAGAGTGATTCATATCTAAACATCTAACATCGATAGGTGCACTATTAAGTGGCCATTATGTTGTTGTGCAGGGGAAGTTATCAATGCTGAGGTGTTGATTCATCACCAGTCAATCCAATGAAAAAGCAAAAGCAGAGTTTCAGTTATGGATTTTTAAAAAGAAATATATAAGGCCATTGAACTTGTTTTGATCAAAAAGGGTATTTACCTGAATCCCAGGCTGTTGTACCAGTCATCACAGTATCATTGGGATTCTAGTGCATCGGCTGTTTTTATTGGAAAAAAAAAGACCACAGTGATTATTCAAACCTCTAGAAGACTATTGAGCTGCAAAAACTGGGTGCAGAGTCGGCTGTTTGAAAGATGTACCTGCTTTCGAGCTTCGGAAAAAGAAAGAAAGAGCCCAGTGATGTCCTGGGGCCTTGTCACCATTAATAAGTTATCAATCATGAATGAGTTTAAAAGGCTAAAAAAAAACACAAAGTACTATTAGACAGCAAAGATTCACTGCTTTTCCAATAATTGCTTTAGATTTTGCAGTGAACCGAGGTGCCTCTGCTGGCTTCACAGTGTTATCACTGCCATAAACTTGCAGCTGGAGTTGTCAGATAGCCTATTTCATTTATTTAATCCTCAACAGCTCCTGAGTAACATACTGTAACTTTTCTTCTGCATCAGACCAAAGACATACAGGCTCGTTCTCCCTAAGCAGTAGGGAGTTTTCACACCCAATGTCAGTGAAAAACTATCTGCCATGATTAACCTTCTTCCTTAATTTTACACTTTCAGGGCAACTGTTTGTGAAATTTTTAATTTTTCTGAATAAGACCATCAGAGGCAATGGGGCCTTGTAGGCAATACATCACATTCCACACAAACCTTCTTATAAAAATAACCCAATGGCTATTTGGGACCAATAAATCTTAGAAAATGTACAACATTGACAGCTTACAGCGTGCCATGGTGTTCCTGGTGTGTAGTTTAGGTTTGTTATCACTTTACCTCAAAATGGTGCGTAATGAGGCTCTACAGCTGCTATTTATCAGCAAATAAAGAACCAGAGAAATCTTCAAGTTTGCTGTTGCTACATTTGCAGATGGTGCCATATGTACATATACAATCACACTGGTGGTGGCAACTTTCTTTCTATCGTGTTGTCTTTATCTGTTCCTTCCAATCTATTCATTTATTGTGATTTTTATATAGAATTCTTTGCATTGTCAATCTTTGTCAATCAGTCGGTGCATTGTTAGTAACCAAAGCAAAAACCACACAATTAAGTAGCGTATTCATGTTACAGTTGACCGGTTTTCTCATTTAATTTATTCAGAACATTATAGAGATCTTGTAGACATTTATATAAATGTATCACCCTGGCAGGTCATACATACATTTCCAGTCATGGGTTTTTTGTTTTTATTGTTTCTGCACAAACTTGGAACATATGTACTTGTTCAATTGAAATTGTACTACAAGAAGCTGTCAAACTTATTTTTTTTCAGGAAGGAATGTAGTTTGCAAAGGTTCATTGAAACCATGGGTAGGAACATGATCTTTTTTCCTTTGCAAACAAAGCCTGAACTGGAAATACAAAGATATTCCATTACATCCTGGATATTATCCGGATCCATTCTATGAGACCTGAGATAAAGAGTTTTTGTTTTTCGGGTGTATTGTAGAACATCACAAAAAAAAAAAAAAGAATAAAAGCTGAGTCATGAAAACAAACAACAAAGAGGGCTGAAAACATGCTTACCTTAATAACAGGCTATAAGGGCTTTGCTCTGTATGGCAGAAATGCCAAAATAGCTCTTATCACAATCCAAACTTCAGTAAATAAGACAAAAGCAAGGTAATTTAATACTGTTTTAGTTGAGTAGAATTACCTTTTATCCCCGTTCAGGGGTGTAAATGCCCAGGACATCCAAAAGCAATGAAACTTGTGTTTTTTGGAGAAAGGTTTGCAGACTTTGAGATAAGTTTTACTCCGACATCACGTCATTTTAAGACAGTTTCTCTGCTGTGAAGCTTAAAGAGCACACAGCTCAGTGCTACCACAGTGTGGCTGGGTGAAGGAACTAATAAAAAAGTTAACCAGTTTGCATTTGTGCACGACAACCACAATGTCAAGACCTAAAACCTAGATAATTTTTAAATATTTTAACAAACCTGTGAATAACATCAGAAATGTGCTACAAAGATTTACTCTCCAAACAACCTAAAAGAATGCTAAGTTTTAGGAGGCAGAAAGAAACTCTTCATTATATACACAAGTACACAAGGCTTAATGTCACCGATTTCAGTACAATTACTGTATTTGTCTTGCATTCCCAAATGAAAATCTTGATTTATATGGGGCCTTTCGCAACAAAATTCATATATTTACATAGAAGGAAACGAGTTTTGGTAGATTAAGTTTCCATATACTGTATACATCCACAAAACTAATCAAATGCTTCCCTTGCTGACAGAAGGGATGACAGTAAGAGATCTTCCTACAAAACGGGTGACATATGAAAGTGCATCGTGTACAAAAAATTGTTTTGTTTTTTTTCCTCCGAGAAATCAGCAATTTTCCAGGTTGTGACTTTTGCCTTCTATTTTTGAGGGAATGAACTGTCCGGAATCTGACAGCTCAGACAAAACTTTTGCAGGCGATATACATATTTAGTGTTTTTTAAATGAATTTGCATTTATTTGGCATGTCACCTTGTTATTTTCTTGTGTGTGAAAAATACTGTGTGATGGCGGTCGAAAAAGAGAATAAGAGGATCACTGTTTTTTTTAAACTTTTTTATGGTTTTGCACTGTTTTCACCAGGTTGTAACTGTTTTTTGTGCTAAACCCTGATAAATTAGAGCCCTTCTTGAAGGTCCGTATACATTTACCGCCATCATGCTTGGCAGAGCCTCAGTCACATCAAGGGGCCGACACTTATGAGATTTTCACGGACCCTTTCTTCTATATTTAGTTTACACTAATTGGAAACTCTCGCTTTTTCATTCTGGCTTCTCTCCAGGTATTCCAGCTTCCTCCCATGGTCCAAAAAACTCCAAATAACCCCCAGGAGTGAATGTGAGTGTGTGTGTGGTTGTTTGTCTCTGTGTGGTCCGGCGATGGACTGGCGACCTGTCCAGGGTGAACCCGCCTCTCGCCCGTTGTCAGCTGGGGATTGGAAACTGTTCTCGTGATCCAAAATCCTTCTAAGTATTTTGAAAAAAAATTCTTCAGTTTGTATTCGAGTTCCAGTTTGACACTTCATTTGTAAGTTCTGAGTATTAGTGAGGTTAGAAGGTGCAAATGCAACAAAATGCTCGACACCGAGTCCCAGAACAAGTTCTGATATAATGAATGGAAAAAGTTGCAAATAATCTTGACTGAGTGAACCATAAAAGTAAAACCATGCATGAAAAAATAAGAAGAAGAAACTTAGTTGTACTGGAACATTTATATTTCTGGGAAAAAGCAGGAACTTTTTGCTGCTTCATGTCAAAGTCTTATTCCTGATGGACCCCTCAATTCACTCTGTCTGTCTCCTGGAATAAACTAAAATAAGCACCAGAGTGTTTAAACAATTGATAATTACACTGAAAAGCTAAATGTAATTCTCACAATTATGTTAATTTTCTGTAAGTTATATTTTTTCAAAAAGTAAGTTATGTGACTTTTACCCTTCAAATTTTTATTTGGTGGACACTTTTTTTGGGAGAACATATTTTTCTGTCCTTTAAATTGAATAGGATGTATAAAATAAAATTATTTATCTCCATTATTAAAGCATTTCTGTCTCCTCTTTTTTTTAAACACCTTAAAGTCTTTCTCCAAAGTCTTCATCCAGTGATTTGGATTCCTAGAAATTTGGGAAGACACATACTGTCACCAGGGAACATGACCCTGAACCCAAAAGCACAACTGACAAAGTATCAAAGGGAGATTCTCCAATACAAATGCAAAAACGCTCTCAAAATCCCTAAGTGGAAAGAACTCAAAATCACTTATATGAGGACAACAGTGCGTAACAAAGTATTTAAAAAAATAAACACTCCTAAGAGGAAAGCACAAATGATAAAATCAAAAGAACTCTTTCTAGGAAAGGCAAGAAGAAAAAAAAATTGAAACGAGAACGCTTGGACAAGACAAACTGGCAAAGGGAGAGGTTGACACCACACCTGGGGGGGGGGGCAGGTGAAACGCATCATGGAGCAACAGACAATCAAACAATAGAGGAATGGTCAGTGATCTGAGACAATAGGAAGGATGAAAGATGAATAAAACGGGAAGTCGCAATACAACGGGAACACGAGATGTAACTAAACATAACGTTATTTTGTAGACATGACACCTACCTTATTCAGAAACAAAAAGATGGTTGAACCATCATGGATTAAGTTCAGAGAAAGAAAAACAAAGAAAAAAAAGTGTGAGGAAACAAGCAGGAGGCTGGTTTGCTGGATGGATGGATGGATGGATGGATGGATGGATGGATGGATGGATGGATGGATGGATGGATG